>VWZG01011593.1:52615-154628 GCA_013396735.1 Grallaria varia
GGGACGGCGCTCACAGCCGGGGCCGGGCCCGGGCCCCGCGGGCCGAGCCGGGCCGGGCCGGGGTCCCGCCGCGGGTCCGGAACGGGCTGTGCCGGGCGGTGTCCCCGCCCCGCTGCGCGGCACTCCCGGGACGGGGAGGCTCCAGTGGGTCCCACGGAGGGACCAGAGCGGGGTCTCCGCCAGGCGCCCTGGGAGTCGAGGGGGCCCCGTGTGAAGCCCCGAGGCGCCGGTGGTGTGGGGGAATTTGGGATTTCCCGTGGCCGTGTGGCGCGGTGCTCAGTCCCGCCCGCCCACAGGGAGCTTTCCCGGCGTTTGCTCCAGGTGGGGCCCTCCGGTGCCGGGCAGCCCTCCCGGTGCCGTGTGTGACACCCGTGAGCGCCTCGGCTGCCCCGGGAGAAGGGATGGAGGGAGGGAACACACCGGGAACGTCGAGGTGGCTTCCCGAGAGGAGGATTTTTGCGCTTGGGGAGGCAGGAGGACTCGCTTTGCAGTTTTAATTGCCGAGGTTTCTGTTACTCCAGTGCCTCGGTTATAACAGTTTTGGGAAGATTTTAGTACTTGAAAAATAACGGTGAAGGAACAAGTGGGTGTGTTTTCTTGCCTTGGAAGCAAATGTGCTTACGTGAATTTTAAGGTAATTTCTCAGTGAGCGAGGTAGGAAGGGTCAGCCACAGAGACTGATCGTCTGCTTGAGTAATTTTGTATCTACTCTCTTCGCAAAATTCACTCTTTCAGTAAATTTTTTTTTTTTAATGCTAGAACGTCAACGTTCGAAATGATACTACGTTTCTTCTTTTAATAAGCTGAAAAAGTATATCGGTCCTGCCTGTTTAGTATCTCTTTTCTTTAATCAAAAGGACTTTTCAATTGGGAGTGATAATACACAGGCTGCAGCTGCGTTTGTAAGGGAGAAAAGAAAGGATGTTTGTTTTAATTAACCATAATTCTGGCTAACTGGCTCGGTAAATGGTCTTGCAGAAACCTGAGGTTAAACTCTGCCCTCCCAAGAATGTATGTTTTGTATCCTCTAGGAATATGCAAATGTAAATAGCTCTTTGAAGCACCAGGAACTACAGACCTCTTAGTCTGATTATTCTAAACCACAGCTGCTTATTAAGGGGAAAGGCTTTACTACTTCTGACTTTTGTGGGTTTGTCTTTCTTATGACCATTCATGGTTTTTTATGCCTACAAGTAGCGTGTAATATAATCTACAACCACAATATTTTATTGGGTTAATATGCTGTTTTATCCTGTGTTCCCTTCTATGCTGCATGTTTCCATTGACTGTTTGGATGCCAGTTGTGGGGTGTGAGGGGCTGTGTAGGCTCGAGATCTGTAAAACAAGTTCTTTAGGAGAGTACCTAGGCAAGAGGGAATTCCCACAGGGAACGTGAGGAAAGCTATTTGGTTTGAGCATCAGTAAACTAAAGTGGCTGTAACAGGAATTCTGCAACGCCAGAGCTGGAATTAGGGTCTGCTGCCATGTCACTGTCACCAAGGGGTCCCAAGAGACCTGCTGTATTTGCGGATCATTGCTTGGGATGTATTAGGAAAGTGATGTTTGCAGGAGGAGTTCATTGGTTGGTTGTTTTTTCCTTCAAATACCTGCTCTCAAAGATTCTTTTGGGAAACCAAGAAAGAGTGAGGACTCCTTGGATTTGTTTGACAGAGCTCAAAGGTGCACACAGTTCCTTGATGCTATGCAAGGCTATGATGACAAAGCTGAGACCAGCTGTGGTGGCTGCAGCCCATGCGCTGCAGGTGAGTAAGGCCATTTTTCAAAGGGAATTGAGACCAAGCCTGCTGGGAATACCAGGAGACGTGCAGGTTAATTAGTTTACTTGAATACAGAAGCACTATTTTCATACTCAAATGCAATAGTTTAAGCTGTTTCCAGCACAGAACCAATTGCCTGTGTGGGTGCACTTTGACAGGAAGTACAGGAAAACCTGAAGGAATGCATTGTTGTTAAGTAAAACAAAGTGAATTTGGTGCATCCTGCAGCTGACTTTCTGTTTCAGTTCTGTAACCTGCATGCTTTTCATTTTTAACCTGTATCGTTAGTTTTGTCCACAGTTCTGTTTCTGGAAGAGGGCAGAAAAGTAGTAAAAAGCAGCTACCTATATCCCCAAGTCTTAGAAAGTTCTCTGAAGTTAGTCGTCCTCCGTAAAGACATGTCATGTGCAAATGACTGCAAAGAGGCCTGAAATAAGTATATATTTTTAATCTTGCATTGCTATTTGGTTCTCAGTAAGTTGACAGAATGCAAAGGAAACTTAAGGTTTCCTATTTAAGGTTTTCTATTTAATACAAGAAACATGGTTTGAAACTTCAGGTTTTTGTCTGTCATTATGCTTTGAGAACTTCAGCCTGAAATTAGTGGTTTTGATAGATGCAGTAGCAGAGATGATGCTGACTGGAACTCAGCATCAACTTTTGAACTTAGTTTTTGGAAGTTCTGCTTGATCAACCCATGGAAGCCATGGTCTGTGTTTTGGAGGTGCTTGAAGATGAAAATAAGGTGTTTTATGGCATTTTCAAGTGTGGTAAGAAACACATTCTCAGTCTGGGTCTTTCAGTCTCTCTAAGAGTTTCTGTAGATAGATTTTAGATAATAGACTAAAGTAAAGCAGAGGTATACTCTGCCTGTGGTATGTGTGCATGTATCTCTCCATGTATAAGTGGTAGTCTTGCATTCAGTAGTTCCAGGTTTAGTTAGATCAAATCCAAACCAGTGAATTTTGCATACTCAGGTGTTATGTAGTTGAAACTCAAGACAGTGAAGCAGAACACAAAATAATGCACTTACAAAATGAATCTCTTTTTTAAAGAGTTGGTGTATTTGGTGTTTTTTTCAGCCTGTTTAAATTTTGAGGGGTTTTTTTTGTGTGATGAGGAGGTCTCAGTGGTAATTATCGGATTGTTTTATCTGTATTTAATCACTTTCAGTATTTTCAGATAACCTGTGGTGTATATTTAATTGAGCTTCACCTTGAATGAGGTGGATAGTGGGGTGAAGAAGTCGCTGGCATGAGCTGCATATTGCACCTGCCTTTTTTTACCTCAATTTGTTGGAAAAATGCAGTTAGGCTACTTATCCAAGGCCCAGACTTCATCTCCTTGGAAACCTGATCTTTCACCAGATGTTGAGAAATGTAATTTCTCTTTTAATCCATTCTGCAGAAGAATGCAGATCAAAACAGCATCTTCAGGCTTTGTTAGTCTGGAATATTCATTAACTGAAAAAATAGTCTGGCACTTCAGTCTGCCCCAAAGAAGATCGGTAGTTTCTGTTGTGTTTGGTATTATTTCCAATTTATTTTAGCTGTTGCTAAAGTTCCTGGTTTAATTGAGTTCAAGAACTGGCTGATGATAGGTTTTTCTTGTGTAAAGTGCAAGATTGTTTGTGTTCCCAGCTCCTTTTGTTGCCTGCAAGGATTCATTTTTCTTCACCATGTTTAGGTCATCTTTTCTCCTTTGCAGCTGCCAAAAGATATTTCTTAGCCAGTGCATTCAGAGTTTGTAACCTTTTCAGCCTCCTGCCATTTGAGAAGCTGTTATTCAATGTCTCTTATGTCAGATGCGCTTCTGGGTCAGCTGCTGGTGTCAGAACAGCTTGTGACCCTGCACTGGAGGCGTGCTGGAGTTCAGTAGGTTGGTCTTCTCTAGGAATGGTGCCAGTAGGCTACTTATAGAGCAAGAAATATGGTTGGCAGGATTTTAGAATGACGAACTAACAAGCCAGGTTTCTTGTGGCCCAAGGTGTTGATGTTCTCTGCTAACTTTAAATAAACCCATTCATGTGAGTGTGAGCAGCTGAGCAAAGGTTGTAGTTTTCATGGCTGTTTTGACTGTTTTCCTTGCAAGCGTCAGTAGGCTCTGTTTTCCACGGGCATGAGGTAAGTCAGTGGCACCTGTTATAAGCAGCAAACATGTTGCTAAATCCTTAACAGTCCCTCCTTGGTATGCCTGTGGTGGAAATCCGTCTTCCGAGGTGCGGTTGCACTGGGAAGGATGTTTGGCAATTCCAAAGCTCTGTGTGTTGGCACCCTGACTCTCAAATCACTTTCATGGGAAGACATTTTATAGTAAGTCATAGGTGCTTATTTATTTTCAGCCTTTTGCCTTAATTCTTTTCTGTATCAGCTAAAAATTGGTTAATGGAACCCCTGTATTTTAAAGCTTGGTTGTATTCTTGATACAGGACAGCTGAGGAAAATCTGAAGTTTATTATCCAGTATTATTCATTTGGGATTGATGTAGGTTTTGAAGGGAGAATGAATTGAGACTATCAGAGAACACAAAAATGAGTATTGATCTCAAGTTCTTTTTATCTTGGAAACTTCCTTAAAGTACCTTTGTCTTTCATAATGTGCCTAACGAAAAAAGGACAATATCAGAAAGACTTTGGGAGAAATTGCTAAATAATGCTGTACTGCAGAATATTAATTGGGTGAAGTGAGAAGGAAAAACTGCTTTCTAGGAAAAGAATGAGAAAATAAAACTAATATGCTTTTACTTTAACTTTTTTTTTAAAGAATGTTTTTTTTGTCTTTAGAGCTGGTAGTTATATAGTTTCCTTGAACTTGTTTGGTTGGGGGTTTTTTTCCCTTTGACGTGCTATGAATGAATTTCTTTGTTATCTGTGGATTTTTCATGGAACATTATGAAATTCACGACTTCTGTTCCAATTTGAATCAAAATGTTATATTAAAATACCAAAACTTTTATCCTTTATGCTGTGTGTGTGCATTGTAGTTGTGTTGAGAGTTGCAGCAAGATGACTTTGAGTTCTGCTGTTATTTTTACCTTTCACTCAAGGACCTCTGATAATTGTGTTTTAAATCCCTAGAGTTTTGAGCTTTGTTTGGCTATTGGCTTATTAGTTTCAGTATAACCTTTTAAAATATTATTTATTTTGCCTGTAGACTTGAATGGCCTATTCATTTTTCAGGGATAGAATCTGTGTCCAGATCTCCAAAAAAATCAGATATTCAGTTTTGAGGTTTATATTAGAATATGTTTTTGAGCTTGTCTTGACTGTGTTGGATTTTCCAGTTTGAAGTCCTAGAATTGTTGACTGAGAAACAGGGCGCCTGTTTATTCCTCTGTTCCTTTTCCCAATGTGCTTTGTTGCCAAGGCATTTCATGTAGTCTTTGCATTAGCATTTACAAATTGGTTTGTTATAGAGGAAATTAATTCAATGAGTTAATGGGAAAAAAAGTCAGTATTAACACTGTGCCATCAAGATACTTAAGAATATTTTTGTGTTATGCTCAGGATATGGCCCAAGTTTGTAAATCCAGAAATGTGCTGGAGTTTGATCTTAGAAGGCTCTGGTATCTGGATTTACTTTTTTCCCTAAAGGTCTGATAAAGTCCCGGAACATTAGGCAAGCTTGCTGTTCTAGAGTAACAGTATGCTGTGGGTTTCATCCATACCCAGTTTACTATGTCTTGGAAGTTTCTATTACAAAGTGTTTTCTCCCTATTTTTATAGGGTTTCTCCTGTTTCTCTTATTTCAAGACATTTTTTCACTGCAATGGCCAAACCAGCCTCTGAATGTAGACATTTATTTTAGAAACCTGTCAAGACAAGTTCAGTGACTTCATAGAGGGCCTTGTCACATAAAAACATTAGAGTTGCTGAAAATGCTCTGTAATTAAAGAATGTTTTGTTCAAAATGTTGTCAAATGCTTGCTATGAAGTTTGGGTCCAAATTCTAGAAGTACTAGAATTTATTCGTATTTTAGAAATACAAGGCCAGTAATTGGATATTCCTATTTTAAACAGGAAGACTGAAATAAGAGCAATGAGTTTATGCTAGTTTGGGTTTGTACTGGGATTTCTGTTTCACCTCTGCTAGAAATTATAGGGCTTTTATATATTTATATTTTCCCCTATCTGAGACCTATGCAACTTGGTCAGCTTGTCTGTCCAGGAAACAGACTGCAGAAAGATGGGTATTTCCATATTATGGCATTTTAAAATCTAGTTCAGTCTGTTTAAGATATCCCAGCTGGCAATAAAAGAGATCTCAATTGCTGTACTTGGCATTATTTGTTGAATGAGGTAATTCCTGTCCTAATTTATCTGACTTGACCATGAGACTCCTCCATAGCAAATGCTTGCTCTATTTTCTTAGCTGGACTAACTCTTTATTTGTTTTATTCTAATGCTTTTGTCATTATCAAGAATAGGGTGAAGGGGGGGAGAGGGAGAAAGCCAATAGGGGAGAAGATTACACCAGTCAGCTGTTGTAGAAACTAATGTTTCTACGTTTTCATTCCTGGTGGAGATTATCAACTAACAATCCCAGAGCAAAAGTGAGCAATTGTGTACACCTGATGCCATTTTGCAAGTTCTCTGACTATATCCTTTTTCTGTATGTTCCTCCCAAGGATTCTGGTCTGACTGATACATTTTTGCAGATTTTCAAGGATCTGTGTGGGAAATGCCGCTGTTCAGGGCAGCATCTCCAGGGCTATGCTCAGGTAGTTTGACAAGAGAAAAATCAAAATCCCATGGCCAAAAAAAATTAACTGGTGCCCGGCAATTTGTTTTATAATGACGCATGAATCTTTTGCAACATCCAATGACAGCTGGATGAATTTGGGGAGTAGTTTTGATGATTATTTGAACTGGATTGATATGGATAATGTTGCCTCCATTAACACTCCAGCTCTTTCCTGGCTAAGCATTTCAATATGTGTATTCTGTCCCTCTGTTCCATGGTGACAGATGGGTTAGGGCTGGGGAATCTCCTGTGACTCAAGGCTGGTTTTTCCAATGAAGATGGATTTGGGATTACCGAGACCATACAACTTGTGGCTCCATAAACGTTTCTGCTTTTGTAGGTTAGGAAACAGCACAGCTCACGAAGTGAGTAGTCCTGAAGGGGAGGTGGGAGAGGCAGTAAGCGTGAAGAATGCTGTTTTAAATGTGTTACACTGCAACCTTGATGTGGAAAAAGAGGCTGTGTGGCAGAATATTTTTGGATTAAGCTGTGTTGGATCATTTCTTTTGTGAATCTACATAAAAAAAATGATAAAAAAAAAAATTGGGTTTGATACTAAAACCCAGAAGCCAGAAAAATAAGCCACTTTTTATTGTAATTGCTGGAACTATACAGTGGAGCTGTTCAGTATTTATTGCACCATTTTTTAAAAATTGTTTTATAACAAGAAAGAGTAACTTGGGTACCCCTCTGGCCCTTTTCCCTTTCCCTGTGCTGGCCCATGTGCTTCTGGATTTCCAGACGAACAAATATAGAAGTGTTTCAGATACACAAATCTCTGAGGAGTTCGTTCACCACCATCACCTGACTTTGCCAGAGCTGAACACTTGTGCATCCAAGTTGTTGTCAAACTGATAATTTATCTAAAATTGGCAGAGACCCAGCAATGTCTCCTGTCAGACTTGCCAGGAAATCTGGAGGAAATGGAATGTAGGAAAGAGACTGAATGGAAGAAGATTTTCTTTTCCAAGACTGCTAATTGCCCACACCTCTGCTCCATTTTTGAGGAGGGGACCTGTCTGTTTATTAAAAAAAAATAAATTCTTGAACGCTTCTATAACTTGGCATAGATCTGATCTTGCTGTCATTTTGTCTGTATGTTCTGTTTTCTGGAAACAAAGCTCTTTAAAATCTACCCAGCCTTCTCCTTAGAGAAATATTGGCCCCTTGGTTCATGATGTTCCTATCAAATAGCTGTTTGGGAGAATTGTCCTTGTCTTCAGTGGCATGAAAAGCTTTTTTGTATGACTGTAGTGTAAACTTCTTAAAAAGATTTACAAAAACTTTTGAACTTAATTTGGAATATAGATAGAAAGTAAGAAAAAGTTTGTCAGCAGATAACAGGAGAATCTATACCTTCTACTTAAGAATTGACTCGTGTTTATGTGCTCTTGTAAAAAAAATTAGTAAAGACCAAATAATTGCACATCTTGGAAAGAAGTAGGACCAAAAGAAATCCTCCTTGTAACAAAAAAGTGAGGGAAAAATGCTCTCATTAGAGTCCTAAGTAGTGTTGTAGCATAGAAATGATTATCATTCAACCTTATAAGATTTTTGAGTTTCCTTTAAATGCTTAAGTTAGTGTTGTGTAGTTCTGGGTGCTTTTCAGACAGAATTAATGTGCCTTTTTGAACAGGATTTGCTAAGGCAAGTGGTAAAGCCTCCATGGATTCATTCATGGTGTGCTGTAGAACTTATGTAATCTACTTCCTTTGGCACAGAGTTCAGACGTGTACTTATTTTTTAAAACAAATATTTGGTTACTCCTCCAACTTGTCCCCTAGTTTTAGGACATTTCTGTGGTTTGCCAGTTCCCTGTAGCCCCAAACATACTGGAATTATGATGTTCCTTGACAAATCTGGAAAAGTACCAGTTTTTGTTACTTGTCAATGAAAGCTGTTTTTCCACTTTTCTGCTGAATTTTTGTTTTGGTGACTTTGGAAAACCTCGTAACTGATGTCTTAGCTGGTCTCTGACTTTATTTGCAGACACACACACGCAAAATCACCCTTAAAATTTCCTGTGTGTGGCTTTTTGTCCTTTTGTCTCAGTTCTGTGAGTGCTTTGTTTGCTTTTGTGTGTGTGTTTTGTGGTGATGACAATGTTTTGGAACTATGATGTGTTGGCAACCATGTCGGAGAATAATACTGGTGCAAGTTCTCGGGTTTGCCTGTAGGAGTGGCTGGCAAGGGAATTTCAAAGACTTTCATGAAGCAGGAAAGAAACTCTCCTGCCCTTCCATCACCTGAAAGAATCCTGATAGACTAACAGGCTTTTGCTTAAAGAAGAAATATTAGTGGTAAATACAATTAACTTTGGCCTTTCTAGCAAACCTAATTGCATGTTGTAGTGAAGTACCACAGTTTTCCACCTCCAAATAAAAACCCGGCATATCCTCTTTAACTCCTCCCTGTGACATGATTTGGCTGAGTCTTTGTTTGGCAACAGTGTGTGGGTTTCTCTTCAGTTGTTATTTATAATGTAGTTCTGTATTTTCCACACATCCTTCCAGATGTGTACTCCTCAGAATCATAGCCACATGTGAGCTTTTTGTTGCCTTCCTCCATTCAAAGGGGTGGTTGCTCAGTTCCTGGTGACTGCTTCTGTTGTTGTGTTCTGCTTATCTGCAGAGTTTTCACGTTCCTATTTTTCAGGCTGTAAACATCCATCAAATATAATTACACTGAGTTGATGGTTTTATGTGCCGTTCCAATACAGAGCAATGTTTCTCAAACCTAACTTCCCTACATGCTGAATAGCATTCATCTAGGTCTTTTCTTGTGCTCCTGTGTATTGGAGATGGATTTAACCTGGGTGTTGATAAATTGGCCTTCTGTGAAAGGAGTAAATTTATTCAAAGCAGCAGCTTGTAAACAAAATAAGTGTTTTTCAGACTGTTTCTTGAGTACTTCTGTTACGCTAGGGTCTTTGTAGGCTTGTTCTTGTCATAATATCCCTTTAGAAGTTAACCTGTGTGTGCTTGTGTTCAGGTGTGTTTGCGAGGCAAGTTATGTGGACACTTGCTTGTGAGCTTTCATCTCTCCCCCTCCATTAAACAGTACTGGCACTTGCTTGGCTTGCTGAATCACCTTACTGTGGTCTACTCAGACTTGTAGCTTTTTTTTTTTTTTTTAAATGTTACTCTTTTACAGGATTAGTTTTAAACTATTTTGAATCTCTGAATAGTTCACTGTAGGCTAGGTAAGCGACAGTGCTGTATGAGAGCACACAGCTGAATGCTGAAACCATGAGGTTAACAACTCTTGCAGTTACAAAGAATTAAGTGGTCAGGTTTACAACTTCTCAACTAATAAAAAAGTGTGAATTCTGCCACATGAATATCCCAAAGAAGAGCCTGTGCTGCACTGTAAAAATCCACGTAGCCACATATTAAATAAACAATACAGCTGGTTTATAGGGTTACTGTGTTTGATCTAAGCAAGGGTTAGTCAGCATCGCTTCTGGCCATTTCCACTTGGCTTTGTTCTTGATGTTACACTAGTCAGGATCTGTGATGGCAGAAGAGATTCTTGCTGGTGAGAGAGCCCAGGAGTGCAGGTTGGTTTGTTATCAGCCCAGCAGGCTGTGTGGCTTGAGAAATCCATGTGCCATTTCTAACCAGCGGTCAACAGCTGTGTTCCTGTATATCACCCTTACAAGAGGAAGTGACTGAGGGTGGGAGGGCTTTATTGACTGGCAGTTCCCAGGGCAGCGTTGGAGAGGAATTCTAAAGAATTTGTGGCTTGGTAAACAAGGACATTGAGCTGGATTCAAAGGTAGGTTGATCTGTGTATTGTGTTAATTATGTCATAACTTTAATACTTTACAGGTCTCAATAAAGTGTTAATAGAGATGAAAGGAATAAAACTAAACTTAGTTAAATGAGAAAAAAGCAATTCACTGGGTTAATCCTTCAGCCAATGACCTGATAAGGTTATCTGGTAGAAGAAAATGAAATGAGGTTTAGTAGCTGATAGGTAACCTAGTGAAACTCAGGCTAGAAAGGTTGGAAATTATGAACAAGAGAAAGTAAGCTTTGGAACAGAGATGGGAGGCAGGTAACAGATTCTTGTAACATATTGGTTCTTCCAGGATATCTTTCTGAAGTAAACTTTGGCCTGAATTACAGCATATCAGTTTATTCTATAAAATAGAAGAGGTTGCCTCCTGTTGCAGCAGAGGAGAGCCGAACATGTGATTGGACAAGGGAACAGATATGAATGAATCTGGTATCTGCATTAAGATAAAACTTTCATGCTTATCTCTGTGATACTGTGTTTGAGTAGAAGGAAGTGGAAGGACATGCAGCTCTTACCAGTCTGAGGAGGAGAGAGTGGGTCAGAAAGACTTATAGCAGAGAGGAAGGGACTATCTGTAGAGACTCTTGCAGAAAAACAACTTAAAAATACTACAAGGGATTCTCATGTAAGGCATAGATATAGTGTAGTACCTGAGAGTTTTGTTCAGCCATACTAAAAAGCAAAGCAAACCTCCCTTTTGGTCTGTAATGTTAATAATTAAGGGGAGCAAAATAAAATGCTTCTCTATTTTTAAATAGGAATATCAATTTTTAATACCAATGATTTGTAAAAGAGGAAGATTTCAAGCACTGATACTTGAGGGAGGCAAAAGAGGGCTAGGAACCTGAGGAGCTGATACTCATATTTATAAGATGTAGTGATTTAACATGAAGATAATGAAATTATATTTGCATTTGCCTGTCAAGTTATTCAAAATAAATATTTTCAGTTTGATCAGTTACTTCAGAATTTATTAAGCATAAATTTAAGCTTTTAAATCTAGGGACAAATCATAAATTCAGTGTATGCGGAAGAGGAGACAGAACCCTTAAAGACAGCTGTAGGGGCTTTGGCAGATATACTTAAAAAAACATTGCAGTTGAGTACCAGATGAGTGACTGAGTTAAAAACACAAAAAGGGCATGTATTTCTCTGTTAAAGTCAGGGCAAGATAGTGCATGAGGGTCTAGATCAGGTTCTGAAGTGAACATTGCAGAAAAATAAGACTCTGAGAAAAGGCAGGAATATCTACTGTTTAGTATATGATCCTCTGAAATAAGTGATTCTTTTCTGTTCTAAGCATGTTTGTCTGTTTGGGTTTTTCCTCTTGTGTAATCAAAGGTGAAAGGCTGGATTTGATGATCTTGGAGGTCATTTCCAACCTTTATGATTCTATGATCTGTAACAGTTTCCCTGCTTTGCTTGCTCCTTGGGCCTCTTTTAAAAAGATAATTGCTAGCTCTAGTTGATGATTTGTAATTCAATTTAATACTTCAGATGAATGGAGAAGTGTGTGTATTAACTGAAGTGCTTGGCAAGGTGAGGCACAGGACTGCTGTTCTGCATGTTTGTTTTGGGTGGTTTGTGCCTGCTGACTTTTACGTGGTTCCCTGCTCAGCACTATTGTTTCTGGGTGCTGCGTAGGAATTTAGCTGTTTAAACTGGATTTGAAATTCCACTTACGAAAGCTGGTTTCCTGTTTTAGGCTATTTTTTCTGATAAGCTAAGCTTTTACACTTGCCTTGCTAATAATTCAGTTTAAATGTTCCACCTGGTGCTGAGTGGTGTTAGGGTGGTAACTACAAGTAACTTAAACCAGAGGGGACCTAGAAGGGTTTTCTGAGGATGATGTGTATTTTAAGCTTTCCCTATGGGTCTTCCTGTATATCGTACTTGTGAGTAGAAGTTTCTCTGAATACTCAGAAATTGAGATGTTCTTTTGCTAATACTGGAGGAAGGCAAGAGTGACCATTGTGTTCCATGATAAAGACCCTGTTCCTGCAGAATCCTGTCTTGAGCAGGGCTGAGTGGCTTCTCATGAAGAGTAGGATTAGAGGCCACAGTTATTTTCAGCTCAGAGATTTCCCAAGCCAGATGTGGTAGTATCCCTCAGCAGAATTCCTTTCTGTGATCTGGTCCTAACTCTCTGCAGAAACCACATGAACTTCTAGCCTCCCTGTTATCTGGCATGGAGTTTCCACAGCTTTCCACCTCATGTGTGAAGAGCTGTGTTGTTTGAGCCTTTGTGTGATGTCCCTGTGACATTTGATGATTTTGTAGACCTTTGTCCTCTCAATTTTTTAATTTGAAGAGTATCAGCTCACTTCATTGTTCCTGAAGCAGAACTCATTGCCTGTCGTGTTCCACTGAGTAAAGCTAGAAGGTTTTCCATTTTCTAATAAATTTAATAGCTGTGGATTTGTTGGACGACATCCAAGCCATCCTCCGTACTGTTCAGGAGCTGTAAATAGTTATGAGCATTTGTAAGTGGTAACTAAGGGGCTGCATTATTAATATTTGGCACAAGTTTCCTACTTGCGGAAATAAGATCATCTAAACCTAGTTAAGCTTTTTTCTGTTGGAATGTGGACTGTCTAGTGATCCTTTGTAGGTCCACTGGGATCAGGCTGTGTAGGCTGTGGAATGTTCTCTTTTGGAATAAAACAATGGGTTGCAAAAACTTCTGGTTGCATTATTAGTGAGATGTCCCTTTGCTCTGTATTGTATCCCCTCTTCCTTAGGAGGGGAAGGGAGATATTACATGAGTGGATCTTTGATCGAAGCACAAGCAATCATTTAAAAAAAAAATTAAACATGCGGCCTTCAGTTCTATGAAGAGTCTTTTTGTGATCTGTGTGGCTGTCGTTTGTTATGGTATTTTTTTTTCTGAACAAGTTCTTTTTTTCAATTCCCTGTGTTTGGTCTTGGCGGGATTTTTTTCTCATTTTTTGTGTGGGGGTTCTTCCCCCCTTGTGTTTCCTTTTTTTTTTTTTTTATTTTGTAACAGTCAAAACGGCTGCATAGCATAAGGACCTATTAAGTGAATTACTGGTATCTCATTACTCTGCCTTTAATAAGGGCTGTCATGATTTGGGAATGTGAGTCCCTGGCAGCTGAATGTCACAGGTTTGGAAATTTGGTGGTTTTTAACATCAGCATTAATGTATAAATGCACAATAAAGGAGTATGTTGTGTCAGCCATTTCTGTAAAGGACTTTCCTACTGCTGTAGGCCTTTCTCAAGAAAATAAAGCTTGTACTCCCACTGAACCAGGGACTGCAGAGTGGATAGAAATACTCCTCTACTGTGTCTGTGTATTCATAACTTGTCATTCACTAAAGAGCAAACTTCTGAGCAGAGAAAATGTCACAGCGCAGGTGTGGATCATTGGAAAGGCTTCATGCTCAAACCATGGCAGGATTTGCATGTTGAAAACAAATCCTGTGGGAGTGCTGTCAATATCTTGAAAGTGCAGAAAGGCTGTGACGGGTATTTTAACCACCTACTGTTTTTAAAAGGGACAGTTCTGCCCTATCCCCTCTTCCAACATGTCTCATCCCCTTGCTTTGAGCTGCTCCTGGGTGTAATTTGACCTTTCTACCAGAGGATTGAGATTTGTAACCCCCAGAAGACTGCTTTCCATCAAGTTTTTGTTCAGCTGAGTGAATTCAACACACTTTACAGACAGGCTCTGTAGGCTTCATAAAAGTCTCTGCTGGAGTACTGGAAGGGAAATCTGGGAGAAGAGTGACAAGAGAAGGAAAAAGGGAGTAGAGCCTTCCCTTTGGCACAAAGATGTTGTATCAGCTGTTCTGTGGAACTTGCTGCGAGGTTTTCAACAGTATCTCATGCTTACCCTGAGCTAGACAAATACAACTTTCTGCAAGCCATATAGCTGTTATTGAGGTCCTTACCCCTGTGCTCGTGAATGTAAAAGACAGGAAATATTCTGTGTAGTTTCTCCCTAAATGATCATTTGATTTGCTCCACCAAGTCTTACTTTGAATGATATAATTTGAAAGCCTCAGAAACAAAAATGTCTGAGTTGATGTATTTAGTGAAGTGCATGTTGTAGGGTGGCTGGGGCTCACCTTGAAGACGTGTCACATTGCACGGAAATTCCAGTTTCTCCAATAGAGAAGGAAATGTAGAAAGTACCTAGTGCTGAAATAGGATGGTACGATGACACATCTAACTTTACTGTTAAAGTCCCATTAAAGGACTTCTTTGAGTTGTCATTTTGGTTTCACAGTCACTCCAAACTGGTGGAAGTCTGATGTGAGGCTGTAGGGAGCTGTCCTGCTGTCCCACTTGCCTTGTTCTGCAGTAGTGCTAAGAGCCGCTGGTGGCTGGATGGGGAGTCGTCAGCTACAGCGGTTCTGCTCAGAACGTCCTGTCTCAATATTAGTGCTGGCCCGGAGGGTCTTGGGAGCTTGCCCTACTTCTCGTACTCACTACTGCTGCACTTCCAACTGCTTTATGTGCCTCTCTGAGGAGCAGAGTATTGGATAATGCCCCAGTGTGAGCTGTCATAGCTCAGAAATGCTGCCTTTCTCAGCTTTCGCAGCAAATCGCTCTTTTAAAAACCTGGATTTCAGGAATAGGGGAGGTTTTTACTTCTGAGGCATTCAACAGGACTGAAAATGGCAAGTGTGTATTTTCTTCATGTTTGTGTCTTTACATGTTTTCTGTAGAACACACAAGGGCTAAATTGTCTCAGTGTCACAGTTTGCACTAGTTTGATTTGGATTTAACTGGCAAACAGCATGACTTCAGGAAACCAACCTCCTGAGCTTATTTGTCAGTGTTTGTTGTTGCTCCACAACAAAAGGACTCCAGATACAGGGTGAGGTCGTTGTGACCGTTTCCGTGAGTGGGTGGTGGGGAGAGATTATTTTCTTAAAACTGGAAATTTATAACTAATTTTAAATTGTAAATTCCCAATTTCCACACATTAACTTTGTTAACATATGGTATCTATGCCATCTTTGTATGTTCTTTAGAATTTTTTGTTTAGCAGATTCCTACTTGTATACTTAACAAAAAGCTGTGATGCCCTCCTATCCAAAAACCAGTACTTGTGCCTCTAATATAACACTCAGTCTGAAGGAAGAAATACTGATGTTCATATGGGTGTGATGCATATGTGTTTGACAGCTGATTTTGTGTAAAGTCCAAAACAGCTTTTAAGAAACCAGTGGGGAAAAAAGGAACCTGTCAGGAATATGTGGGCTAGAGGAAACTGCGGAGAGGCAGCTGGAGTGAGGAATACCCCAGCTTGGTTCCAGGCAGGGTGAGAGTTATCTTCGTTCTCCCAAGGCTTGAGTTAGGATGGAAGGGAAAGTGACAGCCTGTTGGCTTTGCTTTGTCAGGCTGGCAGAGTGCTGAAAGCAGGAACGGCTTCTTCCAGCCAGAGATGGAATTCAGCAGGACCAGAGGGAGTATGCAAAAACTGGAAAGGAAAGTATCAGCTATAAATAGAGCCACCTATAAGTAGAACCAACCTCCTTCTTGTGATAATCTTGCCTTATCATGTCAGTGTTTTATTCCCTGAAGATACAAAGTATTTAGTTAGCAGATCTCTGAATGAAAGGTGTCACACTTGCCAAATGCATTTGGGTTTGTTGTGCAATAATGTGACTGGAAAACAGAATTATCTATATGCAGTATCTCTAAGAGTCTTTGGGCCAAGTGATTCAACTCAAAATTCAGGAAACTGGGATTATCACCCTGATAAATGCACTTCAGAGGCTAAAAGAAGTGTGTGGTGGCTCAACCTATTATGCTGAGACATGGATAGTATCACATAATGCATAAACTTTAAAAGTCAGGTGAGAAAATATGACTGGGGTAGTATTAGTCATGCCAGGGCTTGAATGTACTGTCCCGTTTGGATGTCAACAGTGCTCCAGTAAGAGGAGGGGAGAAGAAAAGTGAAAACCTGACCAAAGCCCAGAAGGATTTGGTGAGTGGAAGCTGGAGTAACTACTGAAGTAATGAAACAGTGCTTTGGCAGTGAGAGGAGTGAATTGAGTTAAAGCTTGTTCTCACTTGAAATATTGAAATCAAGACATCCTACTGCAAGTTATATTAAAGTACAAGCAGTAGTTTTAGGCTTGAGGAAGAAGCCCTGGAAGAGGTTCTGTAGTGTCCCAAGTCACTGATGGGACTGGGTGAGTGTTTGAGTGGGACCTGACACAGAGCTTCTACCTTTGAGGTAAATGGGGAGCTGTTTTGCTAGGCTGCTGTTTCATATGGATACCTTTTAAAAGGTGCATTTCTTAGAACTTTTTCCAAAAGGATCTTGCCCTCCTGCTATTGAAAGACAATTTAGGAGATTGTGAACTACAGGAAGGATGTCTGCTACATTGTGAGGATACAGGAGCTTCACTGAACTGCAGTAAGGAAATTAAACTTGCTCAGATCGTATCACAATCATACACATAATATTTACAATGAACAGTTGGGCTTTGGGGCATTTATTCATCAACTCTAGATTGGAAGATGTATATTTAAGTGTGCAAAACTTACTTGTTCGTTTTGGATAATTGAAGGGTTAAGATATCTTTAAAACTTGTATCTAGAGCGTCTGTCTGCTTTAAACTGGCACTCATATTGAGAAGTCAGATGAAATCTTGAGACAGAAAGCTGCATCTTTGGGACTGCTGAGTGCAAAAAGTAGGCATTCCCAGCTGAGAGTTACAGAAGTGCTGATCTGTAAGTTTCCCCTGTTTGTGTAACATGAGGAGTGAGTTATGGAGCTTGCCTACTTGTTATCTTGCATGCTTCTCTTGCTCCAGAAATGTCAGTCCAAGTTGTGTACAGTCCTCTTCTGCAGAAATTTCTAATCTTCCAAAAATGTTGACTTTGAAGTTGACTTTACTATGTGGCACAAGATAAGACATTTTGTTGACGGATCAGAAGTAATGTGTACAGCTTGGGACACTTCACAGAACCAGTGCCTCCTCAATAGAGAATGTTTTGTTGTTTTTCTGGGTTTGGGTGTGTTTCCAATCAAAGCACACTGGAAGTACATAAGGTACTGAAGAAATCAACAAGAAGTTTGATTAGGTTTTACTTGAAGTCCATTAATGCTGGATAACTTATTTACTTGCCTGGTAGGATGGATTTTCCTCTGTCTTTCACACACCCCCTGCTTCCCACCCCCTCCAAAACCCTTGGGATGGCTTATGGTTGATGAGCAAGGATTGTATTCACTGGTTGTGAAACAGTACACCCTTCGTGCATTGGAGGCCAGACCTAGTTTGGAAACTCAGAACTTCAACTGAGTTTATATTTCTGTAACTGATGGAGTAGATTTTTTTTTTTTTTTTTTGCTTTAGCTATGGGTCTGTCACTACTAAAAGAACAATTGATTTTGGTGTTATATGAGTAGAATTAGGTAACTAGCCCAAAGGACTTAAAGTTCCTGTTGTCTATAAATTTTAAGTTTTCTCATCTTCACCAATGTTGAAAATGTAATACTTTGTTTCTTCCCACACATACGCAAAATCTTCTGAAGGACTGGAATAATTGAGTATTAAATACTACATCCTAACATAGATTTTGTGAACTTAATTTGCCAGTATTTAGCATTGGTGGACCCTATTTTTAATCTAAAATGTAATTATTTTTTTCTCTAACTTGTATTACAGAAATTCTGGGGTGCTGTGCTGAACAGTATTTCTGAAGCATCATCTTAAAATATTTTGGTTTGGGTTTCTTGGGTTTATGTAATTAAAATGCTTCTGATATTGAGCTCAGTCCTTTTCCTACAAGTGACTGTTCTCAGAATAACTGATTTTTATTCCATTTTGATTGTATCTATTTCCAGTGAAATCAGTCTGGATGTTTTTGATAATAGGACCTGTCGAAATAAGACATCCAAAGGCAGGAAGGAGTGTTCTGATTGAGAGTGGATCCTTTGACAGTTAGACCTGGGTGTAATTCTTAGTGTGGTTTTTCTTACTCTTTGTAGGAGATTGGCTGTTGCCTTACTCAGGTTGTGTGACAGCTCTGCTGTTTTGTAAAACCCGCCATGATGTATCCATCGTGACATTTGAGATTAAATATCAACATGTGTTCCTAGAATACCTGTGGTGTTCTCAGCATGTCTAGAAAATGTCATAAGGCACCCAGTAAAATGTTTGCGCAGCTCTGAGGCAGACTTCAGTGGTTCCTGCTCTCAGCAGGGACATCTGAAGTTCTGGTTAATCTTATTCTGCTCACTGTGACTGAATTTATGAATTACTTCAGCACCAATATGCTTATACCCAGTATTTGTGATGTGAGGACCTGTACTTGTTACTTCCAGAAACCTGTAGAAGAGCTATAGATTACTTTATATGTAGAAATTTCAGAAATACCTTCAAACCTGGTCTTCCAAGAAAGGCAGGTCCCTTCCCCCCCCCACCCCGGAAGCAGTTTATGGAAACCTAAGGAGTATGTGTACTGGCGGATTGATTATTGAAGCAGGCCAAATTCCTTTGGTAACAGCAACATGTTAGTACTGATTTCCAAGAGTGTGCATCACCACCTCTTCACAAGGCCTTGATTAGTTCCCTTGTGATGTTTCCTTTTGATGGCTGCCCAAAATGAAATATGTGAACAGGCCAACATAAGCTCACATCAAAGAATAAGAGCTCAAAGAGTCTAATCTTGGCTGACGAGAAGCTTATAGCAGATCAAGCTTTCAATAATGGTTGCAAACTAGCAGGCTTTGTTGAAAAACTCTTGCAGCTGGGATTCACTGCATAGGTACAGAGGCAAACAGTCTTGAGATGTGAGAGGAAATGAAATCTCCTGTGTCTGAGAGTCAGCTGGGTAGTCAGGATGCTGGTTTTAGGATGATTCAGTCTCCAGACCCAGTGGCTGTTCTGTAGCATTGTATGTTAGACCTTTCAGTGTATCACCAGAGGGAAATACCAGTCCCCTGCCAGGGAGGGAAATACTTCATCCCTAGCACAAACAGGTCGTCTAAACAGGCTTGGTTCCTGGAAGTGACATGGGTCAGCTTTGGTTTTGTTCCAGTTTTCTTTTTCTACTGTGAAGTTGGTTCGTATCTCCATCCATAAGGCCTTCCTGTGGGACTGCATCAGCCTTGAAGGACACATTTACCTGAGCATGGGCCAGGATTTTTGAAGGTTGTTATATCTGTTGGGTTCTCTTTGAAGAACTAGTCTGTTTTCCTTTCCTTCCATGCTGTCTGAAGCTCCGTGCTTAGAGGTGTGGACAAATCCAAAACAGGGAAGAGCAACTAATACACTACATGGGTGTGCTGCAAACCAGGGGGATCTCTACAGGCCAGAGAAAAGGGCCACCAAGAACCTTATAAAGAATCTTATGAAGTTACCTAAGAAAAATGTCAACTCCTGCACCTAAAGAGGAAAAGCCCCATGTCTCAGTACAGATTATAAGGACTGACCAGCTGGAAAATAGCTTGGCAGAAAAGATCTTAGTGGTTCATGTGATACCCTTGCAGCAAAGAAGCCCGGCAGCCTCTTTGATTGCTTTAGGAGTCGAGTTGCCAGCAGGCTGAGGGAAGTGATCCTTCCTATTTACTGAGCACTGCTGAGACACTCAAGACACTGCAAGAGAAAGTTGTTTTAGTTACCACTTATTCTTGGTTTTGAGGCAACAGAGAAGTCCTTTGTTAAAATAGCTGGAAGTAAAAGTTTTAGGTACTTTCCCTTATTAATAAGGAGAGATAGGAACTGAGGCCCTTCTTGATCTGGAAGTCTCAATGTTCTATGAAGAAGATAAAATGCTGCATATTGTCCTGTGTCTCCATTGCCACTATGACAGTGTGGAAAATTGTGGGGTGGTGCCATGATGTGACCTGTTCCATCTTTTCTCAGAGGCACTACTGATGACATTTTCCATGGGGGAGGGCACATGGACAGTATATTGATCTATTGAGAAACTGTATGTGGAGTTTGTCTTCTGCTTATTGGAGGCTTTTTTCCCCCCCATGTCAAAATTGCTTCTCTCATAGCTTTCTGTCTGGTTTAATTTCATGGCCTGCTTCCCTCCAGCCTGCTACTTTTTCCTTAGGAAAGATAGGGAGCAGCTGTTGGAAGACAGAGTTGTTTGAGCAGCCTCTGCCTTCCCCAGAGCAGGGGATCCCTGTGCCCTCTTGTGAGGGGCTGAGGGAGCTGCAGGAGGCTTTTGCATCACTGCTGCCTGTGTGTGTGTGGTTGGGGTTGAAACATGAGCTGCTGATGTCAGGAGGAGTTCCAGAGCTCAGATGTGGATCATAGTGTGCCAGGGGCTGGTGGACATGCTAATGAGTGAGTGGAAAAAGGATAACCCCAACAGACAAACCAGAGTAAAATCACTTCTTTGCTCCAGAGAGTGTGGTGAGATGCACCTGCATGTGAGAGGAAGTCCCAGGGCTTTTTGTCTTCAGAGAGTACAGTGTTCTTGCAAATAGTATTAGGGAGTTCAAGGAGCACAAATGTGCCATTAAAACAAAACTATCAATGTGTTAGGAAAATATGAGGTATTCTGACAGCTGCTCTTTAAGTACTGAAGGAAAAGAAAACTACTACTGCTTCCTGTGATTCCTACGGAGTATTCCATAATAAAGATTCTGATGTAGGAACTACTTGTTACCTGCAGCAGGCATGCCCATGTATGCCTGTCTGCATCCTGAAATCATCACAGACACTCTTGCAGTCCTTGTGCTGCTGAGCTGAAATCTCCCCTATTATTGAGTCCATGTGCATATGGAACCTCCAGATATCTGCAGCACCTTTTGAAGAGATGCCTCTAGTGAAGATAAATAACCCATTTTTCTGTCTGATACTAGTTTATACTGTGACAGTTGACTCCAACAATGGAATACTACTGCAAAGGGAAGTAGATGATTTCCTTTTTGTAGCTGTTTTCGCTTCAGTCATTACACATAGGGACAATGAGCATCTCTTCTACTACTTCTTCAGGAAACCACACCACAGTTTTCCTCTGTCACTGCGAAATACTGCTTTTAAAATATGAGACAATTCCGATTCATAAAGTTAGGAATTGCATTTCTTGTAGAGTAATATGTCTGTATGTTGGAGATAGATGACTCTTGCCACGGGGGAACCAAAAACTGATGAGCCTTGTGTAAAGAGGTCTTGACTCCCGGGTGGGTGCTTGGCACATGTAGTTGACCTACTTTAGCTCTGACCTTGATTTGCTCAGAGGTGTTTATGTACTCGTGATCAGCTTTGCTGCATGATTAAGCTGGTCATGTGCCATCCAACTTTTTTTATAAGGGATGAACAGTAAGATTTCTTTTACTGTCTCATTAGCCTTGTCATAGGAGATTGGGGAAAGATGGAATGCAAGGAAGGGGAATCCTGAAGGGATTAGTCCCCAACCGACTGTAGAGAGAAACTGTCATGCGATACAATGACAAACTGCCATTTGATTTTCATCTACAGAAGAATTTAATCGGGAAGTGTACTACATGGCATTTTTTCAAGTAGGTCTCTGGAGTACTTTGGCAACAGGCTTGGCATCATAAATGGAAGACTTGAACTTTGCTTATATATATATATGCATAATTTTTGTGTTCCTTCTCATAGAGAATTTTTTTCAGCCATGGAATATTTAGCAGCTGGAGGCTGAAAAGACAGTAAGATATTCCATTTTTCAGAATTTTAAGAAAACTTTGCAACAAAATACTCTTCACTGTTCAGGGAGGCATGCTGATTTTTGCTCTGATCATTGGGTTGACATTTTCTTAACTTTAAACCTCATTTCAAGAGACATGCATGGTTCTTCACTCCTACAATGCTAAAATATAGTACTGTGATTGTTAAAACTGGGGTGAGCGTTTGGGACATGGTAGAGAAAGGGCTGACTTGAAAAGAAATTGGAAATTCTACTTTTTATGTTTGGGTTTGGGTTTTTTTCTTAAATGGTCAAGACTTTTAAAATAGTTGCTTTGAAACTATCAAATATAGACAGTTTTAATTTAAAATAGCACAATTGAATGGATACTTGATTTCAAGATTTTTCTTTTCTGTAAAACTGATTTGAAATTTTTGTTTGAGATGAACAATTTTTTTTCAGCATTACTGCACAGTGACTTGTGCAGTGTTCTGATTATGAAGCTAAAATCCTGACACTTTCTTAAAGGAAAAGGATTGTGCTAAACATACAAACTCTTTCCCCCTTTTTAATTTGTTAATTCCAGCTCGTCCGGCAGCAGTTTGTAATTTGGCTTAAATTTGTACTGATTTAGCTTTAGTCATGGTGTGGCCTCTTATCATGCCTGTCCAGATATTCACAAAAATGGTAAAGGAGTCAGGTTACTTGGGAAGGGATCACGGAGAAGTTTTTGGGTGTGAATAGATGATGAGCCCTCAGCAGAGTTTGGAAGCTCTGCTTCTAGAACAACTGTGATCCTGTTCAGAAGTTGGTACGAAGGCAATGACTTGCCTGACCTTAGACTGAAGAGCTGCAGTCCCGACTGTTATTAACATAACAGGACCAGTGAATTACTAAACACTTCTGAAATTCTGACTTTACTATTCTGGCAGCGCTGAAGAAAACGATACCAAATTACTTTTGATTTTGTCTGGTTTCTTTTGGTTTATAACTTGTAATGTGTCTCTGTATATGATTCAGTAGAGTTGGTTACAATTTGGTCATGTTGACAGAACTCTGGTTGTTTGACTGGTGAACTTCGGAAAGTGTCGTGGAAGCTGCTTGTTCTGTGTAACCAGGAAGTTCTACTGTTGTCACATGTTGGAAGGGCAGTCAGGATGTTCACAGTTGCGTTAGCCAGAAAATAGTGTATCCAATAGACCTGCAAAGCTTCTTTTGCAAGAGGAAGATGTAGAACAGTTTTTAAGTCTTCCACAGTAAGTTTAGCTGAAAAACTTGTTTTTTGACATGCTGGAAGGGAAGGGCATCAACCTGCAGACCCAGCCACTAAGTTTACAGTATAGTTGGGAAATGCATTTGAGAACTTGAGTTGTAGTATGGTATGTGGATTTTATATGGAACTTGAAGTTTGCAGAATAGAACAATATTTAACCCCTGTCTTTTGAAAATGCCAACTACCATTATAGTGGAAAATAAAACAGTAAGTCAAGCCCAAATGGTCTTATTGCTATGGCTGCCTTGAAATAAGGCAGTCAGGAGGGAAGGGTGAGTCTGTCTTTTGCACTGTGGCAGCTGTTTAAGTCATTCTAGCATTGCCTGACAACTGATGTGTTCATGATGGTGATCGTGTGGTCATTGATTCTGAGCAGAGGGAGTTTATGCAAAGACCAAAGGGTGATAAGCAAGGCCCAAAGGGAAGCAATGCTGAAGAACCTTCTGTTCCAAACCTTGGTCCATGGGAGATACATATCCCAACATTTAAGCCTTTTGATGGCTGGATAAAGCTTCTACACTTATAAGGAAATGAATACTTGATCCTTGAGTAGGAAACATCTATTGCTCTTGTAAACGGTGTCTAAAACATTTGTTCTAAACAATCTTATTTTGAAAGTGTTTTTTAAGCTTGCTGATTTTTCCTCTTCTACAGGGTTTTGAAAGTCCTTGACCAAGAGAATATGAGGCATGGAAGAGTTCTAAGGTGATCAGGTGCTTTGGGCTGAGCATCATCATCTTTGCTCAAGTGGATCTAGGATTCCAAGACAGGCCTTCAGGTAACAACTCTTCTGTTTCACAGCTGATACTATTTAGAAATGAACTTTTCATGGGGTTTCTTTCAACAGTATAATTATTTGCAGTCTAGAGGATTAAAAATGTATGTTTTGGGTGAAAAAGCCAATTAGATGAATTTGTACTTTTAACTAGTCTATTAGACCATCATTGAACTCTTATAATATGGTCATCAAATGGAGAGACTCTAAAACTAATGTTTTCAGTCAGCAATATTTCTGTTAAGAAGCAGCAATTGACTGGCCAGTTAACATAAAAGTAAACCTGGTTTAGTTAAAGGTTGTGCTGACAATTCGTTATAAACAGTTGTGTTTAGTGATGTGTTTTGAGAATGGTCATGGTTTGTGTGCAGTATTCAATTCACTGGTAACTGGAAAAGGAGGAACTGCCGATTACCTGTTTTATGGCAAAAGGAAATAACAGAAACTGTGATTTTCAGTTTTTAAGAATGCTAAATTTGAGAACTTTATTGGTTAAAAATATGTAAGTTTCTGCTTATATTAATGCAGTGGTTTTTGGGTTGGTGGGTTTGTTGTTTTTGTTCCCTAATGTTAGACAGTCCAATGGCAGACCAAAGGATGGACATATCTTCTACAATTAGTGACTTTATGTCACCAGACCCTGCTGACTTGATCTCCAGTTCCCTTAGCACTTCAGGAATGGATTGTAATAGGAAAAGAAAGGGAAGCTCTACCGATTATCAGTAAGTTGGATTTCTCTTGATTTAGCACTGCTAAAAAGAGGTGGTAACACAACAATACAGTGGGGGAGACTATAACAGTATTTATAGCCATTTTTAAATAACTTTGTTGACAACCTGCCTTAAAGGTTTTAATAAAGAAAAAAGCTTCTATGCACTAAGAGGAAAGTTAATTTATTTAATATTAGGAATAAAGCTGTCATCTCAGTGCAGCAAAAATTGAGGGCTATCAGATGGGATAAAGCTGAGGAGAAAAGCTTTTGGCTGATGGGGAGAGTGGAAGTAGTGCTGATGAAATGTACATTGTGAAAGTTGATTATATTGACTATTTACACAGGAAATAGAATGTCTGACTAGTGGAGTGGGAGGGTAATAAATTTATTGAAAAGCAGAACCAAAACTAGGAATAGTTCCTTTTCTTTACCTATTTTTGCCTCTTCAGTCACTTCCTATCAGTGTGCTGCCACCCTTTGCCTGATGAAACTATTTTGGTCCCCCAGTTGAGTATGAATCTGAATGGTCCCTGGTTTAAGGCATTAGAGCTGCCTTTCATTTAATCAACTGGTTTAATCTTCTGTTGGCTCTTGACTGTAGGTTATTAATCCTGACAAAATAAAAACTTGTTTTCTCAGTCAGTGGTAGAGTGTGGTTTTGTTTCAAGAAAGCTGCTTCTCATTAAGGGAGGCTTGCTAATAACAGTGTTCAGAAGCACTCCCCAACCCATAGCATCTCCCCTGGGACAGGTGTTTGAAATAGAAAGAAATGCCAGCCACTCTGCTTTAGAAAGTGAAGGTCATAGTAGAGTTTGCCAAATTTCTAAATGTGCAATGTCTCCTGCACTAGGAACGCCAAAACACCAAAACCTACTTACTCCAAGTCACGGTGCAAATCTCTTATGTACTTAAAGTCTGGCTGCAGGGTAACTTGGGAATGGACACATCCATTATTAATACAGCCACAGAGTCTGTTTTTATGTAACAGCATAAATTTTATCATTGTGGGCTTTGGATTGTTGGCAGTTCTTTTTACAGGGAGGGGCAGAATTTTTAATTCATGCTAAGCGTGACAACGAAGAATTAGATTCTTCATAGGACTTGTTTTTAGGAGACCTTATGCACAAAACTTTACATACTGCATACGTACATTCTCTAACATGCCTTTAGCCTTCTTGAAAAGTACATGAGTCCCTCTAGTTGAATTGACTACTACAAAATTCGGTGAACATCCTCAATCTTATCAACTTCCTCTTCTCTAGAAAGGATTTCTCCATCTTTATTCTTCTGGGTAGGAAGCATTGTTCAAGGCCTCTTTTCCAAAAGACAGCTTGCTCTTGTAAGTTATAATTCTGCCCTTTAGGTTTTGTGTGCATTTTTTAAAAATATGTTCCTTGAATCCTTAGTGAAATAAGTTTACAACAGCTGTAGTCATACCACAGTTCATGTTGTGTTGCAAAGGAAATGGTGGCTAGTAAATGTTCCTCCTTTAAAGTAGAACTTAAGGCAGACAAACTTGATCCTTCTTGGTATCTGTGTATGGATAAATCTCAGAAATGCTACTGTTCATCTTTTGCTGCCTGTTAACTATTTATTTTTTGCATAAATTTTCCGAGTGTCCAGTTTTATTCTTCATGTGAAGTCGGAATAAGGAAGGCAGAACCTCTCTGGTTTAGTGTGGTCCTTTGTTCACCTCTCAAGTACAATCAAATGTATTGATCAGCTGCACTTTCAGCTCTCTTTTAATTCTTTCTCCTGCAACATCTTGAGGAAAATTCCTGCCCAGCCTCTTGCTGTCACTTCAGCAAAATCTGGCTTCTCTCCACTACAGTCTGTTTGAGTCAAATGCTACAATCCAAGGCTTCATGGCCAGGTCTAAAAACAATTTCTTTTCTTGGGAGTAATGTTTTCAACTGAAATAATACATGATAGGAAAACAAACTATCTTAACCCATTTGTAAGTCACCTTATACCTCTTTTAGATTTTGCTTTCTGTTTTTTTCTTAAGGCTAAAATGAATTTTGTTAGAACAAGCTAAAGATGGTATCACCAGTGCTGTTTAATTGTGAGCATCAGGAGTGCTTCGCTCCAGGGGCTGACAGAAACTCAGGTGTGCATATTGAGTGATGAAGAAAACATTGAGCATTATTCAAACTTCTTTTTTAAAGTTAATCATTAACATAATTTATCTACGAATGCAATGAATAATAAATGAAACACTGTCGTGTTTCCTTTTAAGAATGCCTATGTCCACTGTTGAGTAGGAATAACTAGTATGTTAATGGCTGATATGAGAAGATTTTTTTTCATGAGGCTTTTATGAAACATAGCCTTTTATCATGTTAAAGCTCAGCGGTATTTTAGGTCACTTTACAGTCTTGAAGTGATGCTAGCAGTTAGTGTGCATGTGGAAATTCTATTTGATTTCCTTATGATATTAAAGTCCATATAAAGTTCAGTCTCGGGACTTCAGTATTCACTGAAGCAAAATGTGCATCTGTCCTGCTGGGCAAGAATCATCAAAAACTGAGAAATTTGGGATACTTTATTTTTATGTTTTATTTCTGGCCTTAGAGTCCTCTGAAATCCCATTTATCTAACCACAAGGACAGCACGCATAAAGCACAGATCATTCCTTTCTGAAAATGAAACAATATCTCAATGATTTGCATAACATAATTTAGGTTAGTTGTTTTACTAGTTTTTCACATTAAGTGTAATGAGCTATGCTGCCTTTTCTTAAAAAGCAGAATTATTCTTTCAGGAAGTAGATTAATTTGAACAAGCTTGTTTCTTTAGAATATGCTCACTGCTACTCCTGTTTACATTGTGCTTTTCATTTCAAATAGAATATGAATTAGCTTGAGCATTTCAGCAGGAAATGTAAGACATTATTCTTATTTCCTATATATGGTGTACTTTATTTTTCTTTTTTTTCAGACTCGATGGCTTTCCTTTTGAGTAAGTATAAATATTTTAGTAATTGGTTTCACTTGAAAAAGACAGTGTTTTTGCCTTGCCTTTCCCTACCACTTACTTAAAACTTGCTTAAATGGACTCTCTTAGTCCAGGCTCATTCTGGTTTAATTTTCACTTGCACAGTTGTACAGATTTATATAAATCATAACATTCTCTTTCTATTCATCTTTCCTCTGCTGCTTATTTCTGTACATATGGTTACAATATAGAAATGTAATAAGGGGGATCATTTCTATTCCCTTTCTATTCTTCGTGCCTCCTTCCTTACTATTGTTTCATGTTGAAACAAAAGGAAGCCCTGTGTCTATGCTGAAAGTTGTACCAATTTAAAATGTGCCTGCTTAGTTTCATACAGCCTTTCATTCTCCCTACATTTGACCTTCTCCAGTGGTTTTTTCAGTCTAGATTTTAACAATCTTCTATTCCCAAATCAACTATGATAAGGCAAACTGGAGTGTCAAACATCTGCATCTGCACACAGTAATTCAGGGCAATTTCTGATTTTTTTTATGCTGAGCACTCTAATGCCTCTGGTCAGATTTAGAACCACAGCAGATGCAAGGTGGTAGACCTAGTGCTGATGAAGGCTTAAAAATAACTGCTTTGATAAGTCCTTTGCACCTCCCCCCCCCCCCCCCCGCCTCTAGTTAACTGAAAAACATTTTTATAACAGATGATATCTTTGAACCGCAGCATGTTTTACTGTCAAACACATCAAACTGTGCCATTTAGTTAGTTCTGAAGGAGACACAACTAATTTAAGAAAATGCTCTAATATTACAAAAACCACACAACTTGAGGTTGCTTTTATATTCTTATTTTTGTGTTCATGACTTAAAGATGACAGGAATACTTTATTCTGATTTTTTGATAGTTCGGTAACTGCTCTGCTAATCCAGCTAAATGTGTGATGTGTTGCTTTGTTCTGTTTCTGCAGGGAAGGTATGGATACAGATAAAGATGACCAACATGGAAGGTACTGGTGATACAGCCACTGAAATATTAGTTCCACAGTACTGGCACAGGATCCTGTCTTTGGATACCTGTTCTCAGTGTCACTGTCGTCATGTGTCCCAAATTATTTCTTTGCTGTTTATCCCATAAGATTGTTAAACAAAGTAAAACAGACCAGCAAAAAAAGAAAACAAACCAAAACCACAAACTCTGAGACACAGTATTATAAACATTGTTCTTTCTTTAGAAAGGTTAAATACATATTCAGATTCTAAAAAACTGATTTTTAATGAGGATCAGTAGTAATGTAAGATGCATTAAAAGGTTGTGTGATTCCAACTTTGTAACTTTGTGATGTTGTTTCTCAACAGATTGGAGTATGCAGACCAACAAGGCAGAATAAAAAATGCAAGGTACTGCCCTAAACAAGTATATTAAAAAGAATTCTCTCTTGCTTGTTGCCATATGTGAATTAGTTCCATGTGTTTCTTCTCTTGAAAATACTTTGGTTCTAACTTTGATTTTCCCTTATTTTTCCATATCTTTGCCCTGTTAACATTTTTCATTAGATTTGCGTATAGTTTTGTGAAAGTACTCGTTTAGTAGGTAACTTGGTTTTAGTCACTTCATTGATGTTGAAATCGAAGCCCGTGTGTTTCTGATAATGTTGTATTCTTCATCTTGATACTTTCAGATGCAATGGATTATAAGAGTGTTAACAGTGACTTTTAATCTTTTGGTCATATTTTCCCATTTTCCTGACTGGGAAGAGTTTGTCTCAGAGGTATCTAAAATACTTCCAATAAAAAGCTATAGGATGAGTAGGAGACTTGTATTGCCACAGCAAAAGGTAGTTCTAAATACTTAGTGCGTTCACATAGTATACTGGTTACAAATGCTTGATGGAATTGAATCATAAAATAGAATTAGGTTAGAAAGACCATTTAAGATTGTTGAGTCCAAGCACTAACCCAGCACTGCCAAGTCCCACTAAACCCTGTCCCCAAGTGCCACATGTACATGCCCAGGGATGGTGACTCAGCCACTGCCCTGGGCAGCCTGTTCCTGTGCTTGACAGCCCTTTCAATGAATAATTTGTTCTTCATACCCAATCTAAAAATGCTTTATTCAATATATAAGTACACTGGAATTTGTCTATCTGTGACCTTTAGGATGCCAGTAGTGTTTCAATGTATGTGCCAAGGATAAAAGTGGTGCACAGCAGCAGAAAACTCTAGATAAGTTTGCACTGTTTAGCGGATTGTTTCACAACTGAGGGCTCAGTGTCCTGTATGACCAATGTTATAAGTGTTTTCTGGTAAATTAGAACCATGTGCTGCAGCCTTGCCACCTGCTTATGTTACTTCCCCAAATCATGGACATAAAATACCTGAAGAATTCTGTGTGTACATGTCATCCTCACAAAGACAAGAGGGTACCTTAATCATCAGGGAGAGGTTACTTTTGTGGTTTTGTCATGCTGGATTGGGGCATTTTTGAATGTACTTTATTTTCTCATGCTCTTGTGTTTTATTTCACCACCTTCCTTGTTCAGGGAGGCTCACAGTCAGATTGAGAAGAGGCGCAGAGATAAAATGAACAGCTTCATAGACGAACTGGCCTCGCTGGTACCAACGTGCAACGCGATGTCTCGGAAGCTGGACAAACTCACTGTGCTGAGAATGGCTGTGCAGCACATGAAAACACTACGTGGTAAGTTGCCTTGGGCTGGAGGAGGGTCCAAAATGGGATTTGCCCAAAGCCATGCTTTTTCCTCTCCTTTTCTTGTCCTTTTGCCAAAGTTAATACATCTTAGGAGGATTTCTCCCCTTTTCTTAGCATTCAGTGCTGACTGTTCATTTATAGCTTACTAGTTCATGGTCCAGATAAATATCCTGATCTGACTGGGAAAATTTGGGATGAGAAAAGAGTAGTTTTCCATCATCTGAGCTGGTGATTCCGCAGCCCCAAGGCAGCCGAAGTGGGTGAGGAGAGGCAAGTGGCAGTGTGCAGTTGATTCTGGTGTAGCACTGAGCTGTGCAGAACTTGTTGGATTTTAGGTGTAAGCAATATTCCTGCAGGACCTGTAAGGTTTTGTGTTCATACCTTTAGCTCTGTATGAGAGAATGGAGAACACTTTGACACTTCAATCTGAGTCTTTTTAACCAGCTTCTGTTGCAAGCACCTGAAGGGAAACACGCAGGTTTGGAAAAGATGGGGTTGTTGCCAATTTCTGTGCCCTCAAGGCACATATAAAAGTGAGTCAGTGCTTGGGTACAGTGGGTGATGATGTTAAAAGCTTAAGCCTTCAAGAAATACACCCCTAAGAAAAGATAGGGATGCAGCTAATTAAAAAAAACCCACACCACTCTTAATTTCTAGGAGAGCTGATGTCTTCCAGTCATGTCTATCCTGTGTTTTTGAAAGGTTTAACTTTTCTGCCACTGTCATTTGATTAGGTTAATACTTCATAACACTGCAGTTGTTACTAATTTGAGTATCTTTTGCTTTTAGGAAAGGAATAGAATGAAAAGAATTACTTTTTAGTAAATAGCTGCCTCATTTGTTGCCAATTTGGGGGTTTTGGCATTGAGATGATGTCATTGTAATGCTGTTTTTGTCTTTGATGTGGACTAAGAGAACTGATTTGTAAGTTCCTGAGTGACAATTTGTTCACATGAGCTTGTCATGTTTTACTAAGTTATAAGGGAAAGAAATAGATTGAATGTATTTATTCTTTAATCTCTTATTTTTAATTTCTAATTCTGAGACTAGACCATAAATCAAAGACAACGTTTAGGTTAAAAATATGTCAAAGAGTGCTTTTATATCTCAGAAGGCATTTAACTTGCATTACTACATAATGCAGTACTTGTGCTGTAGCAAAAACGCTTCATCCTTATTAATACCGACAGAACTCATGTTGATAGTAAAACAAAACCAAAAAGTAACTTTGTTGCCATATGCAGTGAACAACAGTCTAAAAAAGAGTCCAAGAGAAATTGCTCATTTAAATGTGTATTAAGTTGGTGATAAGGGGATTGTGTTTGTTTTCTTTAGGTGCTACAAACCCATATACAGAAGCAAACTATAAGCCTGCCTTTCTATCAGATGATGAATTAAAACATCTTATTCTCAGGGTATGTTTCAACTTTTAATTAAGAGATATTAGTGTCTGTGAATATGACTCCCAAAGCACACCATCAGTATTTTAATACCTTGTAGCTCAGCTTAAAAATGTTTTGATTATGGAGATAATTAAAAACTCTTCAGACTGCTTCATAAAGCCAGGGAATGTAATGATGACTAGCATTTCTTAGTTTAAGCAGAGAGATTTAAGAGGGAGATTGGAAGAAACTGCTATTAGGGTGGTACCCATCAGAATCTCATTTCATGGAATGAACCAAAATTACATAAATGATTTCCTTGCAGACTTTCTGCAGTGGTCTACCTTGCCATGGTTTTCAGCGTACAATGGTACAAGGCACACCCTTTTTTGAGGTCACTGATGTAACATGGCTTAGTATGTTTGGCTGCTTGCTATAAACTTCTTTTATAGTGTGTAGAGCACATCTCACTTGTCAGTGGTTAAGCTCTTCCTGTAGCTTGTGCAACTGGGGAAGCACTGCAGGGTCCAGGTCAGCATATGCAGAATTAATTTCTGCAACATTGTGACTCTAAAGCTGTAAAACCTGGGGCCTATTCCTACATGCTTGAATGTGACTGAGAAAGAGTACTTTGGAAATGGGAATTAGCTGCCTACAGGCACAGAAATAAATATCCAGGTTATGTTTGGTTTCCAACAGAGGAACTGTGGAGTAAATAGAGTTAAAATAATATTTTCATTTGAAGGCATTATTAAATATAATCATAATATTATTGGGCAAGACATGGGTTGGTTCTTCTCATAGAAGTTATTTTACATTCTGGGCACAATGCCCAGAATGATGCCAAAAATGCAAAAAAAACCCCTATTGTAATTTCACATTTTCCCTGTTGACTCAGTTATCTCTAAACGCTAAGACAGCTCTCCTAGTGTAGAAATTCTACTCTATACAAAGTATTTTTAAAGGTTATAATGATGCAATGAGGACGTATAACTTAATGTTTTACTTTTTTTTCCCCCCCCTAATTAGGCAGCAGATGGATTTCTTTTTGTTGTGGGCTGTGACAGAGGAAAGATACTGTTTGTTTCAGAATCTGTTTTCAAGATCCTCAACTATAGTCAGGTACTCTTTTCCAGTTTAAGTAATGTTAGGTCTTAAAAGATTTGAAAGCTTTTTTTATGTTATGCATTTGTATGAGAGGCAGGTGTGTGAATAGTCTGCCTTGAAAGCCAAGAGAGGTGTTGCAAAAAGAGAGCTTTTCCCTGCCATGTCATTAGAGAAGATTGTTTCTGGTTTCCATTCAAACTAAAGAGGTGAAAGGGAACTAACTTTAACTCCTGGATTGATGCATTCTGATCAGGGATTTACCCTTAGGCTCGCAAAGCATTATCTAATAAGCAAATATTGGAAAAAACAGTCTGGGATTCTTCCAATTGTTTCACAGGGATTTTTCGACTTAGTTTCCTTTCTGTCTGCTCTGGTTTTGCTTGCATCCTTACTGGTGGAAACTGGGAAGCAATTACATCAAAACCAGGCTTTTAATATATGCTCAACATAAGGCTTAACTTGCATCATATATTGTGTAAATAATATTCTTCATTCTTTCTGTAATCTTCACTCCTTGCCAAACTTAAAACCTTCAAAAGTTTTCCTTGGCCATCCTTTAGTCAGATATATACTAAATACCTTTTCATATGAAAATATTGAAGGAGAACTTTTGCAATTATAATTTTTTTCCTTCAAGTGTGTGGTATATGAAGTGAGGCTGAGGAGAAACCAGAATATTTGGTAGTGGAGGATTGAGTGTGCCAGTTCTGCAAACTCTTACCAAAATGATGACATAAATTACGGTGTAATGTAGTCATAACTTAAATGTACAAAGAAAACAAAACTTCCATCAAATCACAGAATAGTTTGATTTAGAAGGACCCTTTTAAAGCTCATCCAGTCCAACCCCCCTGCAATGAGGATTTATCTTGGATGTTTGATGTTCCTTGGTTAGACCTGTATGTAGAAGGATTGTTCATACTGAATGCTAAAACTGAGAAAATATACTGAACCATTATTTTACTTTTTTACTGAATATTCAATCTCTACAGAATGATTTGATTGGTCAAAGTTTATTTGATTATCTCCATCCTAAAGACATTGCCAAAGTGAAGGAGCAGCTCTCTTCTTCTGACACTGCACCACGGGAAAGGCTCATAGATGCAAAAAGTAAGTGTTGCCACCTTTATATAGCCAAATTCTCTGCTTCTGAGGACTTGCCTCATGTCAAAAGTGTGGATGCTGTCTGGATTGTCTCATGCCAAAGAAGCTTTGGCTTAAAGACAGGAAGAAACAAACAAAAAAAAAGAACAAAGTAAGTATGAAACAACTGCCTGAATGTAGAAGCTGTTTGGTTTGCATACCCTGCTCTGTAGATGCATTACTTGAACTGGCTTCACCTGTGAGGTATCCTCTCTTTTTTTTCCAGGCATCAAAGGTTTAATTTTTTCTGTTAAAATGTATGATGGATTTGTTCTAATCTATCATTCTCAATGTTCAGAATACACTCGGTATTATTTTGGTAGTCCTTAGCTGTCAGCCAAGGTAGAGGATTCACTTTAGTTATCTGTTGGTTTATTTATTACTAATTACCACTTCCATCAATGACCCAACCTTTCTTTTAGGAGGTTTTTAACCTGGTCCTTGGAGTTATTTCCTACTATGTCTCTTAGCTCTGTTCTGCTCTGTTATTTTAAAGTAGTTCTGTACCTCTGCTGCTTTTGAGGTGAGTGGGTGTTTAATTCCCTCTCATGACAGGAGTCCGCATTGCTTAAGTAGAAGGTGGTATCTTAAAACTGCAAATTTCCAGGTCATTAAGTCTCATGCTTGCCAGGAGTAGAAATCTCTAGGATCTCATCCCACAGAAGCCACCAGCTCAGCTTCAGAAACTGAAGCTGAGAGAGATCATTTCAGGGCAGGGAGCCTGGAGGCTTCAGCAGAATCAACTGAAGTTTTTTCTGGCTCCTGGTTTTATTGGTTGTCAAGCATGTATATCCAGTGCTGCCTCCTTTTTTATGGTGTGCCTCTGACAAAGTTAGGGCAAAAATAAATACTATGAATTACAGTCTTCCCATCTGCTATGATAGACTGATTGGTAGGATTTCAAGAACTCATACTGGTGAAGAGTACTAGTATGTATGTGCGTATTTATTTTTATGTTGGCACAAGTGACTCAGGCACAACTTGTACTCTCACCATGGAACAGCAGTTTAGAGTGCATGTGATGCAGGGCAGTCTGACCCAGAGGTCATCTCACTTGATTCTAGTTTTAAGGGAGGCACACTTTCCACTAAAACACTGGAAGTGTTGTCTTCCTCCTTATGTCAAAAATCTAGAGGACCTGAGAAGTTTCTGTGCATGTTTATAGCTGTTTGATTACACATATCCCCATGCAGTAATGGTTGGAGTGGATAGCAGGCTGTGGAAAAGTTGCTGTGTGATTAAGATCCTCCATCAGCTCTTGGAGCACTGTCCCTGGAGCTCCAGCTGCATCACTGGCCTTGATGACACCTGTGCTCCTGACGCACACCAGGCATCTTCCCAGAGCCCTGTTTGTACTAGCACTCATTGTTGGCTCCCAGAGTGATGGGTTTTGCTTGTTTTCTGTAATCACTTTCCACTGAAAAGAATCTTGAGTGTCCTGCTAGAATATGATAAAGATCAGGACTTATTGTTGCATATTGTCCATATGCAGTTATTTCTGCAAGGCTAGAGAGACTTCTTACACATAAGTGGAGGTCTTGGGGATTTACAGTCACTGTGTAGGTCCCTGCTACCTTTTTTCCTCCTTCCATCCCTGGAATGGTGTTGGGGTTCTTCTGCTCTGTAAGTGCATATATGCTCTCTGGGTGGGTGTAGTGATAGAAAAGTGCCAGTGTGAAGGGTCAGGGTCCTGTGGAGTGGCTGTGTATGGAACACTGCTCTGGTTGTAGGAAATAATCTCTCTATTTCTAATCAGTTGATTATTGTTCAGAGAAATCACAACATTTATTACATGGCTTTAGTGGATTTGCACAACCTTTTGCTAATCTTTGCCTTTAGAACCCTGTGTTCTCGAGCTTTGCGTCAGTGTTTTGACAGCAGAAAGCGTAATCAGAAATTGTCATGTTGAAAGGGTCAGCTGAGTCCAGCAAAGTCACTTACGTGAAAATCTCACAAAGTAGGACTTGTACTCCTGAAGCAGGATTTAATGAGACTTCTGTGTGAGCTCCAGTGAAGCTGAAACACTATGTGGTTGGGCTGTGTGGTGTAACCCCTGACAAAACCCTTCCTCACTCCTTGTTTGCTGCAGCTGGACTCCCAGTGAAAACCGACATCACGCCCGGGCCATCGCGGCTGTGCTCTGGAGCAAGAAGGTCCTTCTTCTGCAGGATGAAGTGCAATAGGCCCTCGGTGAAAGTAGAAGACAAAGATTTCCCTTCAACCTGTTCAAAGAAGAAAGGTAACTTTTACGTATTTTATTACCAAATATAGTGATTGTCAGGCTTTTTAATACAATTGCTCATTTGCAGTGATGAAACTTTGACATTTATCGAACACTGTTGAAGTTTCTTACTAAGATTCTGAACTGTACCTCTTCAAACTGCATCTCTGCCACTGCCTCAGTATCTCTTACACACTGTATTGGCATATAAAGCCAAATTCTCAGGTGTCCTTGCCCATGGCAGTGGGTGTTGGAACTCAATGATCTTTAATATCCCTTCCAGCCCAAACCATTCTATGATTCTCCACTCTGCTTTCTTGAAACTCTTGCAGGCAGTTTGTGCCAACAGTTCTGGGGTGGTTATTGCACCTCCTTCAGACATGGATCAGATCACATTTAGTCTTTACCACCTCGCCAACATTTCCAACAAAGGGGAGCTGTTCCCTCTTCTATTTCTCTGCCCTGTATTTGACAAGTGATGTTTGGATGGATATCCAGTTTAAAAAAATTAATTTATTCAAGTTCATCTGTGGGTTTGGTGCATGCTGAGTACTGGAAACATGACATTTCTACATTCTATATTTGGTCATAACATTATCAGTGTTGGTAAGATTTTTTGTCTCTGTAGGGTATTATTCTAGACATATTGGAATATGTATTTACCCCAAATTTGAAAGTTTCTTCTTTGAGTACTGTGGATAATACATTTGGTGTTAAAGTGGGAAGACAACCAACTAGAGAACAGAAAGCAGTTTTGGTGTATTGCCTCTGGCTGTGGCAGCTGTTCCATGTACTTTCTGCAAGGTTCAGATGCAATTTCAGACTTGGATCCTGCCTTTGTGTTAATCCTGAAGGAAGCCTGTTTGTACAGTTAGACACAAGCCTTTTAACTCCCAATGAAAGTCATCCTTGCAGTTTTCAGGCCTGCTCAGTGCTGAGGGATAGGATACTGACTGTGTTGCTGGCCATTGTGAATCTTCATCCTCACCCCTGTGTGCAGCCGTCCCCTGTACACCCCAAACATGTTCTGCCAAATATATTCCTGGTTTTTTGTAGGAGCCTCATGTTAAGTTGAAAGAGGCATCTTGTTATTAATCTACTGATGTCCTCAAACATTCCTTTAGAATATTTGCATCCTTTGCTGAAATAATAAAATGTGATGCAATTTCTGCTCAAAGATTATCAGCAACCTTGGTCTGAGCTCTTTGGTGTTTCAGTATAAACAATGGTTTTGCCAAGATAAATTGTTTATTGGATTATCTCAGATTAGCTGCATTAAAGCAGGAGTGCTGGAAAATCCCCTAGAATCAAAGAATCATTAAGGTTGGAAAGGATCTCCAAGATCAAGTTCAACCTTTGACCAAACACTACCATGTCAGATAACCATGGCAGTAAGTGCCACATCCAGTCATTTCTTGAATACCTCCTGGGGTGGTGACTCTGCCGCCTCCCTACACAGTCTGTTCCAATGCCTGACAACCCCTTCTGTGAAGAAATTCCTCCTGATGTCCAAGATGAACCTCTGCTGGTATAGCTTGAGGCCATTTCCCCTCATCCTGTCACTGGTTGCCTGGGAGAGGAGGACAAACCCCGCCTCGCCACAGCCTCCTTTCAGGGAGTTATGGAGAGTCATAAGGTCACCCCCAAGCCTCCTCTTCTCCAGGCCAAACATCCCCAGCTCCCTCAGCAGCTCCTCAGGGAAGAGTATCCCAAATTTCCTGGGTAAGAGACACATTATTAACAAGACTGAGTTGACGTTCTTCAAAGCTGTATCCATAACCTAACTGCTTTTTTGGGTTTTGTTGGTTTGTTTTGTTTTGTTTTTTTTTTTTGTTTTCTCTTTTTACAGCAGACCGCAAAAGCTTTTGCACTATTCATAGCACAGGATATTTAAAAAGCTGGCCACCCACAAAAATGGGACTGGATGAGGACAACGAGCCAGATAACGAGGGCTGTAACCTGAGCTGCCTGGTTGCCATTGGAAGGCTCCATCCCCACGTGGTGCCACAGCCAGTGAATGGCGAGATCCGGGTGAAACCCACGGAATACGTGTCTCGACATGCAATAGATGGGAAATTCGTTTTCGTAGATCAGAGGTGAGGATACTCGTAGTAATGTCCACGATAAGTCACTGTCCAACGCTGCCTGGCTGACAGTTTTACTTACAGCGCTGTGAATGCTGCTGAAAAAAGAAATGACTGTCCTGTCCAGCTTTTTACCAAATCCTGACTGCAGGTTGGTTTGAGTTTTGAGACAGAACTCCAAGCTATTACTATGCATATATTCAGTATTACTGATTAAATTAAAAAAAAGCCAAAACTTTAAAAAATTACCTACTAGGCAGAATAATCCAGGATAATTTCTGCCAATTTGTTAGCGGGGATATGTACATGTATATGTGCGATCCTCAGAAGGAGATGTTTTGAAACTGGACCCTAATTGCTACTTCCTTGTTATTTGAAACCCTTTGCAATCACAATTAAGTTCTTGCACAGGTTGCATGAGGCTTTGATAGCACGTGCATTTATTTAGCTATTTCTTTGGTGGCATTCTGCTGAATTAATACTTCTGTGTGTGATCTCTTATGTTTCTAAGAAGGTTTCTCATAAGGTTTGTTTCTTGGAAAAGTTTTGAGAATGTGTGCCATTGTGGTATCTGCTTTCAAATGTCAATTTATCTGAAAGATTTGCTCTTTTGCAAAAGAAGTGGCTTGAATTTTCTGAAGTCACAGAGGCATACGTGACCTGAGTCTTCCTTCCAAATAACTGGCATTGACAAGGGAAAAATGTCAAGGGAAAGGAGGTTGAAGGCTCTTAAAGGAGTGGTTACGCTGGGTTGGTTGAAGAGGGCTGGGCTGGGTCCCTTCCTTGTCAAGAGGAATTGAGACTGCCCACATGAGGCTGTTTCAGGGTGCCTGTGGCTTTGACTCAGTTGCTTGTAATGTAGAAAAACCCAGACTCCAAACTCTGGTAGGATCTGCCTGCTGGAATTGGTTTCAAGGGTGTGTCAGTTGATTTATACTGCACTTTGAGAGGAAATAGAGCTGATAGTCATGAGAGGATGTGCAGTAAGGAGAATCTTTTTTTTTTGGTGCTGTCTCTTTGGGTTGGTTTTGGTTAGGTTTTGTGGGGTTTGGTTGGGTTGTTTGGGTTGTTCTTGTTTTCATTTGATAGAAAGCCTTTTAAGGTACCAGGTCTTGAGTACTCAGAGCTGGTGCTCATTTTGGGAGCCTTTGTAACCTTTCTGTTGTGCCAAAGGATGGTAGTTTGTGGATGAGTTTTATTTTCAAAAGATCAGAGACATTTTCCCTGATGGATAATTTTGAAGTATTTCTAAAATAATGAGACTCAGAAAATGTCAACCCGTTGGATTTAAACACATGTGCTCTTATTTGTTTTCCAGGTGTTGTTCACAGTCCCTAGAATGTGTAGGCTACTTCAAAGGGCTCCTTGAAAGGGAATTTTTTTCGAAGAAGGCCTCATCTGTAGGCCTAAAGTTGGCATCCTGTGATCCATACTTCCACTGGAGAATATTTAGGCATCTGTAAAAGTTTAAAACTATTTGTTTCCATGTCAGTTTTTTGGGGTTTTTTTGTCCATATAGACTTACCCTGTTCCTTTGTCATTTGTCCAAGAGAATTCAAGAAAGAAACACTTCCTAAACTCCCTGTGACCCTAATTTTTGGTTCTTATAGGTTCCATGGTCCCTGGAGAAGTACTGCTATGGATTAGGTACCAAGTAGCTGAGCTACCACAGCCAGGGAACTGCTTAACAAGTCACTGCCAAAATGTAGCTACACTGAACAGAGTTTTAAAGAGAATCATCTCACTTATTTATTCCGTACTTTTAATTTATCTGGATGGTGAATTTGGGAGTAAAATTAAGTTTATTATCTATGTAGAAGGCATCACGTACAGCTTCGCAATTCAGAGCTGCCTTGTTAGGGAAGCGAGCTCAGGAAAAAAAGTAAATAGAGGATAAAATTCAAGAAGGACATGAGCAATTTTCTTTCTTCCATAATAGAATGTGGTCAGATACTGAATTCACTGAGTCTATTGAGATCTGTTGTAATTTGGTGGATCTTCTCCTTTCCAAAACACCTATTTATCCTGCTTTGAAAAGAAGAGGTTTGACAAGTTGGTTGCTGATGCCCATATTGGTTGTCACCCATCTATGTCAGGCATACCAACACAGCAGTGCTGTTAAAAGACTTGCTTACTAAAGTTCCTGGAAAAATACTGGAACAAGGTTGACTTGGTTCCTAGCTCTTCCATTTTAAAGAAAGGCACTGTATTTTGTGACTCTCCACCTGCTCTCAGAGATACTTCGTTAATGCAGTCTCAGAGATGTTGGCAGATTAAGTGTCCTGGGATAAGACAAAAGCCATTTTGAATATTTGTAATGTTTCCCTCTCCAAGGCTGATGTCTCAGAGCTCCCTGTCAAGGAGGACTTCAGGTGTAGGGCACCTGATTGGTGCTGAATGCCCTTTGTGTGTCTGGGGAACAGACAAAAATGCCCAGCATTTAAAAACTACAAATTTTGTACTTTGGTTTTTTTCCTTCTGTTCTTATTCATAATTATTAATATAAACTAATTTCTATGTTTATACTATTTAATTTGGACTTTTGAGATTGCAGGAGAGGTGATGATCTGTTTAGGTTCGTTCTTTATTGTTCTTCATGTTTAATTTGTGTTGGATTGCAACTCTTACTCCACTATTTTTGGGGAACTATCATTTCTCCTTCAGTAGCTTTCTTCTAAGAAAGGTACAAAATTCGTGTTCACTGTAGTTCAGTAGTTCTGTTTGCTCTCTGTTCTTCCAGTGAGGATCTCTCTGGAATCATTCAGCTGTGTTACTTTCTGTTCTGATGGTCCTGAGCAGTTTCACTGGGGCTCCTGCAGACTTCATTCTCAGCATGTTCTCTACCTTCTACGTTAAATGGTGCTCGTTTTGGGATCTGCCTGGGTGCCTTGTCCTGCTTTGTTCACTTCTCAACTGCTTCTTCCTGCACCAGGAAGCCTTAGAATGATTTCCCTGGTTGGTGGCTGTGTTCTATACACCATGGTGGCAGCACTGTCCTGTGTCTCTCCCCCCAAAATCCTTCCAACATTTCATTGATTCCTGTTGTACACTGTCTGCTGGGGTCAAGTGTGCACGACCCTAATGTACAGAGGGACAGCAATTCCCCCTGCCCTTTCTATCTCTTATTTGTCCTATTAGTGTTCTGGGCTAGATGAGTTATCCTGGGGAAGTTGATATAGCTTCCAAGTCATTAACAACTCAAGGAATAACTCTTGTGTTCCTGCTTTAGCACACAAGTCTCCGGGGTGTTCAGCACATGCTGTAGCTGCTTCCTTGTTGGAATGACCCTTTCACCCTGTGGTTCACATCACTGTCACTCACCTGCACTGCTGCTTTGCCTGTTCTCTTGAACTCAGTTTCATGCTTGGGTTACAAAGTTGATGCGCAAACTCATCTTTTCCTAGTTTTTTGAGATGTCCTCCAGCTCCTTGAGCATTAACTTGAGTCAGTCTAAGATTCCAGGACTTTTCCATGCTGTGGATCGCAGGTGTATTTCATCCTGAATCTTTTCTGATGAGGAAGAAAATGAATTGTCTTTGTGGCTGGTTCTCATGAAACAGAAAGTCAGTTTATTTTCTTCATGCTGCTCTTTGATTTCAGAGACACACAGTAGATCTCTTAGTGCTTATGCAGGGAAATTCTATTTGTCAGCCCTTCTGGTTTGTGGATGCGGGTGGAGAGTTTGATGGGGCCTTGTTTTGTCCCACTCTTAAGACTTGTGACTTGAGGGGAAAAATGCTTGTGTAATGCATGTTGTGCAATAATTTGGGCCCTGTGCAGCAGCACCATAGATGTGCAAAGGAACACAGCAGTTCTCCAAACCTTTGATGTCTGTTTTCAATGGCATTTTATGCAGAAAGCTTCGTGTTATATTGTGGCTGCTACAAGGCAGCTTTTTTCAGGTTTAAAGTCTCAGAATTACAGTGTATCTTCAAAGCCGTTTAGAAAGCCTTACATGCCCTCCGGTGGTGGTAGGTCAGATATAATACCTAAGGGCTGTTGGTGTTACATACTTTCTTAATTACCTAAGAATTAAAAATAGTATTCTTTAGGAATTTTTGAACCTTCTTAAGCTGAAAATTCCTTTCAGCATTACTTGAGCCTTACCCAGCTCCAGTGTGAGTTTTAGTAATCTGTGACTAATACTTCAACTTGAAACCATTGATTTTATTTTTTCCCCTTAATTTCTTCCTCTCCTTCCATCCTCCAGGGCAACAGCCATTCTGGCATACCTACCCCAGGAACTTCTAGGTACTTCGTGTTATGAATATTTTCATCAAGATGATATAGCACATCTTGCAGAATGTCATAGACAAGGTATGATTCTTAATAATTCAGTAAGGAAGCCTTGTTAAAAATATTGGGACGTATTGTGTGTATTAAGCTGTGTATTAAGCAAACCAAACAAACTTGATAAGATTTGGATTTTTGCAAATGCCCTAGTCGAGAACATGGTGCTGTATGTGCCAAACACTGTGGTTATCCTAGACTTGCATTGATTTTTAGTGGATATTTGAGGTTCAGGATGGGTGAGGGGTGATGACTGCAGGAATGACCTTTTTCTTTGGGGGGAAGGGAGGAGTTGAGTTTTCCCTGAGAAAGACTCTGCTGTGTTGTGTTGGTACCTGTTTGACGCAAAGTTATTTGCTTTCTGCTTGTCTTCAGTTTTGCAGACAAGAGAAAAAATTACAACTAACTGCTACAAGTTTAAAATAAAAGATGGCTCTTTTATTACGTTGCGGAGTCGCTGGTTCAGTTTCATGAACCCTTGGACCAAAGAAGTAGAATACATTGTCTCAACAAACACAGTCGTTTCGTAAGTATTTCTCTCAGCAGATGCCTGTAATGCCCATTGCTTTACCCGTTTCTCAGATGAGATTTGTCCCAAATATGTGCATCTTCCATATGACTGTAGGTGTCTTCTTCAGATAACGCCCTGGGGAGAGGGGAATTAGTTTAACAACTCCAGGAATTTAATAGCTTTTTGTTAAAGTCTGTAGAAAATATAAATATTTTCTTTCTTGGAGAAAACCTGGGATTCAATCTTTATAGGGACTTATGGGACATGCATGTCTTTGCTTTGGTAGGTACTTGCCCCACCTTCTTTTTTTCCCTGAGGGTTCTGTACCGAGCAATGTCTTGGCTGCAGAATAACTGCTGTAGAGGAATTCTCTGTGAGAGGAGTTGTTGGGGTCCTGCATTGCACACTTGGAGGTTCATTGCTGTTGTTTATGTAGCCCTGGTGCCAGCCACAGTGCTGCCTTCACTGAGGTAACACTGACTCACAGACTACTACAAATGGAAGCATTCCATTCTGAAATCTTGGCAGTGTGACTGGGGTTTTCTATCACTGATTCTTCCAATTCTTGAACTCCACAGCACCACTGTACTGGAGAGTGGAGACACAGCCTTTCCACAGCTTGCAGCATCCCCACACAGCATGGACAGTGTGCTCCAGGCTGGAGAAGGTAACTGCTGTTCTGAGGAGGCTGTTGGCAGCTGTGCCTTGGGAGCAGCTCATCCTGCATGCACAAATTTGCTGCGCTTCTGCACTGAGAATTTGTTAATATCCTAAAGGAAAATAAGTTTGAGGGCCAAAAAGTGCTGTTGCAGTTCTTCCCCTGTTGAACATTAATATCAGCTTTGGATATGAGCTGGCCAAAGAGAAGGGAATGAGCCAGGTAAAAGAAACAGGTATAAACAGGGTTAGAGGAGGAAAGCTTGCCTTCATAGGTGGCGCCATCTGCACATCACCCAGGAATTGACCTTGAGTCCTGTGGTCAGTGCAAACAAAGTCCTCAGAGGTGGAGTGGACCTTACACACAGTCTGGACCTTACACACAGTCTGGCCGTTTGGCTGATTGCCCCCCTCACCTGCCCCTGATTTGACTTTTTGTCACGACATGGTCACTGAGCCCTGGTACTCATCACGGGCTGGTTACCCACGATGCAGACCACCTCACCATCTCATGGCAGGGGTGCAGCCCAAGGCAGAGCAGAGCTTGGTTTAATGGAGTGCCGCTGGAGCAGGGTGGAAGTGAGGCAGGATAGAAGGGTGCAGTGACAGCCTGTGGATCCCCATGTGAAGCACGGTGATAATATGGAGATTCTGTCCAAAGAGGAGGGAACTATTCACTAAATACTACTTTTATCAGCCCTATCTTTACAGCTGTGGGTGTTGCATTTGTGTGGAATCACTCCCTAAGCTGTACACACACACTTAGAGCAGTGCAAGCCTTGAGCAAAGCTGGATTTTCCGGTGATCTCTGCTCTGAAGGGCGGGGTACAGTGGGTGGCTCTGGAGGAGGAGGAGCAGCAGATCCCGGGGCAGCAGCAGGAAGAGAAGGTGCCATGTAGGCCTGATGGTCAGGAACTGAAGGTACAGTAACGGCAGCAATGTGGGGTCTGGGCCTCTGAGGATGGAACACAATGCAGAATGAGCTGTTCTGTGGTACTATAAGCTTATTCTATCACAGCATGCCCTCTGAAAAGAAACCAGATGTATAATATTGTCGTACTGACAGTTCTTGTCCCCAGAAAAGAAGGTTAATTGAGTGAAGTTTAGTTTTAAGTGGTTCTGGCTCTGCTAAAGGTTTATGACCTTTCAGGTGAACCTTTTCACTTCCTGCTGAGTCTGAGCCATAGGTACTGAGGGTTGCTGTTGTTAAATATGCATTTCCAAAAGCCAGCAATTATCCATTATGGATAAGCAATTCTGAGGCCTTTCTTGCCCTTTCAGTGTGATCTTTTCTTTGCCTTGGAGTATATCAGGCTCCTTCCTGACTCACTCTGAAGAGCTGTGCAAGTGTCAGATCACATTAAAGGAACAGTCAGCTTCAAACTGTTCAGACCTCATTTTTCTCTCCATTCTTGCAGTGATTTTCTCTAGATTCTTGCAGTTACCTGCGAAGGGTTTATTTATGGTCATCGGGTTCCTTGGGCTTGTCTCCCATTGAATGGAATATGCATCAGCAAGGCCTTCACACAAAGCAGTGAACAAACATATTTGGAGAAGAGCCTGTTTGGGCACAGAAAAGAGCAGGTCTGACAAGCCATTCTGTACCAGCTCTGGGCCAGAGGTACCACCAGATGCTTGGAACAGCCACATTCTGAAAGAGTCAGACTATGTTGTGTCTGATACACAGCTCAGTGCCAAAGCTTTTCATGCCTTTGAAGGTACACACCAGTTGGTGGAATAATAAATAAATACAATTCAGAAGGTCCTGCAGCCAGTCAAAGCCAAATATAAATGCTTTTTGGAGAAGGTTTTCAAGCTTTTATCTGACGTTAACATGTCTACTCATTTCAGGTGGCCCAAAAAGGACCCATCCTACTGTGCCAGGAATTCCAGGTGGAACAAGAGCAGGGGCAGGTAAAATAGGGAGGATGATTGCTGAAGAAATCATGGAGATTCACAGGTAAGAGAAAATGGTGTGAAGTTTGAGGAAAATTACTGTCAGTGTTATTGTTGCACTTTAAGAGGAATTATTGTTCTTTAAGAGGAAATTAAAGAAGTCTTTCTTTAGGCTGAGTAAGGAATTATGTATTTCACAGACAGCTACAGATACTTATTCAACATGATTTGAGGCAGTCAAAGCTCATAGTGAAAGCATGAAAAGGTTACAGCCTTCCAACTCTCTGCTGCAAAAGAGTAATATTGGAACTTGTTCGTAATGGTGACAATTACCTGTTCACAAGAAACAGTAGTTAAAAAGAACAGCTAACTAGAAATAAATCCTTTCCAGACTGTTCTTCCAGGAACTTGAGGCTGTGAGTGGCACAGCCTCCAAATGCCAAAGCTGTTGACCGTATGCCTAAAAAGCAATGTTTGTTTTTGTGTGATCCACTTGCTTGGATGCCTCTGGAGTTGTTAGATGTACACGGTCACTTGTGTAGTTCCCCTGGAGCTCCCATAACAAGGACACAGTGCTGGAGCCAGCCCGGCCTTCCTGGGGCTGGTTTAAACTTGGGGTCCTGCAGCACCCTTCAGGGAGGGACTGGGAATCCACAGCCCTTCCTCCTGTCGCTCACCTGTGTGAGCAGCTACTTTCAGTGGGTACCACCTAATTTCTGTTGGCTAGCAATCCCTGTTCTTCACAGATTTCCTCTTGGGGAATGGTTCCCTTTCCTATAAAAGCAGTCTCACCCAGCAGATGTTCAGTAGCAGCAATTTAACCAGACTGAGCTACAATTCAGGAAAACATTGTCTGTTTCCCATAGTTCTGTTCCTGCTGCAGGCAGGAGACTACCTCCATCCTCACTCAAGGGAACAACAGACCTATCCATAAGGCTTCCTTCCTGTCTGCAAGAATAGGAAGGAGGAGAAAAAGAAAAGGAAAAAGCCACACCAGGGCTGAATCAATACTTGGAAGCGTAACCATCCCTTAGAGTAGCTGTGAAACACTTAATTAGCCCCAGTGAGTGGAGTAGTGCAGTTTACCACTGTGTTTGCATCTCAGTTCAGGCCCTGGGTTAGTTCCAGTCCTTTTTCAGCAGCTGTTACTATTTTCAAAAGCTGCCTTCTGTTCAGCTTTCCCAGGGGAACTCTGCCAAGGATAAGATTCCCACTTCCATTGCTTTTCTCTGTAACTACCCCTCTTCCCTTTAGTTTAGAGATTTGTTGGTTCTACAGTCAATCCATTATTTATTATTGAAGATATTTGATCAAGCTGTGGAAAATTGAAATGGAAAATGCTGCTTTGAGCAGTTTAAAAAAAAAAGCGTATCAGGTGTCCAGCGTAATTCTGTAGCAGTAGCTCAGTCTGGGTTACTGTGACTGAGGCAGATGGAATTCTTAGCTGGTGCAAATTGAAGTAAAATACAAGAAAAAATTAGGCTTTCCTCAGCACCCAGGACCTTTTTCCTCTGACTCTCTGTAAAGGGTGTACAGGAAGAAAACCAAGCAAGCTGGATTTACACAGGACTGTTAATCTGGCTGCAGATGAAAATGTTGCTGCTGCTGGTTTGAGCAACAGCAAAAAAGGGAGGAGACTACAAAAATGAACTTCATGCTTTTAGCACCTTATGGCACTGATACTGAAGTCAGCATTTGAAACTCTGAGTCTGGCATCTGAGTCACTTAAGAGGCTGGTAAATCTGTGCCCTGTTGTATCCATATTTTAGGATAAGAGGATCATCACCCTCCAGCTGTGGCTCAAGTCCCCTGAACATCACCAGCACTCCCCCGCCTGACACGTCCTCCCCGGGAGGCAAGAAGGTAAGAACAAACCTTGGCAAGTCCTCTGGGGTCGTGCGGGTGTTGAACACCTGATTTGAACAACTCCTGGCGGCTTGGCTGGAAAAGTCTGACCCAGTCCAAGTACTCTGGTGGCCAAAACCCCCTTGCAGAGACCAGTAGTTCCCAAACATCAGCAGCTTTTGAAATCCACCTGCTCTTGAGGTGTTTGTTTTAGCAGAGCTGCAAGAACAGCTCCACTGTCTCTCTGAGCCTCCACAAACCCTTGAACACCCCGTGCTGGTGAACAGGGGAAGTGCTGTCCCTGGAGCACTGGCTGTGCTCAAAGAATCACAGTGGTGCTGCTGTCCTCCTGCAGCACAAACATGACACTTCATGATGCTTCACTGTGCACTGGGAGTATATTTTTACATCAATACCGTGCACCCTGCCTTGCTCCGAGACTGCTTGAGAAGCACTCAGGTACCATTACCAACACTTAACCACCTGAACACTTGTCCTTGCTGCTTACAGTCTTCCGTAAATTGCTGTTTATGGTGGTTATATCCAAGAAGAGCACTTATCCCAATCCTTATACACTGCCTCTGACTTACTTATCATAATTTCTGGAGAAAAAAGGTTGACTATACATGAGAATTGCTTGTACTGGAGCATACACCTGACAGTAAATATTTTTGTCTATTCCTGGCTCTGTTCTTGAAATAAAACTTGAGGTTGTGACAAACCGAGTTATAATTCCAGTAATAGTTATTCCTGTTCCTTCTGCCCTACAATATACAACATGTACATAGACTGGGGGCTGCTGGAATGAAATAAAGGAAAATAAAGGTTGGGTGTTTCTAGAAGGGTATCCCCTGGATATTTCCCCATGGATAGAAACAACACTAGTTCTAAGCTGCCCTTGCCCTTGGAAGGGCCTGGTACAGAAGAATTAGCTCCTGGTTTACAACTAGTCTGATTAAGTAGCTTTTTGGTGGTCATGTTTGGGTTTTTTTCAGAAAAAAAATAAAAATCCCAAAACAGGATAATTTAAGACTTACTAGACCATTTCATGCTGGTTTATAGCCTCTGTTTTTCCCTTTCAAGATCTTGAATGGTGGCACTCCAGACATTTCTTCAGCTGGGTTGCTGTCTGGGCAAATCCAGGATAATTCTGGTTATCCATATTCCGACAGCTCCTCCATCCTCGGTAAGTGAAGTCACACAGTGACACACCTCAGCACCAGCTAAACACACACAGACACTGCAACAACGTGGTTGGTTTCAGCAGTAACTTGCTCTTATTTGCAGGCTACAGCTGAGGCATAACCATACCCAAGCCCTTTGTCTGCCTAAAGAGGCTCCTGATAGCCTAACTTCACATAGCAATTGTTTTAGATAGTACTTGGAAGCCTCTTTCCCCTGGCTGGATCAGTGTGAATTAGCTCAAGGCCTCACCTGCTTTTTGTGAATGCTTTCAAACAACTGAAGACAAGAGGGAAGGCTGGACTGACTAGGTGTTGATCTAGTCTTGTATTTGAAGTCTTGCACATAGGGTTGTCCGTACTGGTCATTTCTGAGGAGTGACCTCTGTCCTCTGACACCCAGGTAACTGTGGTGGCTGTGAAACTGCAGCACCCTGGGTATCACAGGATTCATATTCCCGAACAGTTGAGCCTGTTCCACCCCAAGTCGCAGTGAAGTGAACAAACCAATGCCTGTGTTCCTGCCCCCAGGGGAGAACTCCCACATCGGCATCGACATGATCGACAACGACCAGGGCTCGAGCAGCCCCAGCAATGACGAGGCGGCCATGGCTGTGATCATGAGCCTGCTGGAGGCGGATGCGGGGCTGGGCGGCCCCGTGGACTTCAGCGACCTGCCCTGGCCCTTGTAAATGATGCACCCAGACACCCAAACTTCAAAGTGCATTTACTGGTGGAGTTCTACAGTCTGTGAAACTTGTTGGACTGAGGAGCTTTTATGTATGGATTTCATAAGAGCTGTATCAGAACGCAACTCATCCTACCATGTGTAACGTCAGACAAAGTGGAATAACCTGCTACAGTGTTCTGTGTTGATTTGGTTAGCTGTGTATAGCTTGCAATACTTGTATATTTTGGATTCTGTTGTTTGAAATTTTTTTTAAATCACTGTGCAACTCACTGGCATCAGTGGTAGCTTTTATATGCAAATGACCATTTCAGATGTATGGTGTGTTTTTACACTGCAAAACAGTCCCCATGTGGATATTTCTTATACTAATTGTACCATAAAGCTGTTTATTCTTTCTTGTAAGAATCCTTTACTATAAATATTGTTAAAGTGTAATGTATTAGACAGTTAAATATTTTTAAAATAAATGTTTCCCTTGTTCTAAGATGAAGCATTTACTTTGATAAATAAATTTGATAAAACCCTGCTGAAGGTGCATGCTCGAAGCACTTGGTATTTATCATTTATTTAGCCTTGGGGGGGAAAAGGAGGAAAAACAACACCTTACCTACAACTTAGATGACTTTGTCATGAGAGTAAGTTTCTGGAGAAGCTATTCCTGTTATTATTTACTGCTGTCTGGGAGCTTATACTAAGAAAAGTACAAGAGGGCAGGTTGAGACAGGCTCATGTTACCAGATTCTCTATAAGAAATACTTGTTTTTCACTTAATATTAACCGTCCTTCCCTGAGGAAAGAAAAGCAACTACTCTAAAAACACATAACTCACAGATAATTCAAGCCCATTAAAATAATGGAAACTTTATTTGCATGAAAAACTTGTTTACAATCATTAATAAATGAAGAATGAACCATTTGCATTTTCCGAATTCATGACACTTATGAAAAATGTATTAAATAAATATTTGTGAACAGCTTAAGGTAAGGCAAAATTTAAGATAAAGCCCCTGTCAGTTGTTCACAATTTTTGAACATGGCTCACGCTGCAAACAAGTGAAAAAATTCACTAAAGAACTTTGAGTTTAACAAGATGTTACATGGGTCATTGAATCACATCCTCAATCCAAAAACCCAATAGTAGTTTTGTGCTCAACCATATACAGTAACTTTAAAAGGGTCAATCTATTCAGAGCAAAACTATGTACAGTTTGATAGAAGCACTTTGTTAGTATTGTGCAACACATTTATAAAAAATGGCTTCAAATTCCATTTCTCAACCATTTGTAAAGTGCTACTATCAATTCCACCTCTGCATTCCAACCCCTGTGTCACAACACTGATGCATCCCCTGGGCCTGGAGGGGCTTCAGAGTGAGAACAGTCCAGCAGACAAATCACCAACGTCACAAACCTACTGATAAACACAGACATGTATGTAACTGGAACCCAGGTGTTTGATCTGTACTCTTCCAAAAACAACCCTTTGGTCTTTTCAGAGGTCCGTACTGCAATATCCTAAACACTGTTACAGAATGGAAAAAACTGGAATTGCAGTGTAGTATGAGTTGAGTACAGAGTCACTTTAAGGAGCATGCTTTTGTTTTAGTAAGAATCCAGATCAGAGTGGTGGGTTCTGCCCCTCAGGATCCATCTCACTGTTATTGGATGGAGGGTGAATGGGCAGAATATCCAGCTCATCTACCTGGGGGGTGGGGTGCATGACCACGAGCTGGTCCTGGGGTATATCTGCAGCTGCCGCTGCTAAATTGGTGATGGATTTGCTTTTCACACACTGGAAGTCGACGTGCCGGCTCTTCCCTTCCTCCTTCTCCCATGACATCCGAATGAACGGCCTCTGGACATAGTTGTAAATCACCTCCGGCCTCCCACCTGGCCGCTTCTTCACCTTCTCCTTGTACGTGGGGTAACCTGAGAGACAGAGCACACCATAGTCACCATCGTCTGCCCAGAGCCCAGCAAACACCAGCACCCGCCTGCCCAGAGCCCGGCAAACACCAGCACCACTGTACTGTGGAGTTCATGGTTCCTTTCACAAAAAGCACACTGAGGATGAGCAGCTGTCACCATCCCCATCCTGAATGGGAACAGACACCACACTGTTGTTCTTAATGTCACTGGTGCTAGAAGGACATGCAGTTGGGGGCTGAACTAGCCCCTGAATTGTAAGGAAAGGCCACAGTACTGTCAATAATTAATACACTGACACCACAGAGCTCTCCCAGATCTCACGGTCACCGCTGCTGCTCCTTCCCTGAGCCACTGTCAGCAGCCACTGTCTCTGCATCACCACAACTGGGAGAGCAGGACATGAGATCTCAGCAGCAGAGAACAGTGTCACTCTGAGCTGTGGTTTAAGTTCCCAGGTGCAATCCTAGCACATTCCTCCCAGCTCCCCAAAGGGTGAAAATACATCATTTTACATGAATTGTGAATTCTGGTTATGCTGTGTTCGAGTCATGTCTCCCCCTTGCCCCAGCAATAATGTTCATTTTACATACTATTAGAGGGCACCAGCATTACACTTTGATAAAACAGTTAGTCTTTGTCTAAACCAAGAAATGCCAGCAGAAATAATCTAGTATTAGCTGGCATTACAGACAGAGCCAGTTCTGGTTTAGCTGAAGGGCACCTCAGCTTGAAGGCTCCCACCTTGTTCAGCTGAAATTACTTATTTTAGAGCTCACAACCAGTTAAAAGCATTTGCTTTTGGTTGGCAAATTACAAACGTGTAACTATGACAACCTGGTGAGTGAAGGAGAGAAGTCTGCTAATTATAAAGGCTGGATTCTAAAATATTTGGGTCAACAATCAGAAGAAAAATGTAATGCAAAGAAACCCAGTTCTTACATTCACTATAAAAATCTAAGACTACTTAATGAGATTCTTACAGACCAGCCTCCTAATTCACAACATGTTTATTTCAGATCAGTATTTATTTGCACTCAATGATCCATTTGATAGCTTTGTATTTCCTGAAAGAAAATATCTACCTGCCACTTAATGCCGAATTTTTCATTTCACTCCCTGAAAAGGACACCAGGCCAAGAACAAGCTGTACAAATGCATCATTACTTCAAGTGAAGTACAGAGAAGATCTTGTGTGAAAATGGCACAGATGCAAGTCATTCCATCAGCAGGACCCCCCCTAAGCTGCTGCACACAGCCAGACACAGTTTGTACACCAGTCAGGGGCCCGTAATCACCCAGTTGCTCATTGGGTACCACTCCCCCTCTGGCCACTTTGTCATCCAACCTCAGTATGAAAGACAACACCAAGCCTTGATTTTTCCCACTGCAGAAACGATCCCAAAGCAGAAGTGCAGCAGCCCTTCCAGCCCAAAGTGGGAGTGCAAGCAGTGCTTCCCTTACCTTCAATACCCAGTCGGATCTTCTTGAGCCCCCTTTCCTTCAGGACCGATTTGGCCACATCTCTATTTTCAATGTATTTGAAGAATCTATACAACTTGGTGCTGTAAATAACTAGAAATACATTTTAATGAGAAAAAAACCTCTATATTCAAATATTAAGCTTCTAGCCTTAAAGCATCAAGATTTATATTTTCCTTCATTTTGCTTTAATCCAGAATTTTTATTTCAGGGGAAAGAGAGAGACGCGAGAACTCTTGAGAAAAACAGCTGAAGGCACTGTGAAATGGGTTTATTGCACATGTCCTCTTCCCCTAACAATTTACTCTTTTTTATAAATTTAGCTGTTTTTCTTATTTGATTTTAGGAATGCAAGAGGACAATTCACAGAGCAAACTACAACTATATATACCCAACCAGATCTCCATGAAGCTCATCTCGATTTTTTCCCATTTTTGATAAAACTGCAAAATCTTTCCACTGCGCTTGTCATTAGATAAAAGATCTGCATAACAGTTTCAGAAAAGCCAGACTTGTGAAGCAGAAAAAGAGGACACCTTTGAAATTCACATTATAGCACCCTAAAAGAAGGGACTGGGGTCATCAATCCCATGCAGCTTACAGAGATCCAAACTTAACATTCACCAAAAATATAAATATAAAAGACAAATGCGTGCCTAACAAATTACAGTAGGGGGTTTTCTTAATTGGCATCTTTGAGACATAAAGGCCCTACAAGCTTGAGCTAATTGTGTTACTACATTAAAACAGCCACCTTTGATCTATATTCATGTTGAGCCTCCCTTCTTTAGGAACAGCTGCAGGTTTGCATCCTTCAAATCCATAATTTTTGTGCTGGTATTTTGGTTAATTAAACAAAAAAACCCCAAACAACCAATCAAACAATAAATAAAACTGCAATACATAGAAGAGACTCCTAAGAAGATTTTGTATTACTGGAGTACAAAGAGTATCTCAAGCTCCTGCCTGCTCTCACAACCCCCCCTGAATTCCATGTTACAAGGTGAACACAGATGCAGGGAAAGGCATTCATAAATTCATCCATACACACAACTGTAATATTTCAAAATAACAGCACTTGGTTTTTTCCTCCCCAAAACGCCTCTAGTTGTTCTCCCACAGTGAACATGACTCTCACCCATTTTTCTTACCAAGCTCTTTCTGAAAAAGTATTTCCTCCCCCTCACTGGCTGAAAATACCTTAACAACAAAAATTAGCCTCTTTCTAATTAGATTTGAACATAACAAGGAACACACACTTCTGTGAAGCAAAATATTGAGCAGAATGACCGATACTAAGAGGTTTTTATTTTGTGAGGCATTAGGGACGTTGTAGAGACTTTGCTAACGGCTTGGCAAGAACAAGGGAAATAAACTTACTTTGTGAATACTCCTCTCCCATTTGTGGGGGATACTCTTCATCCCAGTCAACAACATCATCATCTGTCAGCACAACAATGTGGCACTCCCTCTCTCCACTTTGGGCACTGGCGACCATTAAGGGGAGAATCATTTCTTCGAGGTAAAACTCAAACTGCTTGCGAGCACCATCATTTGACAATTCATGCATGAGAGCACCTAGAAGAGAATTTTAAGCACAGGCACATTTGAAAGGTTGGTTAAAAGGTGAAGGCAGGCATAAAAAACACAGCAGTTCTGTTATCTTGTAGTGTTTTCTGCAGACAAATGTAAAAACACTTAATCTATTAGTTTGTATAAGTTCAGAACTTATTCAAATGTTTACCAGAAGCCACAACCAGAAGTTGAAACTAACAGGACTGTCCAGAAAACATTAACATAATGCTGGGCAGACAGGAGTGACTTTGAGACCTGCTTCCTCTTTTACTACTGCTAGATTTGGTAATTGTGCAAGACTCCCCCTGGTTTTCCTAAAAGAAACATTATTTAAAGCAGGTGCTGAAAGAGTAGAGCACACAACCCACATTTCAAAAGCATTAGCTTAAAGAGAAAGCTTCTCAGAGCCCTCACAGCACGAGCTGATAAATCCCTGTGCTAAGGACAGAGTGCCCCAAGCTTGTGACTGGGCAGTGACATGTGGTGAGGCAGTGGCACTGCTGGGGAAGGCACGGGTGTCCCATAAAAGCTTCCCAGCAGGAATAACACAGCCTGGCCCAGCACTGCACACACTCCATGAGATCTCAGGGACCAGAGACACGGGCCAGGTCACCCAAACACTGGCCAAAAGTTCAGCTGTGCTCAGGGATGGAAGGAGCTGAAGAGAATGATACATGCTGGGAACACTGGTACACCCCACACAACCAGCAAAGCTGAGCTGCTTTTGATAGGGAGACAGCTTAAATCTCTTTACTGAATAAATCATTCTCCCTTGTCCTCTGCAGAAGAAGATAGTTAATGTTACTGTATCTGTGCTGCAAATGTAACAACAGAGGGTAACAGGGCTGACCACAGCAGAGAATCAGATACTGAAATATCAGAAACATTATTTCTCAAAAAATATGCATCCATTGGCTTTGGGGCTTCATTATCTAAGAAACAAAAAGGGATGGATTTTGTCCATGTAGTGTCAGCCACCTTCCTAATCTCAATAAAGGATATGATTTGGAATTAACACACACCCACAGATTTGCTTAAGTCCATCTGTATAATTCAAATTATTTTAACAAATTTTGTACTTACTGAGATCTCTGCATTTAATAGTACTATACTCAAAGGAGATACAGAGATAGTCACACGCTTCTCTCAGTTCAGGAATGGATATCCCATCGGGACAGCGTATCACTCCAGTCTTGTAGTAATCCTACAGTAACAAAAAACACAAGGCACTTCAACACTGACCGACAGAAACATTTCATCATTTCATTTATGATGCTTTCTCCACTAAGAAAGCCCCTAAAATGTAAGACAGCAACCTATGTTAAACTCTGTGAGTCTTTCAGTCCTCAAATGAATTCATTTTCAGAGCTGCATTCAGAGGAGTGAGCTCTGGTTAAAATCGTTATTTAAGTGACAACTATTAATGCTGAACATTTTGGTGCATGTCTTTTACTTACACTGCCCTCAGCTCTGGCTAACCCACGTCTGCTGACAAAGCAGAAGGGCAGCTCTGCTTCTCTGTGTAAATATGGAATGTGTTAAGGGGCCCTTTTCATCTCAGTCTGAAGTTGCTTTACTGCTTTAGCTGCAGTAAATTAACTTCCAGTACTCCATTCCACCTAACTTCAGCACAAGAAGGGCTGAATATACCTGAATTTGGTGAATTAGATGCACAGAACTCATTTCTGACAGGCAGTATTTTTTGGTTTGCTCCATGGGTGCTTTCTCTCTCCCTGGCTGTCACATGCTCATGTCTAGAAAACCCAGGAGGGTTTTCCTATCAAACATTTCTTCCCCTCTACAAAACAACAAGAAGAGCAGTACCTATGCCATCCACAAAGTACAGACATGTAAGTAAGGCTGAATCAGAAAGTCACACCTCTTTTGTCTGAACAAAAACTCACCAGAATAGCACGAAACACTGTGGAACCAATTCCTTCAGCAACCTCATACTCCCCCTTTTCATTAGGACGTGTGAAGTTGTGTTCTCTGCCTGATCCAAACATCCTGCTCAAGAATGAAAAGTGGTTTGGTTAGAATACCTTATTACGGTTTTTTGTTTGGTTGGTTTTGGTTTTTTAGGGGTTTTTTGTTTGTTTGGGGTTTTTGTGGATCAAAAAAAAAAAAAAAGTCAAAAATTGCAACAAAATGTCAGGGGAAAAAAACAGTGTATTCTAAATCACACGTATCCACACTGTTCAGTCTGGTTTGTGTTAAGCAAGACCACTAGAAAACAAAGTGGGGCAGTGTAGCGCAGGAAAACCTACTTTTAGTCTTCAATCCAAACTTGCCAATGTGTGTGGTGTGTGCAGCCTATCTCTCCCTGCTAGGATGCAAGGAAAGTTAGACGAAGGAAAAAACTCCAAGTCTTAAACAGTATTTGATTCTTTAAAGCACTTTTCTCACACAGAATTACACCTCATACTTACAAAAAGTATTGCCATCTACTCCTTGTTTTGTTTACAAATATTCCCCACTGGCAAAACTTTGTTCTCATGCACACAACCCAAAGCAGCAGAGTGGGTTTAATTGTATTTATAAAGGAGAAAGAAGTAACTTTTTTCACTTAATGATCTGCATTTTCTGACTGCTCTTCAGAACAAGAAATAATATTTAGAAAAAGGTAGTGTAACAGGATATAGGCTTAAGGTAAATAACACATTCTTATTATAGTTACTTTTACCTCCCAGAACATATTAGCTAAGCTGCTCCTGTTTAGTGTCCTGTGAACTGACATTGAGGGAAAGTGGGTTTATAAATAACTCGCATTTTAGAGCAGTATTTCCGTTCTTTATCAACCTACTTTTCAATTAGCAGAAGATAAAATAAGTTTGTTCCTTGAACCAATCCCAAAGGGAGAATAACTCAGCTTCACACACGCACAAAAAATCCAGTGCATTAAGCAGGACTGCTTAATCTGAGGCTGGGCAGGGAAAAGGGAACTATTTCTCTGCATAACTTCAACTGACACCCTTCCAGTTGGTCGAGATATTTACATGTATGCATATACCGTATGTATACAAATGCCTTAATGATTTATATTACATTATTACTTCTTTTTACTTCTCTTGAAAATTTACACAGAGAAGCGTTTTTGTTTTCTAACTTTTCTCAAAACCAAGGTACTATTTATCCCACACAGTGGCAATTTAAACAGAGCAGAAATTGTTTAATCATATTTATTACCTGTACCTTGTCAAACAGATTTATACATAAATATGTCTATTTTAAATATGATTATACCCTCACATGCTGAGAAACAGCCATATTTTAATGAAAAAGCCAAATCCAAAGTGACACAGACAGAAACCTGCATTTCTTGTTTGCGTCAAGTTTGTGAGCGGTGCTCTTTATGCTTGGGCAACGTCAAACTAAGCAGAATTTGAACTAGTGAAAGTAAAGAATTAGAAAATATAGAAACTTTTCCCATCAAGTAAACATGTTAAATATATTGCTCTTTATAGTTCCTACAGAAAATATTACATACATTTTGTGGACTTTCATTCTATTTTTGGCTATTTTGAGCATGCAGTCTCTCTGCTGAGAGGCTCAGGTCCGTTAACACTGATTACTTGACATTGTCCGCTCCAAAAATCATTTCAGAAGATAAACGGGCTCGGCCTGAATGTTATCAGGATATGGCCATTAAGCAAAATAAGGTTTTCCTCCTAGCTGTTTTGAAAGAGACTATCTACCCTCACTACTTTGTTTTATGAAGCACCAAGCTTTAAAACAAGAGGAGAAATGAGGCAGGCTGAATAGAGAAGAAATGCTAATTTACTTATCAACTCTTTCCTCTCAGGGTAATAGATACCTCTTGGCCTCTCTGCCAAAACAGAGGAGAACTTGCATCTGATTTTTACTTAAAGACATTGCAATCTGGTAATATTAAATATCAGTAAGATCAGCTGTAGCACTACAAGTTCAACAGCTATTTAAGCAGCATAAATATTTACAAAGCATTAATGGCTCTTTAACAGTTGGAGGTTAAGGCAAAAAAAAACCCAGAAAATATACAAACCTGCCCAACATTGTATTAGGTTGTGCAGTGAAGAGAGAAGGATCTACCACAAATCTGGTGTTATCCACTATGAGCGTTACTCGTTCAGAAGTTCTCACGTTCCGAGCTCCCTCTTTTCCATTTTCATACACAAAGACCATCTCCCCCCCAGCCTTGCAGCTCCCATCGGAGCTAGACTGGCTGCTGTTTCTGCTGCTGGTCCCCATGCTGACAATGGAGCCGTTTGGGGACGTCTTCTGGGGCCGAGGGCTGCTTGGCCGAGATGAGCTGTGATCCTTCTCTCTATCTGCAGTGGGGACGAGGTGAAGGGGAAAGAACAAGAAATGAAATACAGACTTACATAAGCTCTATGCAGTTGATGCCCTTCCAGGCACAAAACATGTCAACTTCGTAAGCTAAGCACTAATTATTTTGGTTAAATCTATTCTGGTTAAAGAAATCTTCAAAAATAACTGTCCATATATAAGATCCTGAAGTTATTAACCACTTATCATCAAAGTCACCTCACCACTCCAAAGTCTTTACAAGGAAAATTTAGCATTCTAGTACTGAAAAAGCAACTCAGCATAATATAGAAGCTATGCATCACAGCTGGTGCTTAGTGCTGTAGTTCAAAGGAAACAACCACATTTTCTGTCACTCAAAAAAACCCCCGTTTCCTCTATTTCCAAATACCTAGACCCTACATGTTAAAGGGGAAGCATTCAGTCAATTATCTTCTCAGAAAAATTAGACTGTTGTTGTAATTAGGACTAAATAACAGCATCATGTAGACCTATGCAAATAAAAGCACTGCAGACTGAAGAAAAAGTTACAACGTATCCTAAAAGGGTTTTCCCAGCCCAGGGCGCATATAAGAAATCTGCATGTTTTATCATCAAAAAATAATGCTTTTTATTGTATTATTTCAATAAAATAGTAATCAAGTTTGTAGAATTTCAATCCTGAGATGGTATAGGTCTGAACACACCAGAATGATACTGTCTTGTTGGTGAAGTAACATTCCTGATGCAGGGAGTGAGCTGAGATTCTGCCCTTTCATGGGATGAGTCACGAGATCTGTCACTTGATCTGCGTCTGTCCCTTGATCTCTCATGTCCACCACTTGCACCATGGAGGCTCATTTTTGTGTACTCTATTGCTTTAGCAACACGAGACGAGGTGCTGAAAGCAGAAATAAGAGAAACATTCAGTATTTCATAATTTCAGAAGTATTATACATTTCAGTTTTCAAGGCAATCACACTCCATGTACATGCTTCCAAGATTAAGAATATTCACCTGGTTTTCTATGTTGCACTCATGTTTATATTTACAAATACAAAAAGTGATTTGGAACACTAAGACAGAAAGAATTACCTGTTTGCTGCTGTGTGATCTACAGAGACACCACCTGATCAGGTGAGCCTGCCTGCAAACCTGCATTCACACAAATCCCTTCCAGAACAGGTAAATCAAATACAACTAAGCACTTCATTTTGATTCTTGCTGTTAAAGGTTCAAATCAAACCATGACATTAGAAGTTAAGGGTCATTCTTTCCCTTGAAACCTATTTTGAAAGGCCCTTCTCAGACCACAGACTTTTAGTACTGACTTCACACTTTTTCTGCAACTTGCCCTTTCCAAAGGTAGCCAGTCTCAAACTACTTGACACATCAAGACACACCAGCAAGGAGTTTATTTCTGCACTTTCTCTTCTAAATTTTGAGTTATTCTTAGAAGGAACAACAGTAAGCCACTCCAATCGAGGCAGCAAACACATGAACTATACTGTTAAAACCATGACATACCAGACTGTCAGCAACAATTAGGACTTCTGTTCTAAACCAGCAAATTCTAATATAACAGTTTAAGATTTTTTAGACTGTGATTACGTCGCCTTAGCTAATTTAAGATATTGATCACCTTTTGCAGCTAATAAATCAGTCAACAAAACTAGTTAGCTTCAAGACCCACAATTCTCGTAAACTATCTAAAAAATTAATTATCAACTTGCAATAGCTATTGTTGAACTTTACCAAAAATACTTTCATCTTTTATTTGTACTCTTTAAAAGAGAAAATATTATGTCTGGACAGCACAATCATATTTGTGCCCTTGCACCCCACTGGAATTTCTAAAGCAGTTCCTTTGTTATTTACCTTTCAAATGTGGGCATGACAACACTCATTGTTTTACTGAGGAAATTCCCAAAAGCCCGAGGTACTGGATAACCCAGACAGACGTCTGCACAGCTACAAGGTCTGACAGACAAAAAGTCATCATTTCCCAGAGGAACATCAATGCCCCACTTGCTTGCAGCCTGCAAATCCCACAACTCTTACCAAGAGACCTTAAATATGAGTGCAAGGAATGCCGTAAGATTCAAGAATGCAAAGAGGTAAGAAGGATGACTTAGCTAAGAAAAACACAACAAATGTTATAAGCATGAACTGTACAAGCAGGTTGAGCAGAATGTCTTATTTTTAAATTGCTTAGAAGTGACAACAAAAAAAACCCACAAAGGCTATTCAAAAAAGTGAATGCTTGCATGAGATGTTTCAGCTTTAGGTTTCAGTGACTGGTAAAAAGAGGTGCTTAACTCAGAACAAAAAGGCTGTGATAGATGAGTGTTTAGCACAATACAAAGAATAAGCAATATACCTCTCCCTAAGGAACATAAGCTTCTCCCCACCCCAACTGAATGAGGGAAGGATCTCAGGTCTGATAAAGCACAAGTTTGCTGCAGAGGGAATCTACTGCAATCCTGTTCCCTGCCAAGCTCAAAATATGCTGCAGTAAGAGATGCATCTTCAGGATGTGAAGTCAGCCAAAGGTCTACTGAATAAGGTAGAAGAACTGCAAGCCTTGCCTATGGCTGGAAATGCTCAGATTTACACTCCAAGAATAAAAATGATGCAACCACTTTCATTAAAAGGAAATAGACATTTCCTCAGGACTTCCAAAGCAGTTCTAAAGGTATTAAGATACATAGCACTTATGGCTAATGTGTCTCCTTACTTGTTTTGCTTATTTATTATAGAGAGGTAAATTCTGTATTATGGAAGTGAAATGTGCACAGGTTTGCAAGAGTGAGATCTGCAAACCTCCTTTTCAAAAACAACAACTTATGAAAACCTTTGCACCTTTCCTTCAATATATATCTGCACGCATACAAAATATAACCATTTTAATATGCACAAAATATGCCCATAAATTATCAGAAAGGTGGATTTACAGCCCATAATTAAAATCTAATTTGAAACCAAAGTCTGACCCCAGTTTATACATGGTGCTGTTCATTACTACTACAGCTAACCTATCCAAGAAATGGTCAATTTATTTTTTTTTAAGAACTTCTGCATTTCATCTACACCTTTATATTTGCACATCATGGTATAACCACCCATCCCACAGAGAGAGGTGTGTGGGGTATTCAAATAGCAGTCCGGTGACAAAACATCTCCACAAATCCCAGTAAAGCCTCATGTGATGAGGTCTCTATTCAACCAGTGCTTTGATCCTAGACTTGATAACATTTCTAACCATGCTGTGAGAAACCAGAATTTTGCAGGTGCCACATTTTATAGTATCAAAATGCATGACTCACGATTTCTCAGCAGGTAAAGAGTTCTATTTGCTTTAAAGAAGAGAAACATGCTAGAAAATGAAACTGAACCACTGCAAGGGTATGGAGGCTTATCACGCCTCTTGGCAGAGCAGACATGAATTACCCTTTGAGAGAGAAGACAATTAAAATCTGATTCTTTATCCAGAAAACCATCTAAAGCCACATTACCCTCTAAGCAGTGATTCAGAGTTCACAGTTAATAATCTCTTCACAGGAGCTGAGGAAAACAGGTGCTACAGGAAGTCACACTGACTCAGCTGGCACCAAACTTCCTCCTTAGCTGTGCCTGAAAGATCACACATGTCCCAGTATGGGAACTGGGGCTGCTCCTGCCCTGGGGAGAGCAGCCAGCAAGCCTGGGAGGAGAGGGACAGTGGGCACAGATCATCTGTTGTGCTCCTGCTGCCAGCCATGCCATCCCTCTGGACCATGAAGGCGTGAGCCACCAATTCAGCACAACACACCACGGAAGAGGCAGAGGCCGCCAGCTGGAGGAGGACACGATCCTGAAATACTAAATCAATTGGTTCTGAGACAGACAGATTAGTAAATAATTTCAGAGAGCTGTTCAAATCGCAGCTGGCCACACCACTCATTTGCATGCTTCTATGGTGTACTTTCCTCCTTACAATGCACAGATTAATGCTAATTGTGAGACTGGCACATCATCTATTAGTCACAAGATGCAAGCCAAAATGGCAAGATTTCTGAGAATTCAAGCAGTTTGGCTTGAGATGGCACCATCTGAATCATGAATCTTCATTCATCTTAGAGACATCCAAAATGTCAGTCTAAAATCTCATCACTGTTGAGTCACAGTACACAAAAAATATTTCTTTGATCTGTTGTATATATACCTGACAAAACCTGAAGTTCCATTTGTTTAGTAGCATGAGCACTCAGATAAATAGTACCACTGAAATACAATCTATCTCTACCATAAACAAGGCAACTAACATGAATTTTAACCTGAGCAAAGAGAAAATAAAGAGCTGGAGCTTAGCACATCAGTAGAGACAGGCACTGGCTTTACCCTGCAATATCTGACTAGGAAAACTGTCACTGAGCTACACTATCAGTCTGAAAAAGGTGCTACATCTGTGGCCCGTACATGTGAAAGACTACTTGGGACTTCTATTTTCATGTAAAGAGGCTTTAGAATAAGCTATGGCTGTTAAAAAAAAAAAAAAAAAAAAAAGAAGACAACAGAACTATCACATAACCTTGATTTTTTGAACAGAAGAACTTGCTAATAGTATCTTTTTCCCCTCTAACAAAGCCCCAAGGGCCAGGAGGTTGTTCCAGCAGAGAAATGCAAAACCCCTTCACTCCACACCAGCAATGTGAGAGACTAAATACAACCCTGTCCCCAGTGATGTGGGCAAGACAAATTGGCATTCGCTAGGGAGTTCCACAGTTGGGTTGATGCAGCTTCCTACCCACCTACACTGATGGAAACGGGACTGAGAACAGCAGAGCTGCCCCATTTGAAAGAACAGGCAAATAGTTAGAAAGTCTTGTGCTTGACAGGAGCACTGTGTGGACCAGAAACAGCATGAGGACTTCTCAAGCAGCAGTGAACCTCTGATAATTAGATGTGCCCAGAAGCCAAGGGTCTCATGCGGCACTTGGTGTTATGCTGTATTAAGCTGGAATTTCAGCCCACAACACCCAGTGGTGCCCTGCACCCTGCAGTACACTTCAAGTCTCCAAGACAGTCATTACAGCTTCAGATCTCTGTCCACCATGAGAAGAAGTATCTGCAAAGTCAACTTTCAATCAATTCCCCAGCCGATGACCAGCAGTTGCACACAGTGCCAGGCGAGCCATGGGCAATGACTGAGGCACAGCACCAGCCCAGACTATAAGATACAAGTTTAATGGCATACAGCATTTAATTTAAAAGCATAAGAGAGAGAAAAACCACAACCAACCAACCGTCTCATTTCCTCATTCATTAAAGCTGGAAAAAGCACCATATGTGTAAGACCACCTCAAACTCAAAAGTTTATAAATGGAAGGGTATTGCTTCATCATTTACTCTCCTACAGGGAAAAACAAAACAAAACCTAACCCAAACCTCAACCAAAACAACCAGACAACCTCATGAATAATCAAATATTTAGGTAATCGCCACAAATTCAATACACAGTTTTCCCTGGCTCCAAAGAAGCATTGGAACATGAGCGCTGCACCCATTCAAGAACTTCAAGTCAGTGATAGAATTCATTTCCCTCCTCAGTCAGGGCTCAGGGAAGCTCTGCCTTTGTAAAGGGATGAGGCATTTTCTTTAAAAGCAGTTGCCTCATGAAATAAACCAAATAAGCTTAAGGTTTTATTTAAGCAAATCTATTGAATATGATGTGAGGGAGGAAAAAAAAGTACCATCAAAATGACACACTTGTCATACTGGTAGTGCTTCCTATTTTTGTAGAAAGGAAAGAGCTGTTTTTTAAAAATGTAAATGCTCTTCAATGCTTTGGAGTCATCTGTGGAAAGAAAGCTTCAGTTTGCCTTTATGCATAACAACATATTGCTCTGAATATATTACTAATTATTAAAAAAGTCATTAAACTGAAATAATTCTACTGCCAAAACAATTAGCATGTATTTCAGTACAAAAACTCCATGTGCATCCTACTGAATGTTGCCAGTAGACATACTTGTTTTATAAAACCACCTCTTGCCTACACAAAATTATGGTGCTAAACCAATATCCTTATTACCCCCAAAACCAACATGAAACCTCAAATAAATGGACACAGTAGTGGAATATTAAGCAAGATTTTCACCCTTTTCCCCCCTATCTACTAAAACTTAGATTAATTCTTCTTAAAATATAAACTTATTCTTTCCTAGGATGATTCACATAATCAACACTTTTAGAATCAGGATATAGAGCTTTATCTACACACTAAGTTACAGATACCATGCTCTAAGGCTTTAGAAGGAATCTGTTCTGCTCATCTGGCCAGGACTTACACAACGACAACGCTTATGCCCCTCTTCCTCCCCCTGAAGTCTGTTCTTTGTCAGCACACCACATTTCAATTGACCTGTGCACACAAAGGACAGCACTTTTCGTTTTGCTCATTCTTTTCCTGAATAATGCCCACAGATAATTCCTCTTAGCAAATACGCACCTTCCTCTTGTGTCTATCAGGGAAGAAACACAAAAACATGGAAATAATTTCGGAATCAGAGCACAAAGGAATTCTGTTCCTTCCAATAAGGCAGCTTTGAAAGCCAGATCAGCATCCTTTGGCATTACTTGTTAAGTTCAGCATATTTGGCATTTCCATCATTTCTTCAGTAGTCCACTGCGAGCCTTACTTTTTCCTCCATCATCCTCCCCTCCTGGATAAGAGACTGTAGCTGTACAGTCCATTAAGCGCTCCGAGACGCCAACCCCTCCAGATATTAATTCGATTCAGTTTCTCCCAGTCACTGACTCAGCCATGCGTAGTGCACCGCTGACGTCTGACCTCGCAGCCTCCTGCGAGCTGAATCCTGGCTTGCCGTCCCCATCCATCCGCAGCCATTGGGCACCGGCGCTGACAGGCAGGGAGGGAAGAGCGGGAGCCGCTCGGTACCGCGCCAGGGACCATCTGCGGAGCTATTTCTGGTCCTGCCGGCTCCTCGGGCTCCGGCACACAAACACCACGCCTGAAAGGGTTATCGCTAACTTTCTCCTGTCACATCTCTAGTTGTGTTTGTGATCCTTCCAGACAGACAAACCCATGCAAGTTTCAGGGGACGGTTGATTTGTTCCTGTAAAGTCTGCCTGGATTAACATTGAAAATTAATTCACCTTTCACTGAGTTCACTTGAAGGTACAGCAACAACCTTTTGAGAATAAGACTGCAGAACCTCCATTTTTTAACTACAGGCATCCCTTTTCCAGCAAGTCTGAGACAGCAAAAAACTACTACTCTTCGTGACAACCCAAATATTATTAGTATGTAATTACACTAATCAGTATGTTTACCTATCAGAAATCAGTTCACCAACCCCTGAAGTGCATCTTCACATCGACAGATCATCAAATTCTTGACAAGTTGAGCCCACTGAGCAAAAGAAGCAACACAGAAAAATTAATACATGAGTCAGGGTAAAATTTTCTAAAGGATTTTTCTTTGAGGAAGGATAAGTAGGCACTATGCAACAGTTTTATTTAAATGATTCTTTTTAGAATGCCTGTAGGCTGTTTTAAGGAGCCACAATACACTGGAGGAATAGTTTAAAAGTAAGTCTTACAATAAATAAAAATCAAGATGTCATAGTTAAAATAAGATGAAAGCTGAAGAAATAAGGGGGATTTTGTTCAGCAAACGACTGCTGTTATAAAGAGGGAAGTCAGTAAGGAAAACAAGACACTTGTGATTAGAAAGGCAGGAGAACACCAGCTTTGTAGACTGAAGAGTCAGCTCTTTGAACATGGAAGGAAAATTTCTACTCACACAATTTCAATTACCCGAGCCAGTGAATTTTCTACTGTTTTTAGGGTCTTGTGAGGCTTCACACAAGCACTGTCCTCATGCCCCAGTGAAAGAATAACCATCAGTCTTGTCAGCTTTTTTCCCTTCAAAATAATCCATGAAGACATGGCTATAATAATCTATATGGAAAACATGCTGGAAAAACCTCTCAGGCATTTTTCTGCCTCTAATATAACAGTCCCCTGGCAGCAAAAAAAAGTGCAAGTGCACGCAGGTTCTTTCAGCACTGGTTCCTTATACAGGATCTCTTCTCCACAGCAGAATTAGGACATATTGTCCTCTTTTACTCCTAGGTCAGGTAGAAAGAACATGCCATGGATAGATTTGCTCCCGACTCCCACAAAACTACCCCTCAGGCCAGGCCAGGAATCCATCAAAACGTTGTAGAAGCACAGCGCAGCAGTCACACTTAACCAGGGCCTCCATGTTCAGTAAGGAAGCCCTCGGAAAGAATTCTCACTGCCTAATTTAGGGAGTGCTACAGGATCTTACCTCAGTTCAGCACAGAAACTCTGCCCACACTTTCCTCCCTCAGAATTCTTTAATATGCACGTAATTTTGGTCTTCTGTGTGTTCTCTTGACCATGAGTAATACACTTCTTAGTAATCCAGTTCCATTTCAAGAAGGAAACAACAGAAAAAGTCCTATGACTGCCATTCAATTGCCAAAGGGATTTCTTAAAGTAGCAGGGACTTAACCTTTAGGAGTGAATACATTCACACTTTATGACTTCTGCTAAGCTACCCAAACACAAGACCTTCATAAAAGAATACTGGTTATCTTTATTTATATGTCAATTCCTGCTCTATTTTCAAAATGGATGTTAGGTAAAAATCAGACTTTAGGAAACTTAGAAGCATTTTATCCTCCTTAGAACTGGAAAGTACCTCCTTTTATTAAAAACCTTCTTCAGAAGTTCAAATTCAAAAGAACTGGGTCCAAACTTACTGAACCTGTATATAGCCTTTATAGTTACTACTCTCAGATACAAAAAGTACAAACAACTAAGAGAAGAGTTGTCCATAAACAATTCCAGTTCTGAGCATAATCACCTCAGCACACATAATTGCTTTGTGTCCTAATTAAATGTGAGGGTCTGATCAAGTTTTGCATGATGCCAAAGTCCACCACAAATAATATCTGACAATATTTGGAAAAGGCCATTTGTGTGCTGGAGAGGTTCAGGAAGATCTAGCATGTGCCTTCACACCTAAAGTCGCTATGTTTTCCTTCTCAGCAATGTACATAAGCTGCCATTTCAGAAATGAAGGAAGAAAAAACCCACCCCCACAACCATTTAAGATCACTCGCTATATCTTATGTACCTTACAAAAAAACTAATAGACTGGGGTTTTGGAAAGCTATCCCTTGTGCAGCTCATTTTTCTAGATTCCAAGAACAGCTCTTCCCAGCCCATCTCAGCTTCTTCTGAGGGCTTTACATCCTGGTGCCTACCAAGTCTAGATGAGGAGATTGTGGTCTGCCAGTCCCACATTGCAAATAAAGCATGTTTGCAGTTACCTTTCAGCCAATGATGCACAGCAGTTCAGAGTATGACCTGTGCCCATGGCAAAAGCAGACCTAATTATTTTGATGTCATACACTGTGTAGGCCTGCCCCATGCTGTAAAATCTGCAGGAAAAACCTGCAGAAATCCAGCTCACATGAAGAGAAATAAAACCTGTCCCACAATGGAAAACAGATTATACATTCTGATATCATTCCAGAGACAAGAAAAGGATCCTTCTGGGAATGCTTCACGTACTTACAAAATGCTTAGACAAGTGGCATTTTCATTCACAACCCACAATTGCATCCCCCCAGCATGCAAAAATAGTATTAGGGGGAAAAAAATCTCAGCATTTAGCATCTGCACAATAACTTCACATGCACAGAAAATATTGAAAAAGAAATTGAAGATTTTCAAAGATTCAAGAGTCACAGCAACAGAATCACAGCACAGCTACATTTTGTTCATAAATGCAGTAGTGCAGGCAAGACTTTGGATCTAATACTATCTAAGCAGTAAGAAAAAATAAGAAACTATCAAAAGGGACTATAACAGAAGCAGATTCAGAAAACAAAACCCAGGACAAATCTGAAGCAAGAGGCAAATTTAAGACAAAGGCTTTTCACTACAGCTCCAGAAAAAGCACTTACTCCAAAAGAATTAAAGTCTCCCAACAACAAGCACTGCAGCACTATAGAGAAATTACAAATGGGAAGCTAATAACCAATGAAAAATTAAACAGAGAACAGCAATACCTAATAATGAAAATATGAATTCAGAGATCACTTATTCAACCTTCACCACCATTTAGTCAACATATTGTTTCACAACATTTGCTTCCATCTTATTTGGGTACTTAAATAAAGAGCATCTTAAAAAAATTTTTCATAATAGCTTAGACAAACAAGACTGTATCATTAGTTAGTCATCTTTAGCACCACATGAATTCATCCTGTCAGGCTCTTTAGATACCAGGGATCATCTGCATTATATTTGAGTCCTTATTTTTCCATATCTCTCCCTTCTGAGTTTTCCATTACATGGCCCATCTCAGAACAAGTAACAAAATAGAGAGAAAACAACAGTTCAGCTTGGCAGGTTTCAAAAACTGGGCACTGACCCAACTAGAAAGAACAGGATATAGCTGTAACCCATGTAAGTGTTCAATACACACACCCTTTGGACAATTGTGTCACATCCTCGGCCTCAAACAGATGGCACAGTGAAGGGAGACAAGCCCCATGGCTTTCCTTGCTTCCATGCAAGTTTTACACACTGAAAGACAGCTCACAGCCCAAGATGATGCCTTTTCTTTTTTTTTTTTCCAAGTCTAGAAAGTTATCTAAGCTATTTTAAGAAGGTTAAGGCTGGAAGATTAAACACTCTAAAGCTACAAGCGACAAGTTCAGCTTTTATCTTAAATACTACTCCCTTATTGAGATTTATAATAAAGTTCTTATTTCATCATTAGATTTTCCAAACCAAAAGTATTTTTTTCCTCATGATAACAAGGTGTAAGTTGAAAGTTAAAAACAAATAAGACAGCAGTATTCAAACCTTTCCAAGTTATATTATCATAACTTATGCTTCCAAATACATATTTCCCCTGATACTGCATTTTTCACACAGATTTTTACTTGTCTAGAGAATAAGTGTCAATTAAGTCAAAATCAATAATGATATGTCTATATTCAGCCACACAAGATCCAATTATTTTGTTGAGGCTTTTGAATAAAGTACACTATTTTCCAATAATTGGATTCTCTGAAGTAATCAAGCATCTCAAAGGAATAAGGTAACAAAATATTTATCCTTAATTTATCCCTTATTCTATTACAACATCAAACTATAACTCGGATTATCATTTTCAGAGATTTTCAAAATGGGTATAACTGTATTTGGGGAAAAAAAATGAAAATTATCACACACTAGTTTAAACAGTTTTCCTACCATACACATTAAAATCTTTCATAAAACACTCACTGTTCAGCATTTTATTGGAAACAAACTGTTTTGCCAGAAATATGTACAATTTAGCTGCCATTATTTTTGAGGCAGAGATTTCATACCGTCTGACGTGTGAACCTTGAAATCAGCTCATATGAAATGATCAACCTTTCTGAAAGGTATAGGCTATAGACTTCCTTGAGTTAACTCCTATCTGCATCAAATAATCTTTTCAAGAATTGCACAGCGTTTTATTTAAACATTACCCTAAAACGGATAATCCACACTAGACTACACATAAGACACATGCCATGTTTCTCTGGACTGGATTTACCCAGCTCCAGCTATTATTATTTCGGACTTGCCCACTGACTACAGCTCATCCCCATAATGCCCTTCCTGCAATGATACCAAGTGATTTATCAAGCTGCCACTGTTTAACCTTTGGGTTTCCCCGTCTCAAAAGACATTTACTAAATTCTATAACTTCAGGTAAGATTTTGATTAGAGGGAATTCTGAGCTGCTGACACCAGACTTCCAGTAACTCCACTATACATCTGACAGCTGCATCAGCCCCTTTGACCAGAGGAGGTAGTTAGTGCCCCTTCCAGTGCAAACGGCTCCAAGGAGAGGGGGCAGACACAGGTGACAATCTTGGCCCAGGTCCTTGGCTCCTGACTGTCAAACACTGTGTTCAGTCATATGAAGAACACCCACTTATTTGCACAGAGTTTATCAACTACCCAGATCACACACTATTAATGAGTCTTTTTCATTACTTAACACTCCTCGTCATTGGTCATCTGTACAGTACCAGTTCTGGATTTTATCCCACATCACCAGTCACGGGAGGCAGCATGGGAATGGAGATGACTGCAGTAATGCATGAATTGGGCTCAGCAGTGAGTCACCCACCAACCAGCTCCCCACGCCCATACAATGCCCCCTTATATTTACACTGGTCTCTGCTGATGCTGTGCCACATTGTGATCCTAAAACCCTAGATAAGGAGCACGGATCAACCACCCTCCAGACACCATCATCTTATTAAAAACATCAGCTGCACAAAGCTACATTCCACAGGCCTGTACTGACCAGTAGCACCAGCCACCTTCCTTGGCTCTGTCTTTATCATTCCATTATTCACATCACAGGCCTCTAATTACGTGGGTCTCGCTGTGAGCCTTTTAATTATTGGTACATTCTTTTTTCCTGCCCTTTTGGATTTCTCACAATTATCCAAGATTTAATGACAGGAAAACAACCCACAATATTAATGGCCCATAGAATACTTTGGGGAACATGAGAATGCAGTTTATCTGCAGTTAAAAAGTGAAATAAGTTGCTGTTATTGAATATGCTCTTTAGCTCTTTTCCTATCATCTTGCAAGTGGGAAAGCTTAAATCACTAACAATTTTAGCTCGCTAACAGAGACGTTTCAGTTATATTTAGCACTCCTAAAAGGGCAAAGTACTTGGAAGATACACACTTATTTGAATGCTTAAATATATTTCCACCAATATGCTTCCTCAGATACATTTGCAAGGTGACTAATCACTTTGCTTTTTGTTCTTTTTTGAACACTGTATGATGGAAAAAACACTAATCAACTTCATAATTTCGTCAAATCGAGAAGCATTTAAAAAACATCCTTACTGTGAGGGATGCAGGTAAAAGCAAGATCTGACAAAAAGCTTTACAAAGAAAGTGCTACAGAGAGTGATATTTGCATGCAAGCAACTATTAGTTCCCACCATGGACAAATTGCACATATTATGCTATTAAACAGAGAGTAACAGCAACTAAAAAGTGATGAACAGGAAGTAACTTTGCAACTCCTAGCAAGCACCCCAAGAAATTAATATATTTAGTCACTCAACTGGTGTCTTGATAAGCACACAAGGCATTTAGCTTATTAAAAAAAAACCCAAAAAAACAAAAACTAGAATGCAACCATGGCAAAACAAATCTAAGCACAGATTAAGGAAGCTGACAAATCAGTTATGTTAAAGAATATATTTTAAAATAATTAAGAAGCTGTCCTTTTAAGAAGAATTACAAAATTTATGACAGGACTTGCCACAACCAGATACAGTAGCCTTTAGGATGGACTTTCACTGTAGTTTTGAGATGCAATAGATGGTACATAACACCTACCTTGAATGTTTACAAAGTTTACGAGGTCTATTATGCAATTTCCGATCCCAATTCTCTGGATCACTGGAGTTACTGTCATAAGGATGAGGCCGTCCTGCCATTCCACTGCCAGCTTCCTCACACTACTGCTCTGAAAAGCACACATGCAGCACTCATAAACCTACATTAAGAGAGCAGTGTTTACCTTTAAGTAATGCCACACAGGAAAAAAAGGTAAGACATGCAGAATTAAGTGTTGTTAGGTTTTGATTTTTTTTAAATGCAGATTACAGAAAACAGGAAATACTGAAGCACAACTTCTAAATTGCATGAGAGTAATAGTTTATACATTTTGCTGATACCTGCACTAAAAAGATCATTTTGTTATAAGTAATATAGTTCTGTAAATGTTGGCAGGCAACTTCAATATTGCAACAATTCATTTCACTGTGTCCAAAAAGAAAAATCTCTCGTTATAAAACACATGGAAAATACATAATTTTCTTTCAAATATATAAAGTTAATTCAAAGAAAGATCCCAGCTGTTAAAAAGAGAGCAGAAGATTTGCAATTTGAATGGCTGACCAACAGGAAAACAGAATTAACAGGTATGTCTGAATCCTCACTCCAAAATGGAATCTACAGTAATCCTTAGAAACATTCAGTATGGTTCAGTGTCACTGACTCATGCAGAAAAGTTGCAAAAATTTAATAAAAACAGACATGATAAGCTACTTTTCCTTGACAGGGATCCTATATTAAGTTCAACTCCCACTAAAACTCACTCATAGATCAAACCACTATGTGACTGTCAATAAAGACAGGCAATCTTTAAGATTGGTGTTCAAATCATATTTGTAAGTGACACTTGTGTCAAGAGAGTTGTATAATTCAGAATGACCTGGCTACAAAAATGAAAAAGTATCCACATGCAAGCAGCTGATGATTGTACAGCATCTGGAAAAAATCAAATTACAGACAGATAAACCTGCTAAGTAATGGAAAGGTAAGCTTAATGTTTATTTAAAATTTTACTTAAATATTTTAGAAACATTGTATCTCCACCTCACCTCACCCTTAATCTATTTCCCTTACATTCATCTTACCCTGTTTGGAAGCAAGTCCCAAAAGAATTGGGACTTCTTTAAAACAAAGTTGCTTCTCAAATAAACTGTCCCTTTAGTCACAGAAAATAGAATAGCTCCTCTGGCAAATTTAGATTCTCCTAGCTAAATTTAGACCCAAAAGTTTTAATTATATTGGAATGGTAGAGAACCAGCTTCTTGAAAATGTTGGTTGCATAGGAGTTTTTCCTTCATGTTCAGGTTTAACCAACAAAACAGATTTTATACAAAGTATACAATCTCCACCTCAGGGTTGGGTCTTTTTCCTGTTACAGTTTCTATAATTAAACATACTTTGATTGCAAGACTCCTACGGTCAGGTGTCCATATAAAGTCAGGAAAAGGAAAAAGCATTTTAGTTAAAATTACAGGAAATACTCCACTTTGTCATGAAAAAAAAAAAAAAAAAAAAAAGGCAAAAAATGCAATAAGCATTTCATGGTGTATTACCTGGAAATTCAGGTTATCAAAGCACAGTCAATGTGTGATGATATTACACAGAAGTTATAGGATTTACACACATTTATCAGAAGCTTAACAAGGAGAAACCTACAACCAATGTCAGAACAGAAAAAGTATAATTAAGGAGACACAGGGAAGGAAGGCTGGTTTATAAATCCAGTTGTCAGTTACTCCAGTAGCAATTATTCCAACTTAGGTGCAGTATGATGTACACAAGCAACACAAAAATAGAGACACCTTTTATACCATGTTGAAACAAATTGCGTTCATTAGGTTGAGTCACTCGAGCAAGATACACAGCCAGCCTGGCTACTTGTGGCAACAACACTGTGTGGAACAAAGAGCCAAGTCCAGAAATGTTCCAGAGTACACCACGGCTGCCACTATGACATAACACCCCGCTCCAGACCACTGCAAGGTCCAGCTTTGACTCCCATGTCTGCCAAAACACCACAGTGACAGCTCATTTAGCACCATGCAATTCTTTACAACCTTTTGTTTCTTTTCAGAAACTCTCTTTTCCCTTTAAAACCATCTAAAAGACACTCCAACCTCTCAGGGACGGACCAAAGCAGGTGCCTTACCAGAAACAGGCAGGCATCCAGAACCCAGCTCTTATTCTATTCATAGATACCAATACTTGAATTTAGCTTTTGTACTGGAAAGATGTGTAAAAGCAGCTGTTTTTATGAGAACTGCAGCTGAAAGGCCAATTTAAAGCCACTTCCTTAAATTGTCTCACACTTTCTGCCTTTTCCCCATCTCTCTTAAAGCGAAAATGCCACAGGAGCATACAGGTCCACACACACTTCAAAGAAAAAGCCTGTTTTAAGTAGGATCAGTTCCTCAATCTGCTTTGCTACGCAGCTACATGCTTAAGCCATTACAAACAACAGATGATACAGAAAGACAGAAACTAACAAATGGAACTACTGCTCATGAACAACAACATTCCTTTTTCCCAACTCAAAGCATCCGAGCAACCCCAGCACTGTCACTGATGGAGTACCAGACTGGCACACAACTCAGAACCAGAGTATAGCCCTGAAAATAAAATAAACAATCCAAGTGTCCAAAGCTACAGCTTGTGATACCTCTTACTTAGTTCCAAGCATGTCGCACTATGAACAGGAACTAGTATTCCCTCCATCCTCCATTCCACAGGATCTCAACAATTAACAGTTTTCTAAAAAACAATTTGCTGCAACACTGCCAATTTTTCTCCTTGACCACTGCTGATAGTGTTCTTGTAAACAAATGTGTTTATCCATTTTATTTCAAGTTTTAACAAACCTGTAAGACTATAAATAAGGATTTTTTTAATGTTTTACATTATTGAAAATAGATTTTTTCAATTAGAAAATGCTGTACAAACTATGTACAGTAACTAACTAGTCATCCTGATTATTTTTTAAACAATTCTGCAAAACCACATTTTTCTGCAATAGAAAAGAATGTTTCAGCTGTGGTTTAATTTTAATTTTTTTTTTTTCTTCATGGCTTCACTGCGGGGAATAAACAAAGCATGTTTTGAGGAACATTCTGACCTTGTGTGTAAAAAAACAAAACCAAAAAAAAACATGCAAGAGTGCATGGCCTCAACTACTATTCAACACCTCCCATGCAATCAAGAAAATGCATCTAAAATGTTGATAAAGGCAAAAAGGCACTGGGACACACTAAATACAGAATCAAATTCAAATATGCTCAATTGATCACATAACACTGGCACACTGGCCCAAGTGAATGCCATTCTAATTAGCTAATAAGCAATTCTCCAAGTATAAGGAATGATTTCATACCCTTCTGCAGAAACCTAATTGTGCTGCTTTAAAGGTAAACCAGCAGGAGAAACAAATCCAACTCAAAAGAGATTACAAGTCAGAGTTACAATTTACTAAAAAGATAACAATGAATACAATGATACAGAGAAAAATTGGTTTTAACACACAAAAACAGATGCATAACCCAGCACCCTGGGATATGAACAGAATGGTGTTTGTTAGCCCCTGTGCTGGGCACCTTGTGGTCCCTTTGAGTGTAAAGTAAAAGGAAAGGAAAACCTGTTGGGGAGGATGGTGGTCGCAGTCTTGTTGAGAGTGGCAGTCACAGTCCTGTTGAGGTTCTGGTCCCCCTCTGGATCCAACAAGTGGTACCATAAATCCCCAAACCCCAAGACTATATATGCTCAGGTTCAGGTGGGAATGCCCAGTACCTCCCCCAGGGTGGGGAGTTTCACAATGGCTGATTTAACTCTGTGAGTCATGGGATATTTTGGGAATCTTTGATGGCCTGGGTCATTGGAACTGCCTATTGTGCCAGTCCCTAATGGCCCATTAGCAGACATGACCCCTCAGGCTGGGTGTGAAGGTGCTGATGGCTCCCCAGAGGGAAGTTATCACACCTGAGTCACTGGTGTGAACACAGAAACACTCTCCTGTCTCACAGGGTTCTTTAACACCCAGCTTGTAGCCTGAGGTGTCAGGCCCTGGGTAGCTGCTGCAAATGATTCATTATTAACAGTTCATCAGAAATTACATAGGGAATGTAGAATTCACAGTTTTGGTTACACCCACATAGTGATAAACTGGTCCCAGTCCCTCTAACTAGGACACTAATACTTCAGAGAATCATCACAAGGAATAACAGGGAATCAGGCAGCAGACTTTAAGTTTCAAAGCTTTCAACACAGACAGCTAGAACACTTCAGGTTTGCTAACATCAACTTAAAGTCAGAATCATCACTAATTTATGAAAGTTGTGGGCTACTGAAATACAAGGGACTTGTAAAGACAAACACCCAGTGGGTCTGAAAAGCTAGAAGTCGATGTGGTAGAGGCACACCAGGCACTGAAAAATACAGTAATTAATGTACTCCTTGAAGAGTTCATGAAAGGATGTACCCTACAGTAAGATAGATGCTGAACAGATTATTTTAAATAATGCCTAAAGCATATACAGTTCTGTGCAATGACAAAATACAATGCACATAAGATGCACAACAGATTAAGCAAGATTTAGACAACATCAGATGCTAGACAGAAGTGGATATATACTTTTGTGAGATACGGGACTTGCCTTTCACAAAGTACTGAAGGTTGGGTGGGGAGTTGGAGAAGGCTCTTTGGAAATCTTACAGGGAAGAAGCAAAGCTAATCTCAACCAGTATGAAAACCAGACACACTATATTTCTTGAGAATATTTGTAGGCTGGAAAGCTCTGGAGTCTTACTAAGAAAGATAATTAAAATACTTTGAATTTCTTCTGGCCACCAGCTCATCAGGTAGAACAAAGAACTGATTGCTCCAGCTGTCAGTACTGAAGACAACGTTCAAATAACTGACACGTAATACTTCAGGCATCTACTCAGCTTTAAGCTTTGGTCAGAAGCATTTCCTAAAGTAGGACAGGTTTCAGAAGCTTGTCTGCTCTAACCTGCCCCATCAGTGAAATACACTATAAAGGTGAACCAGGATAATTGGAAAGTTCCAAGAGACAAGCAACCAGTTACAGCAAAACCTGGCATGAGTTGTGACAGAGAAACTCCAAGACTCAGATTAAATATTTAGACTTTCTATAAGGGGTGACAGTCTGCTGTTCACTGCCTCTAGTCATCAAAGCACAAAAGCAGCAACAACAAAAAGGAACTTACAAGTCAGATTTACTGGGAATGCAAGCACAGTGACATTACATCCTAATTAAGAAATGCAGTTCAAAGGACATACGCTCATAATGCAAGCACCACAAATCATGGAAATCCATACCTGCCAAGTGAGTTTGTTGCAAACTAGTGAAGACAGTCACAATTCAGCCACATAAAATAGCTTTATAAATTATCATCACTGAAATGTTACCAAACTGACACTGATTAAAACACAGCTAAGAAATATCCTTTGCAATACAATCTCAACATTAACATACTGGGTCAAGATTGAAGCTTCTCTTAATGAGCAAGGGAAAAGGGGGAAAAACAGAGTAGTCACAGGAAGCTGATGATATTCCTATCTATAGAACCATAAACAACAGATATCCAGTGACTATCCTGCAAGATTTAACTTTCTAATTCCTAAAGAGAACATGATGATAAAACAGCTATTTGACATTGGAAACCTAAAAAAGCAAGAGACAGATGACTCCCAACTCCCCCTCTCTGTTAGGACTCACTGTGTGAAATCTGTCTGCAAAAGGTTCAGTGGATTGAGCAACTAGTCTTACCAAAAGAAGAATCATGGCTATCACTGCAGGAAAAAGGAGCAGAATCCAACTCCTTGCCGCTACTACTGGCCCCATGGCCTGTGGTCCAGCAATACAGAGACAGACACAGAGCTCCATCTTACTCAGCACCAGGGAGGAGACGAAAAGCACCAGATCATCAAACAGATTTCTTGAAGAAACAAGTGACATCTATACCCATGGCTGTCCCCAGCAGCAACAATACATCTCAGTGAGCAAGAAAATTCTCACCTAATTTTTCATATCTGAAATGAATTCTAAATTCACTTTTGACTTTATACATATTTTAAAGGGATACACACTTTTATTGATAAGCAACCTCACCAGGCCAAGACTTAAGGAATATTGCTAAAGGAAAGCTGTGCTGAAACAAATTGGTAAATAATGAGGTTTTGATTTTTGTGTATGTACACAGGACAAAGCTCCAGCCTCAAGAGCACAAGCTATGAAAACACACAGTTTATAACAAAGTGACAGAAAAACCACCAGGGATGACCTCTGTTACTAACTTAACAAGCAATGTTATCCACACATCAGCTATTCACCACTCTCAAGCGCAGTTGTGCCTAAAAGGAAAACTGGGCTTCAAAAAGGAATTTGATGTGTGATATGAGAGCTGCTTTACCTTGCCCTCTTTCTTAACCCACACCTTCCTTGGCATTAACACACTGAGCAAAAGCACCTGCACAAATGTGCTGAAAAAACTTCCAAGGCACAGACAAGCACTGCCAGGATGTATAATGAGGTTTTGAGACAGAAAGGGTACAAATGAAGACGGAATATTCAAAGGTTGTTGGCTGGAGATCTGTGTCTTAATAGAAAATCTCTGTTGTTTTGCAAGAGACCCAGTCAAGAAACACTGACACACCTGCAGGGCACACACAGTGGACCAAGTCTTCCTTAACTACAGAACAATGGAGAAAAAAAGGAAAACAAAAAACCAGTTCCTTTTGACTGTACCTGTGTTCACGCTATAGGAACTCAAGGTAACCTATAAAGGATGATGCAAAGACACATTTGTTTACCTCAGATAAAAGACAATAGGCGTGAACTATCATTTTAGGAACTGTGAATAGTGTGAGATTGGTAATTTGAATTGTACTTCTGGGACATCTAATTCAATAGCAAACTGAGAGCAGAGTGAGGTCTTCCAGGGAAAGGATCAACAAAGCCGAAGGAACAACACAGGCAAGTACTCTTTAAATGAATCACTGGAGATGATTCATGAAGAATACAGGCAAAAAAAAGTAAGGAGAACAGCGATGACAGTCAAAAGGCTACTGCGAACCCAGATTTTAAGCACGTACTGAAACTTGGAAGAGGCAGCCAACAATAAAAAACAAAAAGATACAGTGCTCAACCACTGCTTTGGACAAAAAAGCCAGACAAGTGGCAGGAACAAACCTGGAAGAGGTCTATGATGGAGCTGGATCCCAATTCTGAAAGAAAAGAGTTCTAAAGTGATACTGTGGATGGGACCAGAGATAAAGTGGAAGAAGATGCAGAAGCAACAGCTAGAATCAAAAGTGAATTTAAATAAAAAACCCCCAAACGACAGGCAACTGCAACACAAAATTGTACTATGACAGATTTATCACACAAGCAATCGATATTTTCTGCAAATAAAATATGCTGACGTAGAAAAAAATAATTATAAAGATACCAAACTCATTACGAAATCGTTTGAGTGGGTAAATCACTGCTCAGGGATTATGTAAAATAACTGTGCTGAGGAATTACATGACGGCTGTCAGGCAGTCCTGAGCAACAACACCCTCTGCACAGGCCTCACAGCGACTGCAGGTCCTGCCAATAAACAACATACGACCAAAAGCGGTGATTTAAGTCGTGTCGCTCATGACATCTCACAGCACAGAGCTCTCGGGGCACCGCGGCCGGGGGAGACGTGAAGGGGGGGGTGAGGTGCGGTGGTGTCAATCCGCCTGCGGGGCTTTTGGGGTGCAAAAGCTCCGGCCCGGGGCAGCCGAGGGGTCTCCCCCTCAGCAGACACAACCCTGACGCACCCGGGCGCCGCCCTATGCCACCTGCTCCGCCCGGCCCTGCCCGGGCGGGGGGAATCGGACAGGTGGAGTCCCTTCGGACCCTGCGGCGGGGGAGCCAGCGGTTCCTCGCGGCAAAAGGTCCCCCCACCCCACACACACAGAGCGGCCGTGCCGGTGCCGGCCTCCCCTGGCTCCGTCCGTCCCTCCCTCACTCACTCACCGGCCGAGCCGCGTCCGCTCCCGCCGCCCCGCCAGGCCCGGCGTCTGCCGCCACCTCTCGCGAGAGCCGCCCCCGCGGCGCGGAGGAGGTGGTGGCGGCGCCCGGATCTCGCGAGAGCCGCGGGGCGGGGCGGGGTGGGCGCGGGACGCTGTTGCCAGGGGAGCGGCGTGCGGGGCCCCTGAGGGGCGGCGGCGGCTCCCGGGGAAGGGGGCGCGGGTGGAAAAAACAGCGGCCTGTGGATAAAAAACAACGGGGGAAAAAAACCCTCACAACGCGACGAGTAAAACGTTAAGAAAGCACAAGTCACCGCAAGTAAAAATGGAATAAAATACACTAATAGAAACAGATGAATCCCCCCGCGGAGGAGAAGGGGCGGCCGGTGTGAGTGGCCGGGGCCGTGCTGGGGAGAGAGCGCCGCCCGCAGGCCGTGGGGAACGGCGGGGCCGTGGAGCCGGGATCTGCCTCGGGAACCGGGATCGCCCCGAGGAGCCGAGAACTCCTCTGTGGAGCCAGGATCACCTCGTGGAGACGGATTGTCCCCTCTGGGGCCGGAATCTCCACTGAGGGAGGCGGGATCTCCCCCTGTGGAGCCGGGCCTTCCCCTGTGGAGCCAGGATCTCCACTGTGGAGCCAGGATCTTCCTGAGGACCCGGGATCATCTTGTGGAGCCGGGAGCTCCCTGAGGAACCGGAATCTCCCCTGAGGAGCAGCACGGACGGGGTGATAGCGGCGCAGGTATCATATAGTACAGTTTATCTAGGCAAGCTGACATCGGATATCTCAAACTTCATCCTAAAACTGATTCCTGTTTTAAAGTACAACCGTGTGTTTGTACAGCCCTATAGGTTGTATAGAGTCTGTGTAACCTGCAGTCTGTTTAGGAATATAGTTAGAGGTGGTGGCTTTCATTCCATGACACCCCAGCAGAACTACTGTGTCCCGCATTTTAGGAAAATTCAGTTCCCGAAGTGTCACAGGTGTTGTGAGGACACTACACCCTTTGCACTCCTCATGGGGCGGAGGAGGGAGAATAAACCAACACTGAGCCCCAGCTATATTCAAGTAACAGAAAGATGAGATTCATATTAAAAAAAAAAAGTCTCTCTTTGTGAGACATTATTAAGCATCAAGCAGGGCTTGGCTTCCATAGCAGGTGAAAGGATCACAGAACTCCACATAATCAGTATATTGAAAAAAATTTGAATTAGTGAACATTTTGGGAGGAGGAAGAGAAGGAGCCTACCTCTGCCCAACCTTTGGAATGTCGCACTGTTCCCCTCTGTGCGCTGTAGGAAGCCAGTCTGGCTGCACAGGGAATATTTTGGGGAAGCCCAACTCTGACGACCATTCACTGTGTATGGGGTCTTACTAGAGTCTCTTAAAACCCTGTTCTAAGGTAATATTGGACCAGACTTCCCAAGGAAAACATGTGGGTAAGAGGGAACATGAATCTATATCCTACTGATGAGGATATCCACCCTGAATGGTAGTTCTGATTTAATCACTGATGGAGGAACTTGATACATTTGCTGTCAGATTCCAGAGCCTGGAACTGTGTAGCCACTGTTTCTTGTGTATCTGACTTCCTCCTCTTTCAGGGACACCTAAGAGATAATCTCAGGATTCAATGACTATACTCCTCTGGACTTGCCTGAGGTGTACATTGAGAATCTGCACTAGATTCAGGCAGGGAATAATAGGCAGACAAATTATAATCCTTATGCTCGTTGGGGAAAGGAGGGGAAGAGGGGGAAGGAGAGCAAGGATTTTGTGCCTTTGCCACACCAAAACACCCCACAAAGGACAGAAGCTTTGCTACAATATACAGCAAAACGTGAATCTGTTAAATAAGTTCCCTTTTCCATCCTTTAACAATAGTCACAGAGATAAACCACACAGTTCTAGAAATCCATCAGCAGAACAATGAGGGCCAAGCAGCTCTCACAAAAGCTAATGTCAGAATGTGCTAACAAGGCGAGGAGTCAGATGCTACACATTTAGCAGTGAACTGAGCAGCATGAAGCAGTAGTATTTACAGCAGTCAAAGTCAGAAGCAGCTTAGAAAGCCAAATCACTGGCAGTTCAATTGCCACCAGTACGTTTTACCTACAGATCTCACAAATTATCTTGTTTCTACTTGAATTCTTTTGATTTTTGCTTTATTAATTTTTCAGGAGGTCATTGTGGTTTTTTTCCACATGCTATTGTTTTACTTCCCCTGAAGATGGATGTTGATATTAGTGACTTTTGTTTTAGTGACTCACCAGTGAGAGGCGTGATTATTTTTCTTTACAGTGAGAATTTTATAAAAACGAAGTGTGTACAATAGATATGCCTCTGAACTGGGTAGGTGTTTGAGGGCACAGGTCTTGGCAAAAAGCCCTTGCTAGATTATAAAGCAAGGTGATCCCCTCTGCTTGGCTCAAGTGAGTATTGTGTCCAGTTCTGGGCTCCTCAGCACAAGAAAGACAAGGAAATAATGGAGGATCACAAATATGATGAGGGGTCTGGAACATCTCTCCTGTGAGGAGAGACTGAGGGAGCTGAGCCTGTTTAGTCTGGAGAAGAGAAGACTGAGTGGGAATCTCAATAATGCATATAAATATCTCAAATGCAAGTGCCAAGAGGATGGTGCCAGACTCTTTTCCATGGTGTCCAGTGACAGGATGAGGAGCAGGGGCAATAAACTAAAACACAAAAAGTTTCACCTCAACGTGAGGAAGAACTTCTTTCCATTGAGAGTGGCAGAGCCCTGGAACAGGCTGCCCAGGGAAGTTGTGGAGTCTCCCTCTCTGGACACATTCCAAATCCACATGTACATGTTCCTGTGTCACCTGCTCTAGGTGACCCTGCCTTAGCAGGAGAGTTGGACTGGATAATCTGCAGAGGTCTCATCCAACTCTGATGATCCTGTGACTCTGTGATTCTGTTTCCTCCCTCAAAAGAAAGTAGGTGCATAGAAACCACATCCTGTGGATGTGAAGGGTTGCGGACCTAATACTTTTTAAAATTCATCTCACTCTAAGAGGGGCTCTGAAGTCTCCTTGGGCAGTCACCCGCATGTCTGAGCCTGTTGTGAAGTGCAGGCTCACGTGGTGATTTACACTGTTGACATGCAAGTACACAACCTGGCATATGCTGAAGGCACATTCCACCGTGGGAAAAGAACTCAAGCATCCCTAAGAGCAATGCCATCCTCTTTCTGGTCCCCTTAATCTGTGAAAGAAAGATGACCAAAATTGCACATTTTTCCAGATGAAGATGAATCTTAATTTTTTGGTAGTAAAATATTTTTTATAATATCCTCTGCCCCACTCTGAACCTTTTGCTGTTTTAACTGCTGCTACACTGATCAGAGGTTAAAGTTAAAAAACCAGAACAAATCTGTTTTCTAGATAATTAGTAAGTAATTTCATTCAAATTGCTTCTTATTTCTAATGGACATTACCCAGCACTAATTAATCTGCCACTGTGCTGTCTTTAGTCCTGAAGAGTCATATTGTAATTGTACAGAAAGTTTAAATATTCATGTAAACATCTTTCATCTACTGGGTAGCTGAAGATTTGGAAGAATAAGTTATTTAGAGAATAGAATACTTTGTTTAGATCAAAATTAAACAGTTTTTGATTTTGACACTTGAAGATTATATTGCTTCTGCATATGTGTCATTATGGTAAGGGGACATAAATAGGTTTGTGATTGGTAAAGACCTTTTGTTTAACCACCAATATGATTTTGTGTGCAGGAAAGGTGAAAGGGAAAGTAAAAATTGGTCTCATCATTATTTTTGTATTTATATTGCTGTAAAAAAAGAAAATGGCTTAATAGTCTAGTCCCAAACACTAAATTATATCAGAATAGTCACAGGTCAGTCACTAAGTATGCTTTAAAATAATGTCCAAGAGCTTTTGGTCCACTTTATTTGGTAATACATAAGTGAGACATAGGTACAAAAATGCAATTTTATTTATTTAAGTTAGCACAGATGTCTGAAAAAAGAATAAATAGAAAGTGCACTTTAAGGCCTCAGTTCTACAAACAGACCAGTGGCATGACACACCACCTGCTTGCAGCGTCAGGACCATTACATTGGTAGAGGTATAGCCAAGATGATGAACTACAGCTCACTATTACAAGTCTCTAGCCCTCAGCAGATTGTATTTATATTTTTAATGATTTAGGAGGTTTTTACCAGGCTCCCAAAGGCATGCTAGACATCACGCAAGCAAATAAGAATCAATGTAGGAACATATATGCAGCCACTTCAGCTTAGTGCACCAATTCAATCTGGTTTGAGCTCTGGCACATTTGGAGGCACCCACCATTGTTCTGGCTGAGAAAACTTTCTTATTATTCAGAACTAACTGAGGATCCTAAGCACATCTGTGCACATACCATGCAAAATAATTTTATGTTTGCTGCTTTTTAAAATTATTGTCATAATTGATTTTTTCCCATCCATGTCAACATCCATTTCTTTCTGAGTCTTGCTCAGGGTTTGAAGGTATTACAGCTCATGGTTCCTCTACCAGATTCATTTCTACGTGTTAATGTTTCTCATTTTGGAAACTAGGAAAACCGAGATCCCAATTCTACAAAATATTGCATATGGAAATGGGTAATTTTATTTATGAGAGCCACTGGTCTCACAAACAAAAATTACTTGCACATGAGGCCTAACAAAACATACAGGAATTCAGAGATGGATAGTTTATAGAGAAAATCAGGGACAAAAAATGTATTGCAAGATTTTTGTTTCAGTTGTAATTGTCTGGTATAGAATAATTTCCCAGTTGTATAGTTTGAGCCATGCTTACATAGGTACTACCATCTCTGCTCCCACTGTTTCTACAGTTAATTATATGCTATCATCTTTTGGAGGACAGGAAGGTAATTGAACCTTCCCTTCATTTCAGTATTTTGTAAAATTTCATTCTTCAGAATTTGTTTTAATTTTATCCCATTGTACTTTAACCTTAAGCTTTGCCTTCCTACTTTACTTTTTTATGTTTGCACTCTTTAATCCTAAATCATTATTGTGCAGATTTTGCTATGTAATTAATGTTCATCTGATTTTAAGCCTTTCTTCTGAAAGTCGATGTGGGTTTAAGTTTACATATTTTCACTAGTACAAAGTTAAACAGAATTTAACTATAGGCAAAGGGATGTCATGTTCTGGAGACAGGCTCCACTGCATTTATTCTTTGGTGGTTTACAGTACAAGCAGGCCTGATGATTATATACAAATGCTGCCCATGTAGGAGTGGAACAGGTCTTAAATAATTTTTCAACTTTTTTCTTTCATGCTGGCAATTTAGAAGTTACGTTAGCCAAAAGATACCCAGAAATTAGCAGCAAAGATCCTGGGTAGACTGTAAATACATTTTATTATTTGGTTGTGAAATGTCTAACTCAATGGGGCTACAATCTTGAATGGAGCCTTTAATCCTTACTGCAGTTTGAATATAACAATTAAATGCCCTACTTGATCAGTAATATACAGACACGTGCTCACGTGGACAGACACAATGCTCTGGCTTTTTTTCATTATGGCTTTGTTTTAAAGAGGACATCCATGTAAGCTTTGTCCAGATCAATGGATTTCTTCTGCATTGCTGCCCGCAAATGCTCAGGGAGCAGCCTCCGCCCCAGGACAATGTCATCCTTGTTCCGAGGCCTCTGGGTCCGAGCATCCTCGAGGGCACTGTGCACGTCCTGCAGTTTCATCTGGAGCCAGTCCTGTCTCTCCATGGTGTGTCGATGCTCTCCAAGATTATGCATTAATTGCATCTCACTCACTGATCTTTTCCTGCATGAAAGAAAAGCAAAGGAAGAGTCTCATGGTGGCCCTTTCTGAATTCCAGATCTTCACCCAAAGACCCAGGTTTGGGAACTTTCCCGAGGTATCACAATACAGAGCTGTAGAAACTGCCTTTCTGATTTGTAAGGGATGGAAAAATGTTGTTCTACACTCTCTAGAAGAGTTTGCAGAAGTTTGGGAGTTGTTGTTGGGAATTTTGAGATTTTGTTTAAAATGTGGTTAACAAGCCTAGTTGCCACCTAGTATAATTGCTAAAAATTTTGGGTTTTTTTTCAGTCAAGGGCTGGTAGGAGAATCTTAGAATGAGAGAAGCAGGAGATAAAATAACAGCATGATTGGAGAGTCCAGTAAATCAAAACCTCCCATCCAAATATTCACTAAAATTATGTGCACTATAGTATTAATATCTGTCATGGTACCGGTGGGATGGTAAGAAATTCTAATCTGAGTCACTAATTACAAAAAGCCCATAAAAGAAAACAATACTATAACTAGAATTGGTATTTGAACAAGTGAAAGTCAAATCAATCTGACTGGATCTTTTTAAAAACAGATTTTGCTTGGTTTGTTACCTGGAGAAGAAAGGGAGGGTAGATGGTGATCTCCTATTGGTAGTGGATATATTAGTGAGAAGGCATTACAAATGGGAAGTAGTCCATTTTTGTGACAATATTGTTTGATTATGTATTTCTCATTTATTTTAGCTGTTGTAGATGAGCTTGGGGCTTATATGATGTTAAATCAATTAGATCCATAAAATTATGGCATTTATCCAGTGGCAGTTTTCTGTGATCATTAGAGCTAAGGAAGCATGATTCCCTGTGGATTTGTGCCTCAGTTGGTTGATGTTAATGTCTGAGTTCCAACTAGATTCTCTCATAGTACAAAAGATGCTCTCTGTGTGGACCCTCAAGAGATACAGCTGATCCAATGATATTCCCAAGAGAAGACTTAAACTACTTTTCTCCCTCTATTCAGCCGCATATTTTCAAAAAAAATGCGAGAACTCAGAGTGCCTGAGATCTCTTTAGATGCTTGGCACAGAGCTTGGCCAGCTTGGCCAAAGGGTTCAAAAGCAGGGAAGGACTGGACTTGCACACACATAGAGGTACATACAGACAAACCACCGTGCTCTCAAGAACACCCAAAGCCATCCAGCGTATTATGATGTACTTACACAATTGGTTTTCCATCAGAGTTTGTAAGAAAGCACAGGGCGTATAAGATGATTGCAGTCCAGGCCAAATTTTTTATAGAAGTCATTTTGTCTACAAAGATAGAAATCAATACGTGTGTAAGTCTGTGTTTCAAGTAATTTCTCTTAATTCCAAAGAAAGACATCTGAGAATTGTTTTTGAAAAAATATTTTTGTGTGTGAAATGGATTAGGGCAAGGAATGCAAATGAAGAATTTATTTCCAATCCTAATTTTTTCAGCAATATACTATTACTTTCTCGGCAACTCTGCAAAGTTTGTTCAGCCTTAGTTGCCCTGCATCATCATCATCATCATCATCATCATCATCATCATCATCATCATCTAGGTACCTATCTCTTGCATAATTGTGTGAAAAGCACCAAGTTCTTCCAATATTATTGTTACTATAGTATTACTACTATTATTATTACTACTTTATAGCCTTCAAGTACAGTGAAATACTTGCATTTAGCTATGCAAGTGAAATGTTTTGTTCTTTTATCAATTTCTTTTGCATATTCTTTAGAATGAAGAGGCTGAAACTTTTCTTAGCAATTCTGCAGAGAGGCATAACTCTACTGAGTTCTGTCACTCCCTGTTCTGTTACATGAGAAAAATCAGAATTGAGCCCTTCATTTTTTCAGGGATAATCCTGCACTGCCTCTGTGAATTTCCCTCTGATTTGTACATCACCAGCAAAACTGCCATTTGGAGTGTATTTGGAAAATATTTATTACTGCAGATGCTGCAACAGGAAGAAATTATACAATTCCAGTATCAGTTTCTAGTTTGTATTTTCAATATTGGCAGCCAGTAAAGGCATCTTTTGGTTACAGTTTAAGAAATTTGATACAGAGTAACTGAGACTTAAGTAATATAAACACGGTATCAGTTTTGCAATTGTTTCTGCAGCTTTACCCTAGGTCAGAAAAGCATTTATCATGGTCTCTTACGTGCAAGTATGAATGTGGTCCTAGCAGTCCATCTAACCCAATATTACAAATTCAGGACTTGAACTCACTTCAAGATATTTCTAACTCACTGTCAGGTTTTTTGAATTTCACAAGTTTGGTTCAGATAATATAACAGTTTGATTTTACTAATATCTTTTTTTAAAGATAGTCTGAAAGAAATGAATGCAAAAATGAATAAAGAATCAGTGATAAAGTATTCTAAATAAGTTTTCCTGAGAACCTGAGAAAAAGGTAGAGTGTACTTACCAGACAGAATGTTAAAGAGATCTCTCGTTTGGGTATGTCAGCAGATGACTGTCTCTTGATGTCAAGTATATTTAAAGACTACTGAATTGGTTTAGTGGACCCCTTATATGTAACTTTAAAATAGAGCTTCTAAGTAACTTGGAAGCCCTTTTATTGTCTCAGTTGATGTCACTCTCTCAAACACACACCCTCCTGCTGACCCACATGTACCCACCCTCGGATGCTTTTGTTCATTTAGCATTTACAGGGAAAGAGGTCTCAGCAAAAAGAAACTCCTAGGTAGCTGTGAAGAAGGTAAATGAGGCTGTAAGGTTAGTGATCTACGAATGCAAGATTAAAACAAAATATCAAAAAGCTAATATCTATAATACTAGTGGGAAATAAGAATAGCCACTTCAGGCCAGATACCAGGGTTTTTGTAAAACAATATACTGAAGAGGAGCAGAAGCCCCAAGAATGACAGAGGATCCTGTTTTTAATGAGAAGTTGGTGCCACTGAAAAATTGTTCCAATGGTGTTAGACCCTGACTGTTCTGTTCTGCCTACACCAATGAATATTCCTGAACACCTCAAACTTGCTAGGCAGAATGAAGGCATTTGAAGCTGCTGTGATATAAAGTAGTACTTTATAAATTTGGGAAAAAAGTTATAGAACTCTGTCTACGTTCTAAGAATCGAAATGTGTAAATGAGCAACATTTTCCCATATGCATGAAGAAAGATTATTTTTGTCTGCAAGATATTTTTTCCTACATTAGATACTTCTTCTGAGTTCCAGTGTATTTCTCCAGGAAAAAAAAAAAAAAAAAGAGGAAAAATGAACAAACAAAAACTGGTTTATGTCTGCACATTTTAACATACAATTTGGAAGACTTGCTTTTACCATGAATGCCTTTTGTTTATTTTATATTCCCATGGTATTTCATAAAGAGGTAAAAAACACATTTTACAGTACTAATTTGCGTAGATGTTATTCTTATGGGGAAAGGAAGAGAAGAACCAGAAACTCAAAAAAGCTCTGGAGATCTCATTGTTCCCTTAATAAATAGAAAAATGAGCAATCAAGAAGTAATGAAGTAATTCACTTAAACAAGTTCAAGAAAACAGAGTAAAGGCGGTTTCCAGCATTATACTGTCAGGTGTTAAAGTCCTTTCCCCCTACACACAAATGCAGGGTGTCTATGAAAATATGTTTCATTAGGAGATTTGTATCTCATGTGACCACCAGGGATAATAACCTGAAGGCTAAAATGTGACTAAATTATTATTCATAGTTATAATGTGATAAAAATGGACATGGCATAACAGGAAAGGATTTGAAAGACTCTACACAGTTGGCAATGAAAAACTCCAGGTTTTACATTTTGCTATAACGTATATAAAACTTTTAATAAAACCCTCAAAGCAGCTTTTTACAGAGGCCTGCCATTCATATGGAACATTTAGCATGGGATGGCAAAGCCTGAACTAAAGGACAAGCATTAGAAATTCTAATGTCTGTATACAAAACAAAAAAGTAATGCTTTCTCATAAACTGGCAGCAACTGACAGCAAAAACTGGCAATAAACCACTAGTAGCAATTGGAAAATGAATGTTAGCAGACCGAGTTGCTGATGTTATTCTTTGAGTTGCAGCTGTGCCCCCTGCAACACACAAGTAAATCTGGTAGCGACCCCAGGCTGGAGCTTTGAATAAAACTAGTACAGAGGAAACAGCAGAGTATGATGTTGTCATTGAGAATCCTGAATTCACTTCTGCCAACCTATAGATGACAGTACAAATGCCCTTATGTAATTTTAGCTGGTTTATTTGCTGCATACGTAGTCCATAAAAAACTCTAATTTCTTATAATTGTCATTTTTATTCAAAGGTAGTAATAGCTTGTGCCTAAAATCATAAAAAAAAAGGTGGCTTAACTTGTTATTTAAAAAAATGCTGTTTTCCTCAGATGAGTGAAGACACAAAAATAAAAAAATATTAAATATGAACCCCATTATATGTAGACAAATAAAAGCTGTGTTGGCAATTGAAGAAACTTCACATTGCTGCTCAAAATTTGCATAGCTGTATATGCAGAGAAAAAAAATTATCTCTGGTATCCAGAAATGATGTTATTTGAAAATACAGCTTCTAATAATTTACCCAACGTCATTCATATTTGCTAAACTTGGCATATCAAATCTGTGAATGACAGATAGTGAAACAAATGAATGTAGTTCTTTTACCAGATATTTCAATCATGTACACTTTTGTTTGGACACAGTGCATCTATCCACTATTTAATGATGAGCTGAAAACAGCATTGAGCTCTTTTAATGTTTGAGACAGGTGATGATTCCTGTTCAGATTCATTTTTTTGCTCATTCTTAAGCATCCGTTTAAAAATTCAGATCTCTTTTGTACACTACTTAATGGAAGAGCTGAACCCAGGAAACTAGGCATAACAACTGCAGAACTGCTGCTCAGTAGGAGGCTTAAGACTATTCAAACTTATAGACACTACTGTGAAAAAGACATAACAGAGACAAAAAAGAAATATCACCTCAATTAAAAGGCATTTCATTATCCTTTGCAGACAGAAGATTGTGCATATAGATACAAAGGCAAAATGTGGAAAATCCTGCATTTTCTTAGGAATTTGTAGTGTCTACAAATGGGGACTGACCTACAGAAGACAGTTTTTAATCCCCTTGGAGTAAGAAGAGGGAAAACACAGTGGATTCTGAGTTTTCATATTCTGAAAGCAACAGGCTAAGAATGAACCAATGCATCAGTGGTTACAACTGAGTAGTGCAGACAGGAGAATACAAACCATGAAATGTTTCAGGTACCTCTCAGGGAAAGGCAACTGATTCGGAAGCTGATTGCAAACTGTTGGTGTAGAATGCTGCATTATCAACACTGACATTTCTTTTCCTTTGCAAGACGGTGAAGGGAGAGTGGGTAACTTTTGTTGAGGCTTAGGCTGAAGTACAACAATGTTTAGAAGCAAATTTTCTCAAAGGGGATCTAAGCTTGAATCAAGTGTTCTCTTCTAGCATAATCGAAACCTTGGAATACTATACTGGAAATGAGGCAAAATAGCAATATAAACTCTGGAGGTTATTATAACAAAGGCCACAAGGCATTATAGACACCAAGCAAGGGCATGGCCCTTCTGAAGATGAGGGAGAGGACTGAAGAACTGAAGATGCTGCAATCACAGTGTGGGAGGGAAGAGCTGACCACAGGCTTTTCTTCCGACAAGACTTTTTCTTGATCAGCCGGTAAACTACCCTTCCCTGACCTTCCCTTATAGATTGTACAGATACCTGAATCAACTGGGCATGAAAAAAGTCTTTGTATTGCTTTGCTTGCAGGTGGTGTGCCACTTACATTGAATTTGTGCCATTGAATGTAATTAGACTCCAGGGTTGAAAACAAGGGGAAAGCAATTAGACAGATTTAACAGCCAGGTAGGTGAACAATGACCATATTATAAAAACTCTGAATTTTTTGTAAATTTTTTGTAGATTCTATTAATTTTGTCAGGGGAAAATATGATACTGTGTCCCGAAATTGAACACATCCTGCGGTAAATTACTGGAATATGGTTAGAGAATACAAAACTTTTAAGAATTATACCCAAATGTCTAAAGCATATTTTCCCAAATTAATTATGTCATCTGGTGTATTCCTATCAATTTCGTCATCCTCAAGATTTAAGGCTTCAATGCTGCAGTCAGATTATTGCAGTGCTATTTACTAAAGCAGGCTTTTTCACCTTGCTTGTTCCAGTGGGTGGTTCCAGATAAAATGCTTTCTGACTGCAGCTATGGCTAGGAGAATATTAGTAAGTCTTCCAGCAGGGGAACAAAGTAAATGGTGACACACTGGATGACTGGTGAGGCAACCTTTCTAAATGTGTCCAAGGAATGTTTCTCCCTTGACACAATGAAAAGCCAAAGTGACAGTCAGTAAACTCTTCAGAACTTCATTTGACTGACAAGAGTTGTGGCTTTTCAAATACCACAGCAGCGTGTTTAGTAATTTATGTAAGCAGTGTTGGGTATCTTCAGGTGGTTTGTGGGTTCACGCAGCTAGATGAAGCTTCAGCCACATGCCAGTTTCCAAGTAGATAAAAAACAGCACGGAGACTTCTGTGAAAATCCAAAAATTGCCTATCACCATTGTGGTTTGTGCCCAATCTGCTTCATACAATGTGTTTTTAGCAGCTACTGGAAATTGCATTTGGAAATAATTGCTCACCAATATATTTTTTCTCCAGTTACATAAAATCTTTTGTTTGAGAATCACAATGTTCCTGAATCTCCACATTTTCTTTCTGAGGAAAGTAGATACTGATGATGTTTGTTTGTAGGTTATTGACGTTTAGACAAAGACAGATTAATTGCAAACATCACTGAGAAAAAGATCAGAGAGAAAAGAGAAGCTGGTAGATTCTGGTCCCAGTCTAGCTCCACCTGACTTTAAGTTCATTTGCTTAGCTAGGGAGATAGACTGAACACTGCCATGATAATTGTAATCCAGATTATTTCTAGAGTTTTCACTAGTTAAATGAAATATATAGAACGTGTGAATGGACACTCACTTTTGCCCTCAGTGAAACTTAGCCATATTATCTAACAGAGCTGTCCAGTTTATCATGGAATTTCTCTATTGACCTATCATGGACATGCCAGGCTTTGATGACACAACCAGGAATGCATGACTGCTTGCTCTCTGCATGCCACCCTATACCAAGGCTGCACTGAATTTCTCATAGCATTACGTGGCTGTTTTGAAGGCCAAATGTAGAGTCCTGCTTACCTCATCTCTCTCTCATGACAAGAATCTGAAGCCTGGAGGAATGTTAAAATGGCTGGTAAGGAAAGTCATGAGGATGAGCTACCTCTGAGCCTCTACAGGCACATGTTTCAGTGGTCAGTGTGCATCCTGAACAATAAGAAAAGCCATGGTTAGTTTAAATAAGTACACTTTTAAAGTTCTGCTAGTGAATTGTTAACTGAATAGTAAGTATTTATACGATTGTGTGTGAAAGTATAGGTTTTGCTTTGGATTTAAATATTTTGGTAAATTATTTTAAGTCAATTATTACTTAGCCCTCACGACACAGAAACACCAAGCTGTCACTGCTCTGCTGAATTCAATGCTGTAATGAACAATACGGTACTTTATGACCTTTCCCACTAGACAGGAAGCTGGTACAGTACTCAAAACTGCTGTTGGATCATGGGATTTTGGGGATCAATACCAAACTGAATTATGCATATACGTATTCACACACACATATGTAGTCATATATAGTCATATATATAGGTCAGAATGTTTATTGGCTATTACTGGCCCTAAATACTTTGTGCAGGTTTGATTTTCCTTTCAGTGACATGCAGTGCAGTTGGAGCTGTAACAAGGGCTCACGTCCTTTTTTGTCATCCTTGAAACCAACCTGGCATCCCTGACAAGCCACACAAAGAGACGAGTTTTGAGAGCACAGGCAATCCCAGAGGAAAATGCATCTACTGTTGAAGCAGGGATGAGTCTAAAATCCACTCCCATTCCTCTTCCAATCTGAAGAAGTTCACTCAAGACTTCAGGAGTCAGGAACCCTCTCCTCAGCACACACAGGCACATACATACACATTCTATAAAATCATAATTTTAAAAACATTTAAGACATCTACTAAAAAATGATTGAGTAATTAAATATTAGGAGCAGCATATACCTGCAAGTGTCAGGTTTGACCTAACAAAACCATTGTAAGAATGAATGTGCTAGCTCTGCATAAAATAACCATGAAGACTCGGGATGATGCAGAATGAAGCAATGAAGGTCTGCATGTTTTATGCAGGTAGACATGTATTTTTCTATTCTTTCTACTGAAAAGACATTTCAAGTTCACATTCCCATATTTTTTGCAGCCACTACAGATGAGCAGATAGTATCCAAGTAAGCAATCTGGCGCTTGATGAAATCTCATGGGAATAATGAGTACAATTCACAAATGAATGATGACATTTCAGACCTTTCCTTCAATCCAGTGACTATCCTGTAAAAATCTTAGTCCTCAGTCAGCTGAAAAACTTGCAAACAGAAAGAACTGGTATAAATGATTATTTTGTTTGGGTTTTGAAAGAAAATATTGTGCTAGGTGCTATGTAAACATGCAAGATCATGCAAACCCTCTAATAGTGGTGCAACTAAGAATGAAAAATATGTTGTAGTTTGTATGAAACTTTTCATTATTTGAACTATTAATTACAGCAAATAAAATGTTTTATGTTATATGTTAAAGATCTTGTCCCCAAAATAAACCCCTTTAAATGAAAATTTCTAGAGAAATACTTATTAAAGATTAACTCAGTTGCTAAATATTTTGACCTGAGGTTTCTTCATGATACTCTCTTAATGTATTTGTGCATATATTTGTACTATTTTCTAGAGGCATAACATGTTTTCTGCATTCCCCCTGCTTTATTTCATCCATACTTTTCACTAAGTTATTACCTAGATTACTAACATTTGTCAAAATCAAATTCTTCAATTAATAATTTTCTCATTTGCTTTATATGTATCTTTTAAATCCTTCTATGTTGACCAATAATTCTCTCAAAACTCATTTTTCTTCCTAGAATCTCCCAAAGCATCAGTATTAACATGAAAATCTTTTTGCAAATCTCATAATCTAGTTCCTCAAGAGGTCCAGCACCTCGTATGCATTTTGAGTATCAGTCACTCCCTGTTCTGCTTTCTGCTTAATTTTGTTCTCTGGTTGGATTTGACCATGTAGCCTATGAGAAAATGCACTTTGTAGTGCAGGTCTATGGGTCTCAGTGCTTAACAGTTATGTGCTCTGTGTCTTTATGTTTCAGTCCCTATGTTGAGTCTGTGAAATTCAAAAGAAAAAAAAAGGGGGGGGTTTCTGCATATCTACATGTTTTCCTGTACATGTACATATCTCTATTCTACATGGATCTACAGGTCATCATCCCTGGCCTCTTGTACTGTGATCTTCAGTAAAGGAGACCACTAGTATTACCTGTAGTGGTAGTTTCAGTGAATTAAATAGATCATACCAGTCAGTGGGTCTCTCTTAGATCTTCCTTATCACATGTGTATGTCTCCTCTCTTAGAAAGCTATAGACTATCTCAATTTTAAATTTTTCACCTTAACCTGTTTAGTTCTTTGCATAGCCACCACTGAAATCTATTCATAGGCTGTGAAATTCAGGCTCTTCATCTTAATTTTCTACACTTCTAATAAAAAGCACTTTTCTGCATTGCACATTGTCATTTTAATCTATGTAGTTCAGACTAGGATATGAGCAAGTCAAAAGTGACTCAGCTCGCACTGTCCATGAACGACTCTGTAGAAAGCTGAGTGGTGAAGAACCTAACCTTATGTTTCTGCCCTCATTTTTTATTACTCCTTGTTTTATGTTGGGATCTCCCTATCTCATGGGACAGACCAGTGAAGGTAAGAATTCACCAACTCTCCCTAAGCAATCACTTCATTTTCCATGGTTTCTAGTCCTTATTAAAATGGTCATCCCTATAGGATCCTGTTCCCTAACTTGATTTTCTCGGTAACCCCTCTATTGGGAGCAGGCTGTTTCAGCATTAGCCAGACTTTCCTCCTATTGTCTGCTCTGCCCTCTCCTTACTGCTCAGTACCCCAAAAAATGGCGGGTTTCCAATATTCAGGAAAATATAACAATGACTATATATATAAAATATTTATATCTACAAAGTAGAATCTATAAGAAGTAACTCAAACCTGTACTATCCTTCTACAAACTGTTCGTTCTCTTCCTGTCAGCTGTACAATTCTGCATGACCTCAAGAATGTGAAGTCTTTGAGTGCAGATATGTAGCTTTTCAATAATTCTTATGCACAATTATCATACTGTAGCAGTTACAACGGGCTTTGTTTACAGTGATCCTACAAATGCATCTTAGAAGCAGAGAATCACGTAAAGGAAGGATTCTAAGCCACCATCCCTAGCAGTCTTGTGAGATTAAAAAGCAGAATATTTTAGGCAATTACTGCATTAGTTTTCCCAAGATCAGTGCCCCTTCTCCTCTCTTCTACATTAGGAAATCCCTTTAAGAGGAATCTCCGTGTGTCTTTCTAATACAAATGACCTGAAAACCAAAGGCATGATCAGAAGCTAGTAGGAAATGGGGCATACTAATGTGCAAACAGATGCTGAGGCGAGAGCAGCATCCTAGACCCCGAATTCTCATTGTGTCTGAGAGATCTATAAACATTTGTGAGAGTATAAATTCACCAAGGTGCACAGAGGAGATGGCTTGAGCTGTCTGGTTCTGTTCCATGCTACATCTGTGCTGTAACTGTAGGAACAGACACTATAAATAGCCCAACCCAGTTACCTTTTTCAGAACCTTGGAAATGGCTAATCCCCAAAATAGATGAATTACATAACTCTGTTCTCTAAACATACTTGTTCACTCTGCAAATCAGGTTCTTTGTGCACCACTGTAGAATTAGTGCATCCCTCTAGTTTACATTCAGCACTCCCTGCAGTGGCTGTTCAAGTTGACATTAGCAATGCTGATTTTCAGCATCTGAGGATTTGGACTTTGCAGGTATTTTTTTAACGTGCATTTAAAAAGAAGAGCAGATCTGAAATATCAGACTGTAACACTGATTCTAAAGTGAAATTGGGTAGGGTCAAAAAGGCATATTTTTGATGCACTAGGCTGGATGCACTTGGCTGTGTTATATGACAGGGTTCAAATATTCAAACTGAAGGATGTGCATTTGCAAGGCTGTCATTGAACTTCATACTGCAACAGAAGTCACAGAGGTATTTTTTCCTCTGGAAACCATTAAAGCATCATATACTAAAGAAGGATTTCACTCTGGAATTCTGAAACCTGTCCTTAAAGGAGCCACTGTACACAAATCTGGACCTAGTGTGTGCTTCGTGGAAAAGCCATTCTTGGATCAAATTCTATCTCTCTAATGCTCTAAGTGCCCTCTAAAGTGAATCTGCAAACAGAACACCACAGGAGTCCTTAATGCATGCAGATGTATGCCCTGTTACTGCCTTCTGAAGCTGAGCAATCCTGCATGTCCCTGCTGTGATGGCCATGCACCCTAATAATGTAAGGAGAGGACATTGCATTGGAATAGGCAGAGCTGAAGACATACATGCTCAAATATGACCTCATCACATTAAGGTTATACTTAGAGGAATAGCATGCTTCCAGGAAAGAGTGCTCTACTCCTGTGTTATCACAAGGGCTTGAACAGGTCTCTTGCTCATGGTCATTCTCAGACCATCTTTGAGGGAAGACTTTGTGCATTTTACAGATGAGGAAACAGGAACAGGAGAAACTGTGTCCACAAATTTCAAAGCTGAAATCTACCTAGAATAATATGAAATATTACCCAAAGGCTCCTGCATCGCTGCCTGTAAGTGGAGATACCTCTCCATAACATCATGGTTGCAGAGACCAAAAGCTGAACTTGTTTGGTATGAGAAGTCCTGCATTCCAGGTGGCAGTGTCGGCCATGGGGCTACCAGTCTATTACTGATCTATTATGTAATGTTTACAAGCTCTTTGGCACAAATGATCTGATACCTGCGAGAGGCACATATTTCCCACTCTCCTCAGGTTGCAATCTCCTCCTGTCTACCTTGTCTTGATCTTCACAGAGGGATTATACAAAATCTGCAGACTGGATTTTTAATTTTTGGGTGTTACTGGATTTTCACTCTATGTGTGTCTATATTTCGTGCTCTTCAGACATACTTACTTTCTTTCCATTAGCCTTCACTATTTTATCCATCTCTGTTGTTGTTCTCTTCACAGTTTTTATTCCTAATTTATAATCGGTCCTATAGCATACTACATACTATATTTCTGAAGAAATACAAATACATATTGTTCTGCTTAATTTCTGGCTCTGTTCTTTTGTAGCATGAAGTAAAAGCTCTTTGCAAAACTATGAACGCTGTATGGAATGATTGTAATTTTCTGGATTTCTAGGGAGCGTCACGCTCACACCTGTTATTGCTGGTGCCAATCCCTCCTCCATGTAAAAAAACACTCCTCTGTATTATCTCACTGCACAAGTATGATAAATGCTTTGTTACTGGCATTTACTTACATCCTAGTCCTTCTGTGATGGTGAAACACAGGTGCTAACAAGTCACTCAGCTTCTGTGACTGCACTGCAAATAGCATTAGACTAACCACGTGATGATATCACATCAATATTTTGCATTTTCAAAGAAATATCTTGCATTTTTTGAGTACAGACCATGAAAAAATACAAAGGGCTTTTCAAATGTCTTAGTGGTCAGAAGAAGCTACTGTCCAGTGTATCACCTTTAAATAAAGAAGCTTTCAACTATCTCATGCTTCACAGACTCATTTAGATTCTCAGATATCCTGTAGCACAACTGCCTGCTCAAAGCAAGGTCAACACCTAATTCAAAACAGGATGTTCAGGGCTCTTTCTAGCTGGGTCTTGAAAATCTTCAAAGTTCTTTGGGCCACTTGTTTTAGTGTTTAATTACCTTTAAGGGGAATTTTTTTTCCTTAGTCAGAATCTCATATATTTCAAGTTGTGGCCATTTTCTCTCATTCTCTCACAATGTACCTTGGTGAAAAGCCTGGCTCTTTCTTCTTGGGATCCACCTCTTAGGTACAGAAGGCTGTTACTGGACCCTCCTGAGCCTTTTCCAGGCTCAATAAGCTTTTATCAGCTTCTCTTCACAGGACAGCTATGTCAGACCCTGGGTGTCATGGTGATCCTCTGCCGGGTTTGCTCAACTTGATCACCTTTTCTGTCCTGGGGGCCCCAAAACTGGGTACAGTATTCCTGGTGCAGCCTGGTGTGTGCAAGGTAAGAGGGGATAACCACTTCTCTCAGCCTGCTGGCTGTGCTGCTGTGGAGAAAGCCCAGTCTCGTCCTCTCTGCAGGGCACTCTGCTGAGCCAGGCTTAGAGCAGTGCCCCCCAGCACCTTGAGGGCATTTTCAGGAGGGCTCTCTCTTGCTAGTCGGTCCTCAGCCTTTACTATTGCAATTATTAGTCCAGCCCATGTTACGGTTGTACAGAACAACGGTGAGACTGAGCAACCTGCAGTTTCCAGGGTTATTTTCTTGAAGGAAAGGAAAAAACATGTGCAAGACATGCAGACAACACAGATGACAGTTTCCACCAGGTCTCTGCAGCAACTTGATTTTTGAAAAAAAGGACTCTAGGCTGATATAGTTATGTAGCAGCTTCACAAGCAAATTAAAAGGAAATAAAAAAATACAGTATTGTATTTAAAGATATATAAAGAGATGCTGATTGAAAATAATTAAGTTTTAGCTGTGGAAAGGAAGATGAACTAGGCATTTCAAATGCCACTAATTTACAAGCCAAGTAATACAGTAACAAGAGAAAGAAAGAAGTTATGTAACGTAGGTAAAGGATCTTCAGTATACAGTTTTGTTTACACTAAGCAAAACATTCAATAGAAATAGCCTCTGTTCCAGAGGACAGTGAAGCATTTCCGTTGGTCTTTGAAAAAGGCTCTTGGGGTGAACAGGTGTGTTATACAACAGTAAGATTTATTTAGTTACATTGGTTGCCTTAATAATTAAAATGGAAAACTATTACAAGAATAATCAACATAAACAAAGAAGTTCCTGCCTCACTTATCTCTCAGAATTATTTGAATATGCTAAAAAATAGTAGATAAAGAAGAGAAGATGGATCTTGAGTATGACCTGATTTAGAAATTTCTGTATTACTGAGAACATCACATGTCACTGAAGCGTGAATTTTCCACAAGGATTTTGTCCCCTCACTTTCTGTTTACATCAGAAAAGGAATCCAGACACTGAAAAAGTACTTGTGTAAAAGTAATGAACACTTGTGCATTTAAATAGATTTTTAATCGATGTGGTTTACCTCATTTAGGGTTTTTATCAGGCACTGTCTTGGCTACAAGCTGGCTTTGGCAAGTTTCATAGAAAATTATTGCTGCTCCAGGAGTTTCAGCAAGCACTGGCAAAACATTCAAATACAAAAGCTTTTGAAAATCGGATGCATTTACAGGATGTCAACAAGAAGTGTTCCATTATAACTAAAACAGTACCATTAGTCATCAATATTTGTAATCATGGGCAGATCTGCTGAGGTGGAGGTATCACAAAGGTCATTCTTTGTCTAGCGTGCATTTTCCTTGGCTCATCTTACCATTACATCTGTACATCTAACTGAGTTCTTCAGATATCTGTCTTAGAACCAGAAAAACAAATCAAAAATACAAAATATTATGTGGGAAGAGGTCTCATTTGAACTTGCCGCACTGTCTAAATCCCACACACGACATGGAGAAGCAGGGCTTCATAATGTTTTTCTGTTCGCTCAGTGGATGCACACAGAGTACAATATATTCAATATTTTTGGTTTTTTTCTCACCCAAAACAGCTGTGACAACACTTTCAAGAGTTCAGTGATAGTGTTTTCCTTCAGTGTAAATTAGATGGACTAAATTTTGCTTAGTGCTTCTTGAAACCAGACTGCCAGGATGTGGCATTTTTTTTATTATTACAGTTTCACAAGCACAAACTTTCATGCAAGATTTCCCTGAAAGCACTGCTCCCACAAGCCCAACTTTCTTGCTGGGGAATGTTCTCCCTTCACTCATGCCAGTGATCTTAAAAGAAGAATTTGGCCTACAGATCAAATTCCCTAACTGCCAGCTTTCTGAGAGGGAACCAGGCATTTATCAGCAAAGAATGTTCTTTAACTGCTGTAGAAGTAGGGATGCACAGCAGGAAGTACAGTTTCAGCAAAGTCAATTTTGTATTAAATTCTGACATCCAATGTCAGTTTATTGATGTCATCAATGGATTAAAGTTTTCTTCAAAATCATGCAAGTTTACATTTAAAAAAAATCTGTAAATTGTGACCCTGCAGAGCAGGTGGATTTTTAGGGAGGCCATGGGTTTCTAAGAGACTTCCTCCAGCTCTTATAGGGAGAAGTTCTGGAACTTAGGGTATAAATGATGTTTGGTCTGGGGACCTTCTTTTCCATGATTGCCTCTTTTGATGACATCCACAACAAGTGATTCAAGTGTCCCATGTACTGACAGCAAGGACAGGGATTTACTTGCAGTGGAAATGAGAAAACAGTGATAAGAATTTCGGGGGGAAATCGTTTATTATCTTTACATGGATATTCTTCAATTCTTGCATATTTTAGAAATCTGATCAAGGTCACTTCATGTATCCAGGCTCTAATCAGTAGGCTATTAAAGATTTTTTCCCCCAGTTTTAAGTGTTACAGGGCACATTATAGGTTGTAATATACCTATAAAGAGGAAACATTTTCTTCTGTCTTTTATTTTGAAGACATTTTTTATCACACATGCAAAAGCTGTGAACAGATATTCCCCTGCTGACTACAGGCACAGTTCGGCAACCACTGCCCTCTCCTGGGGACAAGAGATCAGCAGGTGCACAGAGGACGGGTTGGCTTCTGCTGCTGAAACCAAAAGTATGGGATGTCTTATCCATATTATTGAGAAGCAAATGTCTCACGTGTGTGAGAAGAAAACAGCCAAAAAGCCTGTTCTTAAGAAAAAAAAAATCTGAACAATCTGCTATGTAAATAATATAATTATATATGTATACATATA
>VWZG01011593.1:154697-229318 GCA_013396735.1 Grallaria varia
ACATGCTGCCCACCCTACTTTAGATGCAGCCCAGATATGACAGAACCTTTCCATGGTCACTGTGACAACAAAGAGAAACTGGGCCAAGTCAACCCTGCAGTGAGGCTGAATCTGGACTGTGATGTAGCTATTTTCTGTGTTCAATTTAAGTATTGACTGATGAACTCCTATAGATTTAGAAAGAATGCTTTAGGATGTTGCCACCTTAGCTGTTGACTTCTCCCAGCTAGATGTCATTGCCACAAATACTGACCTGCAGGAATTAGGCGCATGAGCATTTCCAATCAGCTGCAGAGCAAAGACTGACAGATTTCTGGACAGAAAAAAACCCAAACCAACAGAAACAAGTGTTATATATAAAAAAAGACATAAATCAGGTATAAGTAGCAAGATGTAGTAATAGAGATTCACACAATAACTTAGTCACACAATAGCATAATAGAGATTCACACAATAACTTAGTCACACAATAGCACTATAGAGATTCACACAATAACTTAGTCACACAATAGCACTTACATCAGTATTCTAATGCAGCAATACAATCTTAACCTCAGAAATCATCTGTCTCCCAAGATCTGTTTGGTCTGAAAGCAGGCTGTGTTAAGCTGTGTTAAGTTATTCAGAACTGTCACATGGTTTTCATGAACTTAAAATATTTTTAAAGCATGCAATTAAGAAGCTTTTAAAAACATTTATAATTTGATCCAATGTAGAAGGTTTGAGAACCACTAATCTATGTTACAGTAATTTTCCCATTTTCTACTTAGTTCCTCCAGTATTAAAAAAACCCCCAAAACCCAAAACCAAACATAAAAACAAAGCATACAGAAACTAAATACTCTGAAAGTCTTTTGTTTTCCAATAAGAATAAAATTTTACTTGTATATCTTTTATGTTGATTTCCTTGTGGAGATTCAGACATGTCCTCAAAGATATAATTTGATCCTTAGAATATTAAGGAATTGTAGAATGTCCTGGGTTGGAAGGGAACTTAAAGATCATCCAGTTCCAACTCCCTTGCCATGGGAGTTCCCCTTTCTCTAGACCAGGTTGCTCAGAGCCCTATCCAACCTAGCGCTGAACACTTCCAGGAATGGGGTATCCACAATGTCTCTGGGCAACCTGTGCCAGGGCCTCACCACGCAGTAAAGAATTTCTTCTTATGCTCTTTCTGGAGGTTCTGTGTGCACATCATGGGATTTCCAGGCATAAACCTAAAAGAAATAGTAATTCTGACCTCTCAGACCATATTGTCCTTAGCAAATACTAAGAAAACACTGAAGTACAAGGTGTAAAAAGTATCTTAATAATAAAATTAAGACCTTATCTATTTTAGGAAACCTCATGATGGCAGAAAAGGAGATACTGACATCCCAGAGAATGGAAATAAGAGGCTGAATAATTGAAATTTTTTTTTTACTGAAATGTCATTAATTTATTTTTTTCAGTTCTTGCAACTAGTGAATCAACTGGAGAAGGTGACAACTGTTTGAGATTTGTCATCCCACTGCCTATGTGTACAGTGCATGATCAATAAAAGGGGACACACCTGTCTCCAGGAAGAGATAGAGCCAGACCTGACAAGGCTAGTAAAATTAAGTGAAAGGTGAGGAAGGAGCATGAGAGCAAAAAAGAACTCTCACTTGAAAAAAACTAAAGGTAAATGTAAAGAAACAAAACACATTAATTGCAGCTTTCAGAAAGTCCTTTACTGGCCAGCTTTAAATGTTCCCTACAGTAATTTACCTCTAGTTAAGCATGGAGAGAGGTAGCATGGAACAGAGCTACAGGATAAGAAGGAGCAAGAAGCGGAAAATAAAAGGGATGCAGAATCAGAGTCTGCAACTCCCTGGTTTAGAGGAATCCTCACAAACACTGAACACTGCTGTGGTATTAGCTGGACTCCACTGAACTTATAAAGTACATTGTAATGCCATAAAATGTCTGTCACAGGCATATCTGCACAACTAGGTGAAGCTGCAAAAACAAGTCAAGCTCTTCGTAATCCAGCTGCTTAATAAAACCAGCATGATGAACCCTGGTGGCATGAGCTTCACCATGGCATGGCAGCCCAAAAACAAGCTCTCTGGAGATGTTCTTATTGATGATGGTGTGGCTTGAGCTAACTATAATATAGGTGGTGTGGATGCACCTGCCAAGCTAAAATGACACTTTCTCTGGGCTGGATAGGCATAGGTAGTTGTAGAATTACAAATCTCAAACAGCAATGTAATTGTTTGAGAGTGTTTGTTAATATGAGAATGTTTATTGAACATAACTCTAAAAGCACATAGAATTCTGAAAGAAAACATAATTACCTAAAGAACTGGTATGTAGTCAGGCACAATACGTATTGCTAAGTAACAGCTATTTTATTATTATTTCTTTAATTTTTTAATGATATCCAAGTGTTAAGCATTTCCTCCACCCCTAAAGAAGTGCATCTTACTGAAAATTTCCTAAACCAGAAAATATCCTAGGTCTAGGATGCAGAACTGAATTCAAATGTGACTTTTCCATGACAGAAATAAAGTTCTACTTTTTGATATTAGACAGCCAACAGTAATTTAGGAATCTAGTCACCCTTCTGATGCATTCAGAAACCACTGAGTTAGTACTATTGCCCCTGTATAATTGGTCTTTCCATGACAGTTGTGTATATTTGGAATTAGTTCAAAACGTTATGGCTTTGACAGTTGTTAAGACAGCAGGCTCATTGCCTATCACATAAACCAATGTTCCACTCCCTGGCATGTATTGTAGCATCTCGTGATTCCTTTCACAAGGTGCAGATTACCCAAGATGTGTTGCAGTGAAAAATCAAAATCCTCCATGGAGTCATAAACATTTCCAATCTTCCTAAATGCAAAGTTCTGGACACAGGGAACTTGCTTTATTTTTAGTTCATTGTTGGGTACTCTACAATTTATGTGGAATTACGACTGGTTTGCTTATGCTAAAGAGCTGTCAAGCCTTGTGATACTTAGCCACTACAATAATCCTCTATCAGATATTAACTATATAAAGCAAAAATTCAAAAATTATCAAAATGGAAACAAATGGTTTGCTGGTGTGTAAAGTGGTTGCTAATGGTGGAGTACGTTAATATGGATTGTTGTTTGAAGAAATCCTTGTGTTAACACCTATCTCAGATGGGGACATCCAAATTTCATACTTTTCAGCACACAGAGCAACTATAGTGTTGCTTCCAAAGAACTGACTGCATCATTCTTCAAGCATGGGTGTCCTGAAAAGCTTATACTTTTTTGACTGTTGACTTCTCATATCTTCCTCTTTGCAAGTCCCTGGAGATTTCACACCAGTTTATTCCATTTCACAATAATAAACTATGTAGAAGAAATAAATATCCCTTAACACAGAGAAATCTGAGATTATTTTCTCAAAGCACTATCTAATTAAATTTAAAGCAGTATGCCAGTTTATTGTGAGAATGGGTATACTGAGCCTGATACAGGGTGTGTTATTTGCCTGTAGATGGTGCTCTTGTGTTGAGATTAAACAGTCCCATTTGTTTTTCATTACAACTTTCATAATTAATAAATAATAGTAGAATATTTCTCTCAAAATCAAAATAAATCCTGTCAAGAGAGCCAGGAAAAAAGCTTGCCATAATGCATACAAGTCTACCATATGTTAATTCCAGGTAACTGATATCCCTCAGATTCTTTAAGGAAGTGATTTTAATTCTAGGGAAATCAGCACTGAAGCCACATAATACTTACTAAAAAGGTCCAAATTCAGAAGACTTTAAGCCATGTAATGAACGTTTGTTAAATAATACCTTTGTGATTAAATAATATCCTTTCCAAATAAGTGATCATCCAGCATTACAAACTGGAAAACAAAGGTGAAGGGATTACTTGTTTTGTTTAAAGTCTTGAAAATTGTGCTCAGGGTATGTGTGTGTGTGTGTAAGTGATTGAACATTTGCACTTTTAAACAGAGACAACAGCTATTAATTTCCATGTTGCTAAAGTGTCCTTCCTGGATGTCCTGCTAGGGAGGAAACATGACTAGGCTTTATTTGATGGCAGAGAATAAGCCTAGCATAAGAGCAGAGCCAAGGGCCTTCCACTTGAGCAGCTGTATTTTTCCTGGGGAAGAGGGAAAGCTACATATTGTCACAGCAAGACCAACTGTCCACATCTTGCTTTCTGTGCCTGCAGCTGCTCTGGGGCTGGAATTGCTCGCTCTCAGCCACCACCACTACTGGCTGCACAAGTGTGATCTCTGAGTGTCTTAAACCAGTACAGGACTTGGGTTGTAACTTGGCCATTTTAGGAATGAGTCTCAACTGTTTATTCCAAGGAGGAATCCCACTGTTAACTGTGTGGTTTGTGTGGATCTGTATGTGCAGATTCTATTCAGCATTGCCCTTCACACGGTGCAAGTACTATGCCAGAATGTAGAGGTGATTCACGTGTCTCAGAGATTTCTCACAATGTCCATAGTCCTTGAGCAGGAGGCAAGTTTTGACATCATTTGTAAATTATGTGAACTCTTTTGGGTTCTTTTTTTACTTCCAACCAGCAAGTCGTCTTACTCTTGCACATTTCTTCCCAGAGAGAGGTCTAACTGGGGTGGTATTCATCTGTAAGGGGATCTCTTGGTCTCACTATTCACTTCCTATTTCTGCCACATGCAGCTGAGACACACAGGAGCATTTTGGTTAAAAATGAAACAAAGGAAGATTTCGGAAGCCAGCACCTTCACACTGATAAGTCTGAAATTTAAGTTGACTCTTGGGGAATGAGTAGCTCTTTTCATAGCAACTAAGTAGCCGTCCTAAACTTTTTTTCTGTCCTCTGTTCCCTGCAGTGACAATTATGCAGGGTTCATCTTGTTCCTTTTATTCTAGGCTCACATTTGAGTACGCCCTATTGCAACACACCAGTCTTTATTCCTTCACTTCTTTTCCTTGAGTTTAGGTCTCTGTTCATACCAGCTGTTCCAGTTGTAGGTAAAATGGAACACCCAATTGCTCAAGAAGAAGATTAGGATGTCAAACTCTTTTGCAGCCATCAGCGTTCCCACACGTAGAGTCTATTTTTCAGACAGCACAAGATCAGAGCCATAAATTGTGCAAAGCTGGCATTTAGTGTGCCCTTTACCTTTTACATACAAATGCATTGAACAAAAGCAACTCAGAGTCCAGTTTGTGCCAATCCTGCTTAATAAAGAAATGAAAGCTGAAACCTGGAGATTGCAGCGTGAGGGATTCTAGAAAATACTGAATGAATAATTGTTTCCTGACAGGAATGACTCAACAGCTGTTTTTCTTACCTTAATGTGACACTCCTAGTTAATAAAGCTGAGCAGAGAGAATGCTCAAGAATATTTGTTCCCTATGGTTCTAGTACTGATTTTTTTTCTGTATGACCTGACATTAGGAGTAACTCAACTTCTGTTCTATAGGATCTACTCCATTAACCACTTTCCAAACCAATTACTTTTCATAGGATCATAAAATCATCATAGAAAATCCTGAGTTGGATGGAACACACAAGGAAGATTGAGTCCAACCCCTGGACTTTTGCTTTCCGTTTTTCTGCCTGCAATAATTTAAAATACTAAACCATCTAAACATAGTAAAATTGTAAAAGCATTCCAGAAAAGTCCCAGACAAAGTTACAGTATGCTTCTTGCACACATATGACACATATCCGTAACTCAACATACAAAATCTTCTTCACCTTTCAAGATTCAAACAAGTCAGGAAATCAGTGCACATAGAATTGTGAAAATCCATGCTCCGATATTAATATTTGGTAGTGACTTTTATGTCAGAGCAGCTACTGCCCTGAATTCTTTGTTTGAAAAAAAAAAAAAAATCAACTGGAAGGTACAAATCTATTGAAATATTTTCGCATCTTATATAGTTTTATCTGTAGAATGACATACACAATTAGCTAAAAGGTATACTTTCAGAAAACTTCATTCAGAGTAAGGGGTACAGATTGGATTATTTTTAACAGGAATGTTTTTAGCATGACATCAGTCTATTGCATTAACCTACATAACAATAATTTAATAAAACCTAATTTTTCAGAAGTAACTTAATAGTATTTTCTGCATGAAAAACCAAGATGACAGATACCACTTGTATGATTGAAATGATGATGAACATGCTGCTCCCCAGATTTGCCTCTAAACTGCTCCTCTAAATAATATTCCAAGGTCTCCACTGGCACGGCTGCTCTTGTGTCCAGGATGGGGTTTCCCTACCACTGGTTTCTGTTTCATTAACCCCACTGTCTTCTCTGTCCTCACATCCTCCCTATGCTCAGAGCTGCATCAGGGATTCACACAGACATCATGGCAGGGGAGAGGGTTCAATGGCAGCCACACAGTTCAGTCTAGCAAGTAGACAATGTGCAGAGGGAGACAGCAGGGAGAAAGGCAGGGGAGGTGAGAGTGGAATGACACTGGAAGTCTGACAGTGCAGCTGCACTTGTACTCACTAACAAAACTGGCGGGTCAGTGCCCAGCATACAGCAGCTGTAATCCATTCCCCGGGATGGAAAGGGAGCACAGGTCTGAAGCAAGTACAAAGCTCACACATACAACCCAGACAGAGGTGGATTAATGAATTAAAGGTTTAAATTACAGTAAACATGGAGTCCGTGCATCCCTCTGCCACAGACAGACAGAACACATCAATGAGCTAACCTCACACTGGAGTTGCTTCTTGCCTTGAGGTATCACATTGTGCAAAATGCCAATGTTTCGCTAGGCAAAGGCAGTGGTTCATGTTGCCAGGAGCAGCTTCTAGCAGTTAACTGCTGGTAGGCTAACAAGGTGGTTTAAAGGCAGTGGGAAAAAATGAGCTGAGGCCTATAAAGTATTCTCAGAGTTGAATGAACACAATTTATGATGTGTGTCATTTTCTGAATCAGCTTTGTGAATTGAAAGACATCTCTTTGCTCTCTTCTAAGAATGAGGTTCTTACTTCCTTGAGAAGCATAACCTCAGTAGTGGATGTTTAGCATGACTCATGCAGGTATTTCGGTAGCCATTTCATTGGACTCTGTGATCAGTACATAGCACAGAGCATCATTTATTGTCATTAGCATTGAGTTTTTCAGGAGTAAAAATACAAAACATGCATTTTGCTCTGTTTGTGACTCCTCATCACAAATATGACTGATGGTATTGCCTTATGTGGATGGCTCTATCAGGTATACAAATTCTTGTCCATAAGCAATTGGATGGAGCAAAATTAATTAAAGTACTTCTTTTGTCTCTGGACAAAACCCACCCAGCACTCTCACTGCTTGCTGGGAGACAACAAACATTGTCAAGAAGAGTCACCTTTCAGACTGAGGCAAACAAAAAATAAGTGTCTTGTGTGAGAGGACACACAGAGTCAGTTTTGATCACACAGAGGAGAACCAACTCAGATGCCCCACTATCTCTAAAAAAGAGTCCTTAAAGTCATACTATTGAAATTCTTGAATATGCACTCAGCACATGAGTTCAGTGTGACAAAGATTTTCAGTTAAATTAGTGCCCTTAATATTGCTCTTAATTTTGTATAATTTTGGTGGTAGGTATGACCAAAAAAATTAAGGTTTAAAACTATCACTGTAGATGCATCCACTTAGCTTGCAGGCCTCCTCTAATGTAATCCCTGCTAGTGCTGGGCCATGTGCTGACCCAAAAGATGGGAGAACTAAGATAAATATGAAGGAAACTACCTCCTCATAATTCCAGTTGTGCATCAGAAGAAATACACCTGAAAATATAGACTTACATTTCAATAGCAGGTGCACTCTTAACACCTACAGGGCACAGCAGGATGCATGGCACCCAGGGCTACTCCATCTGGGAAGATTCATAAATATGCTACACATATTTCCTCTGCATGCATCTTCTCTCCAAGGCTGCAGGACTTTAAGCAGCAGCCTTTCTATGTGTTCAGCTTCTCAGGAGTCATGGCTACATTTGCTGAAGTCATTAGAGAACCCTAATTGTGTAATATTTTTATAGATACGTAGGGAAGAGTTGGATGCAGTTTGGCTTAGAAAGCAGAGCAGCAGCTCTGGGTTTAGCAGGCTGAACCTTATTCTCGGCAGCCTGTTTAGCCTTCAGTAGTTACATTTTCTGTGCCTCAGCTTCACTGTCGGTAAAACTGAAATAGTAATCTAATAATATTAGTCCAAGGAATCAAATATACCATAACAAGCATAAATATTTGGAAGCACATATGTGCTGGCCATTGGAATGAAGTACACTCTCTTCAACCTGTGACTGTCTCAACCTTGTGGAGTGCAGTCCCTTCATGCAGCAACTGGACCAGCTCTGCTTTGCTGCCTGTGATGCAGAATTATTGGAGAGAGAACCACAAAAACATTTCAGGAGCCTGTGATTTTACAGTTGTCACATACCTGGAGTATGGAGTCTTACTGAAACTACAGTCACTACTTTAATGAACAGTGGATGAGTTAATACCACACAGTTAAAAGCCCCGTGATTCTGTTTGTAACACCAGCTTCCCAAGTTCTTTTCTTCTTGCCTAGAAAAAATATTTTATCCTTTTGTAAATATTCACTATGAAATCGGTTTTTTTAGATATCCATAATGAAACCAATATTTGCAACGTGTGCAAACCAACACACTCCAAAAAGGAATCTCATGCTTTTTCTCTCATGTATTATTTAATGAGAGATGGCAAGTGTGATTGTATATAAACACAAACATGCCTTGTTTGTATTGGCAAGTGCCACTGCACAGCACAACTGGACCTGTGGAGTAAACCAGTTCATTTAGTGAGCCTGATTTCACTTTATGTGTCTTGTGAGGGGATTACTCTGAACTCTGCTGTCATCTGAATTAGTTCTTGGGTTACAATAGGTGGGCTTCAAGGGTAAATTTCTAATTTCAGGTTGCTTCGCTGCATGAATCAAAGCATGGTAACTGGAGAGGATCACGGGCTTTACTGTGGAAATGCAGTGGCTAACCTGAAGTAAAATGCTGCTGTAGCTGCACTGCAAATCATCACAACTCTTACAGCTTCTAAATGAGCATCCGAGGTCTGAGATAAACAAAATTTGTTTTGATCTACACTCTCCAGAGGAAACCTAGAAGTCACATGCCATCATCCTTCAAGTTACAAAATTACATCTGCAGCTCTTAATATATTTCTAGATATCAGAAAGCTAAGACCTGACTTCTATCAAGCTACTAGCAAATAAATCTTAGAGAAGTTCCAAATGTGCAGCTGGCTTTTGCTGTGATCTTCAGTTTGGATTCTGGAACATGGTTTTGGATATGGCATATCAGATCCTTTCTGACTCAGTTTTGATATTTATTTTTTTCCTCCTGGCAGAAGTAATCAGCTTACTCAGATTTTCTAACATTTTAAGCCTGCCAGGGTAACAAGAATCTGAGACTTCCCTAACTTTGTCACTTCTTCCATCACAGAAGGACTTAAACAACTTTAGCCAAAGAGAAAACATTCTGTGAACCTAAAACTTCCTTTTCCTCATACAACAACTTGAATATCAAAAAAAGTTTCAAGTTCCAGCAACTTTGTGGGCTCTCTTGTTGTTTAGAGCCTTCTGTACCATTTGTTCTCCCAGGGCACTCTGTGCCAAAGTTGCCCCTTCCTTTTGTACCTGGAAACACTGAGAATGCCCCTCTCGAGTTTTCTTCCTTACACGTGCAATCAGCCTTAACTTCTCTGTCCTTCCCTGGGTGTGGACTATGCCAATTCTAGCACACAACCAGGCACAAGAAAATACATACTGACTCATGACATTTTTCTAACTTTCCTTAATGAAAACCTCCAAGGATTTTATAAGAAAATTAGATCAACTGTTTTATTGAGACTTTTTTTTGCTGTTAAGAGTTACTAAAAAAATGTGTTCCTTCTAGAGAAGTGATGAACCTTCTTATGTGTTTTATGAGATATTTCTGTAAACAAAATTACTGGTTTCACCCAAGTGTGTGTCTTTAAGATTCACCAAGTGTGCCAAGTAACAGATTTCTGAGAGACGTCACACTCAAAGAATAGGATCCTCTGTTCCAAGGTAATAGTGCTTTATTTAACATGAACAGCATTTGAAATATTTCAGCAATACTCCTATATTTTCAGATCATATTATCATTATCACGATAATTTTCAAAACACAGCATTTTCATTTGATAAAAGTGAGCCATCACTGTGAAAGTCTTAAAAGAAGCCATCAGATTAAATATGGTCCAGATGTGAGTTTTCTAAACACAAGTTCAACGAATGGGAAAATCAGTCTAAATGCTTCTTTAATGTGTTTTAGAATGTCAGTGGGAGCAAATGAATATTTTATTGCTTGAAAGATGAACTCCTCAGCATACAGCTGAGATTATATAACTTTAAATTGCATCTGAGCATGACACTTTCACCACTGTCTAGGCAGTAGAAATAGCCTAATTTGGGAATAAAAAATGCAGACCCTGAATCCCAGAAGCACCATATTGTCTTTCACAAGGAAACCACAATCAAAGAGGGTTCAGGAGCTGCAAATGAAGTGGGTTCATAAACAATACAGTATTCTGGAGAAAGCTCCAGGGTATGCCAAATGTGTCTGAAGAACTAGCAGAGAATGTCTGGAATAATTAGCCTCCAGCACTTATTAAAAGAAAGTATATAAGAATCTATGAAATTCAGACAGAAAGACACAATTCTGAAATAACATCATATCCCAGAGAAACTGAGGATAGGAAAGGACAGAGAATGTAAATGTGTATGGTGACATTATTTCAGAAACTGGAGTAAATGAAGTGGTAAGGGATGGTCACTTGGGTAAGCTGGTAAATTTTGCTGACTGACCCTGAGTCTGTACTGAAGGATAAGACTGCACAAATCAAACAGCTGCAGTATAAATGCCAGCCACTAATGCATCTGGGAATAAGAAGAAAGGTTATTACAGCTAGGACTAGCAAAGCAGTCCTTGTAAAATGAATAGTCTGACAGGATAAATCCTTGCAGAACTTCAAAACCAAACACATTTGATGAAGAAATAGGCTGTGGCCCCAGACATAAACTATAAGCAATATTAACCTGCCAAAAAGTAACACAAAACCAACAAGCAATAGCACTTTTGACTGGATGGGAAAATAGAGCACCCATGAAGAAATACTGTGATGGCCAGGACAAAGAGCAACTGCAAGTTGTCCCAAAAGAAGATTGAAGAACTAGATGAAAGAGAGGGTGGGTGAAACCCTATGTTGCATATGATATGTGAAAGCCAAAATAAAGAAACCTCAACAACCAACCCCCAAACATTTCTCATCCTGAAGAAGCTGAAATCTTGTAACTGAAACTCAAATCTTTTGCATTAGAGCAGGGCTAAAAATAAGTTCTTTCATATTGAAAACATGGTCTCATGTGAAAACAAGGGAAGAAGGATAAATACAGGTTTCCTCTTGACATCTTTGGTCAACTTTTGGATGCATGAGACTGGCAACAACCTTTCACAACTGTTCTGGAGAACCGGAAATTAGTACAAAATTCTAGAAAGGAATTCTCTGCAGGAAGGAAAATGTTAAGAGAAACATGAGGGGAAAACCAGAGAGGGTTTCAGAAGTCTGTGTTGAAGACGTGCACTGCGCTAGACCTCAGAGCTCCTGCCCACCAACTGCACAAATAGAGAGGCTAATGAGTGCTGCAGCCCCACCTCTGGGTTTGTGAGCCCAAAGGCTTTGCCAGACCATCAATCTACACACAGACAGAAATAATGAATCAGCCAAACAGTCCACATGTCTAGCAGGCAGCAAGTTTGATCAGTGGGGAAAGCCTACCACTGTTTCTCTATCTCCAATATCAATGCATAGCTAACTCTGTCATATGATTTTTTTTCTAGATTCTGTCATATCGAAGAGAAAATGCGACTTTGTTCAGAGCTCTGGGGAGTACAACTCTTGATTGTTTCTGCTGCAGCATTTATAATTAAAAGATGGACAAAAGAGTTAATTTTCTTTCAGACTTTCAGAAAAAAGGTCCTTCTTTGACTGAGTTAAAAATTGTGAAGGGAGTTAATCAGGCCAACATCCCTTATGAGGTGACCACCTGTGTGTCTGTTCCAGAGTACTGAGCTATCGGATAGCCCAGGCGGTTGCGCTGCCCCCAGAAGTGGAATCAATATCACTGCACCCTCACGGCACTCCACTCAAACTAATTACCTGGGCGATGAGAGATAGAGCTTTTTCAGCTTGCCATGTGGTTTATAATATACTACAGCTTAAGCTAAATGTCGCTGCTGTGCCCCCTTCTGGGACATGTGTGTGTTACCCTGCCCGAGTCTGCTCAGGGGTCTTTGCTCCTCTGTGGGTGCAGGCAGGCTCTGAGCAGGCAGTCCCAGGTGACAGGGTACAGCCCTGAAGGGGGAAAAGGGCTCCAAGAGGGAGTACAAGGAGCGCACAGCGCTGCCTGTGCCTCGGAGCAGAGGCACAGTTCATTTTAATGAGATTTCCAAGGCGAAGAAGTAGATATTGATCAATGTAACTGGTTAATAGTCTCCTAACTCTGACAAGCATGTGATCTTGCTATGCTTAGACAATGGTCTGCATCCTTATCTTCCCCCCCCCATCAGTGATGTAACAGGCAGGCATTTCATGCTACTACATGAAATTTAGCCAGAGATCACAAACCAAAATAGCATTACCTGCCACTCCCATGATTTCTGCCTGGTGTTACCACTGACAGCCAGAGCTGTGCTGCTCTATCCTGACACAGTCTCTTTCTTTTTTCTGAGCTTTCTAGTTCTGTAATACTTGGATTGAATATTAATTATTAATTTCAATAATCTTGTAATGCATTCTGTCCAAAACTAGTGCTGTGTGCACTTACCTGCATTGCAACATAGGGTTTAGAAATTACAGAGCCCTCAGTGGTGTGGCTGTACGTGAGCCTTTGTTCACAGAAGCACATCAGAACTCACCACCTACACACCACAGAAAAGAACAAAACGAAACACTAAAGCACTATGTTAAGAGTGTCTCTAGGTTGATTTCAAAACAACTATACCTCCTTTATCATGCACAAGCACTTAGAGAAAAAATAGATGAGATCAGTATAAATTAGGGTGGCAGAAGAAGGGGGGTTTGCAGCCAGAGCAAACAGATTTTTTGAAGTTAGTCAGACCTAGGAGTTACCTCTGCTTTCACTGGGGGTCAGACCAGATGAGGACTCTTCCAACTAAAATATTCTGTGATTCTAAGAGATTCCAAGAGATTCCAAGAGATTGTTGCACCCAGCCTAGTAAGATATAGAGAAAGAAAGGGAATGAGGAAATAAAAATGGGACGTGGATGAAATGAAAGAAAATACTTAGACTCTTTAAGACAATATGGAGTCTTGATTATTTCAAGTTCTGTCTACCAAGTGGATTGCTGCCTGTCAAGCAAAATTAACGGATCCAAGTACTACAGTTTTTGTTTCCATAAAATACCATGGAATATAAAGATTTTTAACTAATGGAAATAGTTAAGACAAATGCAGCTGATATAATATCAGGGAAACTCACAGGGCAAAATAATACTTTATGTCCTAATAGTTTTGGCAAAAAAACTGTCTTGCGTTAAGCAGGAGGGGAAAAAAGTAAATTTAAATTTCAACTGCACCCTGAATGTCAGATCCAGGGTATAGCCAAAGACTGGAGATTCTGATCCACTGTTGAATAAGAGCAGCTATTAAAATGTCTCACAGAAGAAATACCCAGTTTGATTTCTTCTACTGTTGAGCCTCAAAGTTCATCAGATTGATCTGAATAAGGCTAGCAAAAGTATTGACTTTCAAGCATCTGACTGCTTCAGCTCCTCGTTGGAAACCCTGGCTCCCCAAGCAATGCATTCAAGTTTAATCCCACTAGTCACTCCTGCCAAAATCAGAGATAAATATAATGTACACCCCGAACACCAGAAAGGTGCTTCTCTCCTTAGGAGAGTGGGATTGGTTTTCTCCCTTAGGAAGATCCTGGTTAGAAGGAGAGAGGTATTTTCTAATCCACATCTTTCCTCTCATCTACGCCCCTGTTCTGAAGAATTTGGAGTGAAACAGTGTAAATAAGAGATACCAGAAGAGTGGCACTCCAGGTGTATGGCAGTTTGCTGACCAGGTCACTCTCATGGACAATGGGAGAAAGAATTTACACTAAAGCAACTAATCAGCCAGAGTGCGGACTGAAATCAGGTCTGTCAACACCAATGTGGGTGCCTTAATTCCCAGATTACTGATATTTAAACTTCTCCAAAATGAGATCACAGCTCAGAATTACTGCTGAGTCCTTCTCTTAAAGACTTTTGCTTCTAGACTTACATTCTTAGTTGGGGGATCTTTTGTCTCTGCCTGGATAGAGGTACCTATCCATCTAAGTAGGACCTAAACAGTGAACCTGACACATTCAGGCTGCAGTAGACCACCTCTACATACGCTACTTGGGCAAACTAGGCACTTCTTCTAACTCCAACACACATGGAGTTTGCTGAATTTGTTGTGCATTTGTAAATCCTTGCTACAGTAAAAGCACATTACATCTGAATCTTCTGGGAAGTGCCATAACTACTGTGTGTTTGTTACAGTGTTGGGATTTCTGAACATCTGGCTGCCTGCTTAGGACTGAATGGTGAGATCAGAAACATTCAACAAAGTATCAATATGCCCTTAAATTCTGCCCCAAAATTATGCATCCTGGGGAGTCTAAAGACCTGATTACTCCGCTTTAAGGGTCAAATCCTGTTGGAGGTTGCAGCAATATTGTAGCAATATTATAGCTACAATTCAGTCATAGACTATCTATTAAAGTGTCTTAATAAAAAAATTCCTGGCAGTGAGCATTACAACAGTGGAGTTTAAGCTTACTATGTGGCCAAGAATATCTCCTGGTCTAATACGGCTAATGTTAAGGTGAATTTAAGCAGCTCTCTAGTATGTGGCTCAGCTGAGTGTAAGATATCTGAACAAAGCATTTTTCAGAGTTAGAGTTCATATAGTTCATTTCTTGATGAGAAATTAATCTTAACAGGGGTGTGTCAGCATCATTAGCATCAGCACATTGCTCAACCACTGTAAATCTGCTCAGTGGATATTAGTGAAGATAATGACTCCTAGATCAGCCAATATTGTCTTTTCTCAATGTTACCCTAAGCATGGCCAGTAGCAGATGCTTTAGGATGCAGAGAATCAGAAGCAAAGGCAGCGTGTTGCTCTCCTTGATATTCAACTTCTGTCTTACAGGGCTACTCATGTGTCATAAATAAATTATCAGGAAACTGATAAAAGGCACTAAGGTTGATGAACTTAAATCAATGTCAAATGTTATATTAGAACCACAGTAGCACCTTGAACCATATATGGTCCCTGGTATGTACAACCAATAGCATAAAGAGAAATTCAGACAAAAGAAGATGCCACAGATAAATTAATAGCAAATACTAATCTTACACTCAGTGTTCTTGAGCTGTCAATATCTTGTTTTACTCTTGCATACTTGTGGGTCTGTATAAGTAAGTAAGTTCATTAAAAGAAGTTCCACAGTTTCTGAATGTGATCTTTCTCCTACTGTGACCACTATTTTTCTAATTTTAAATTTCAAACCATGTTCCAGGTCATCATCATCATCATCATCATGGCTAGGCTTCGCGAACGAAGATTTGGGAAGGGCTCTCCCCACGCTTGCTGCAAGCGCGCTGATGGCTAAAGAGGCCAATGCGAGATGGGCAAGTCCGGTTGCAAAAGGCACAGCAGAAAGTCTCCATAGGCGGTGTTGGTGAGGCACGGCTCTTTCTGCATTGTCTTTTCTCCTCCAGACTGATTCTGCGTGCATTCTCAAAGGAATCAGCAGCGTTATGGATGGTGTGTCTCCACGCCTCCCGATTGGAGGCCAGAGTGGACCACTGATGGTAGTCAATACGGCCAAGGTTGAGGTATTGTTTCAGAGCGTCCTTGTATCTCCTCTTTGGGGCTCCTCTCTTGCGGCAGCCGGTGGCAAGTTCACCATAGAGCACGATCTTAGGGAGGCGGTGATCCTCCATCCTGGAGACGTGCCCTGCCCAGCGCAGCTGCGTTCTCAGCAGCTCTTTTATATCACTCAATAACTCACATGAGACTCTGGAGTCAGTCTTAGGCAAGTGGAAATGAAGTAAAAAAAATCTCAGAATAGCTCCTGGGACTTCATCTAAGAGCCAGGAGGAAAGCATGTACCAGATTGATCCTTTTTTCTTTGTGCTGCTCTATCTGCTGCAGTGTCAGTTAGGGATAGTTTCCAGCCTCTGGGCAGAGATGCTGGCAGAATAACCACTTCACAGCAGCAGCAGGAATCACTTAAACAAATTTGCTTTATCTTGATGTAGTTCCCTAAGGTAGGATTTCCCTTTTTCCATACTTTAATATATGTTCCATCCTAGTATCTTCAGCAGGGATCTTGTTCACCTATTGAAGCCGTAACTTGCCATGAGTCTGAGACTGTTCTTATGGGCTTTTTGTGTTATGGCAGCCTGAAAACCTTGATGAATAACAGCAAAACTTTGTACAGTAGATAACTACATCACATGTGCCTTGACAGTGCAGATATGAGAGAAGACATATTTTTCTTCATCCATTCAAGGATTCACATTCAAGATAAAGGAAAGCTTACATGATTCTCCATTTCCATGCCTGGTGGATTTTCTAAACACCTTCTCCATCTCCACAGTCTGAAAAGTCAAAGGCACATTTCAAATCACTCCAGGAGTAGCGTGTCCTTCTAACAACTCCATTTGCTGTTGATGGCCAGTCTTCAGCTCTTCCTCATCCATCTACACATCTTCATGTTTGAAATCCTTCCCTGCCCTACTTTCTGTTTCCTTCCCTTGCCCCTCTCCTCTTCTTTAATTACTTTTCTTTTTTGGCTCTTTATGTACTTGCTTTTGTCATGTTGACAGCCACCTTTCCAAGTTCAGAGAAATTTCAGAGAGGTGCAACCAGGAGCTTTAAGAAAATCACACTCCTTGTGAATCTATGTCAAGTGAAAGCCACATACTTCTTGGGTAGCCAGGTTACCCCACGGCAGTGTCAGAGGGTTGTGAAGTAACAACAAATATTTTGTTTGAGTGGACTGTTGTGTCCATAAATGAAAAAGTTCTTGAAGACCAGCTCCTACACTTTGGGGTCACACAACAGATGCAGCAATTACAGAGAGCTTGAAGGCATCCTCAGATGGGGCCACCCTGCCAATCTGGCAGCTTATCTCAGCTTCTGTGCTCTCCATCCCATGATCACTACAAGGGAAAATGCTGGAGAAGTGTGTACCTTCCAGCACTGCTCTGGGTATCCAATTTCTAATCCCACAGAAAACCCTGCAAGGGATATATGTCTCTAACTTTCTCCCCACCACAACAAGCATCAGCACCTCCTTGTTCCAGCATACCTGATTAAAACCAAAATAACCGTAATACTTTTTAAATGTGTCGCTAGGAAAGGATGGGGCAATTAGCAACACCAATTAATTCAGAGCTGTGAAGAATTAACATACCTGATCTCAAAACCACAGCTCTCCGAGCTATTTCTGCAGACAGAGTGTACACAGGCAATAGCATTGCATGAGGAAACTGGTGGCCAGCAGTCACAATATACCTTGTCTGCACTCAAAGGCCTCACCCAGGAGCCATTCCTGGGGTCAACTGAACAAGCAGGAGGGTTTTTTAACCCACTTCTCATTCAGTGCAAGCTATGAAAAATAAGGGATCCCAATCCTCTGCTCTCTTTCTCCTCTTTGCAGATATCTCTTACTATCCTGGAACACCCTGCTACAGGCATCAGGCATCCACAGGAGATTTCTCAGCAGGCACAGTCTCACGGGTCACTGTGCCAGCAATGATGGGGAGGTAACTTATCACTACAACATGGACCATCATCTTCAGGGCTTGGTTTCACCCATCCCTCTCATCACACAAAGGCAGAAATAACTCTGTCCCAGTGCTTCCAGTACTGCAAGCCATTCTTGAGAGTCTGGTCACTGTGGAGATGGAGATCCCAGGAAACAGAACTGCCCTGTTCTCACTCTTGTACCTTTCTTTAAGGAAGAGGACCCCCAACACTGATTGCTTCAAGCTTCTGATCTGCCTCTGTCACACCAAGTTGTGATGAAAATAACGCAGCATTATCAAGCAAAGGTATAACAAACAAGGACAAACTGCAAACTTTTGAAACAGTGAGTGATTATATGTCTGAGGAAGAGATTATTTCACAGGTGAAAGCATGTTTTTTTTTTTTGAACAGAGTATACATGAGAAATCCATTAATTACTTTGAACCTACAAAACCAGAAATGCTAGTCTCCAGAGAAAAGCTTTGGAGAAAATACCATTGAGGCAGGATGTTCTGGTTGTATTAGAGGACATGATCAAACTGCTTAATAGAACAACAGCAAAAATTGTGAAGTAATCATTGTGAGAAATAACACTCCATAGCTTATATAGTTACACAGATGGAGAAATGATTGTCCTTGTTTATGTGAACTAGATGTGATTGTGTGTCATCAGTCCTTGAGGATAAATTATAAAGCTCATGCAAGAAAAGTGTAACTAAAACAGAAATAGAAAGGAGAACTGACAGTGAATTCAAAGGCATCAAAACCTGGGACATATTACTTAGTTACTAAGCAAAAGCAGCAAGCAGATTTCAACATCTTGATATGGAAAACTAATAAATAAAGATGAAAAGTGAAGCATGAAATGAGCTGACATGAAAGGAAATAGCTACAAGTAATGCTGACATGGATACATGTAATCAAAATTCACTGAAAAAGTGAAAAAACATCATCAACACAAATAATTAATAACTCCCAATGAGAATTAATTAAGAAATTTAATTTATATCCTATAAAATTTGTGTATGTCCAACCCAATTTTGTGCTTGGGAAAAAATAACACCACTTTGTGCTAGAACTTCAACAGTCTGACATGACAGAAGAGGCAATCAAAATACACTCATCAAAATCACACTTCGTATGAACTGCTACATGAAGTAGTTATGAGAAAAACAAATATAAGTCTAAGCTGCCATCAAGAGATCTGTTTTCAGCAGAGGTATGAAAATATTTTTGCTGCGTAAGATCTCAGTGAAACTTCATCTGGAATATTGTATAAAATTATTAATTGAATCTGAAAAACATGCAATGATGGGGTCCTGGAATGGATAAGAATGAGATTCTCTACACAAGAAATTCTCTGCACAGAACTTTACTCTTCTAGCCCAGTAAAATGAAAGCTGAAATGGGATAAGTTTTCTCTCTACAAATGTATCACTGCAGGAACGATTTGTTGGCTGAAAAGGTAAGTGTTGGCAGAGGAACAAAGGCGTATATTGGCCAATGCATTTAGACTGAAAATTAAAGGACAATTAAACGAAGGTTAGAAGAAGCAAAGCAAAGCTGTGTTAAAAATCGAACATTTTGTTTTATAAAGGGAACTCTGTGACCCAGTGCCTGGGACAGCTGGGCACCATGAGCCCATTGGGCTCCCCTTAATCCTCTACCCCTAACAAGACTACCTGTCTTGTGACTTTTTTCAGCCAGTCTGCTGTTCCTAATTCAGCAACAACTTTCACATCTTTGATATCTGTTTTCTTTCAACAAGTCTATCCTGTACAAAGATTTGTCCTTTACCAAGCTGTTTTATTTCAGTCATATGACCCAGAGAGCCACATTTCTAAATGACTGTGGTGACTCAAGCCTCACATGACTGAGCTGTAACCAAACTTCCGTTGTTTCTCTAAAGGATCACTTCACCCTACAGCACTCCTCATGGATATCAGCCATTCCTAGCAACTGTTTCTACCACCCACAGGTTTATCGATATACTCGATGTACTAAATCATAATTAAATGTATTGATATGACAAAAGGCAATTACACCCGAAAATTTCAATAAAAAAGAAGACAGAAAATATCAAACATAAATATCACTAACAGTAAGATGACAGGACTTGGCACAGCAGCCAGTACAATTCAGAGGTTTTTTAACTAGTTTTTTCAAAATAAGGGGTATGAAATGAAATTTCTTATGTAGATCTCATGACGGGTATTTCTGCTGCTTTTAAGTGACATGGCAAGAAGGCAAAAGGAGAAATAATGTTTGCGTGTGTAGTCATGCAGGAAAAGATAACAATCAGTTGACAGGAACTTTACAAGTTTCAACAAAGGGAAATGCAAAGCCCTCCACTGGGGAGCAAAAATCCAATGCACTAGTACAGACCAGTGACCAGGCAGGTGGAAAGCAGCTTTGTGGGAAAGGCCCTGGGGAGCTGGGTGATCAGCACATTGACTGTGAGCCAGCAGTGTGCCCTCATGGAGAGAAGGCCAACAGCCTCCTGGACTGCATCAGGAAGAGCATTGCCAGCAGGTCAAAGGAGTTGATTCTTCCACTCTATTCAGCATGGGCGAGGCATTTCTGGGCTCCCTGTACAAGAAAGACTGGGACACACTGGAGTGAGTCCACTGAAGGGCCGTGGAACTGATCAAGTGACTGCACCATCTGCCATGTAAGGACGAGCTGAGAGTGTTGGGGCTGTTCCCTGGAAAAGGGAAGGCTCAGTGGGATCTTGTCAGTGTGTATGAGTACCCGGGTAGGGGAAAACAAAGCCAGACTTTTCTCAATAGTGTCCAGTGATAGGATAAGAGGCTACAAAGAGAAACATGAAATTTCCATTTAAACATGAGAAACAAACGTTTTTATTATTGTGAAGGAGGTCAAACCTGGGCACAGGTTGCCCAGAGTAGAGTTTCTGTCCTTGGATGCTCAAAGCCTGGCTGGACACAGCCATTTTAAACCTGGTCTAGGTAGCCCTGCTTTGGGCCAGGGCGGTGGACTGGACAATCTCCATTTCATTATATGGTTTAGTAAACTTTACTGAATATACATTGTAACAGTTGATTCCAAAACCCCAAAGAATTAGCAAATTAGAATGGAAAACATACAAAAGGTAGCAAGCAGAACGCATTCAATTGCAAACAATATATTTGTTACCCATCCCGTCTGTATGCTGATATGCATTAATTATATTCTGAATTAAATTTAAACACCACTCAGATCACTAAGTACCTATGCTCAATCAGTTAATTTCTTAATAAAGACAAAAGAGTCACTTGACAAAAAACTGTATCAGGTCTTTAGAGAGCAAAATCATCAGTTTCCTCTCCTGAGGTGTTTGCTCTACTTTGAATCCAAAGATATTTTAAAATATACTATCTATCTTTAATACACAGCTAAAAATAAGTTCCTAGAATTTTCCTAAACTGGTTTAACTAGTTTTGATCAGGCTTTTTTCTTTGAACCGTAGCACCTCAAAATAGAAAACAAATTTACTTTATTAGTTGCTGCTCATACAAAGGCTGATTCTGAGCTTCTGTAGAACTGTATCTTTCACATCCCATCCTGTACAGCAGTAGGTCTGCAAATTCGAGCCTGTATTACTGTGTCTAGATTGCACCATAGCTTGGGGACAAGAGCTGTTAGTCCTCATTGCATCACAAACACATCCTTTGATATGGCTGTTAACCCCTGTCAGCATGAGCACAAATTAAATACTGTGAGAGTCTGAGTCTGGTGAACAGAAACTGCCTGTGACCTTTCTTATGGCAGCACAGAAAGTGACATTTCCCTTGACTAATCTTTTAATTAAATGGGTTGCATTTATCAAGAAATTGAAGTGAGCATCCGTAAAGCCTTCACAAGCAACTAGACCATGGTAAATACATGCCTCAGTTTATGAAGAATACTGCATCCTTCCTAATATGTTGCAGCTGACTGAAACAAGGAAACATGAGTATCATTTGCATAAAACCAGTTCTGTTTCTGAGGTATGTAGTACATGCATAGGTACAAAGTGTATATATAGGTATACACTGATGAAGTTATGCACACAGAAACAAAGTTTCTGTACGAGCTCCCTGTAGCATGGCTGTAATTTCCAGTGGTACTTCATGGTTTTGGCCTGGCACTTGTCCTCTCACACTTCTGCCAGTGCCCCTTGTTTCAGTCTCCAAAGCAGGGAGACTGAGGAACCTGGTCCAGGCAGTGGATGCAAAATTAAAGATCCCTGTGAGTTGGTCAACAAAAGGTGGAAAGTTGTTACAACTGTTCATTTATTTTGCTCAGAATTGGAGAGATGTAGTGAAGCAATCTAGAAGCCTCCAGAAGGTTCCTGTGAATGAAACAACTTCCTAATATTGCTTAGAAACATGGAATAGCTTAAAGATATGAACTTGATCTTTTTTTTGGTTTGGTTGGTAGGGTTTTTTTGGGGGGGGGTTGTGTTTTGGGTTTTTTTCCCCTGATAATGAACATGTAGGTATTTGTTTTGTACTCTCATGGATGACAAACCAAGATTTAGCCCTGCAGGCACTTGCAGTTATTTGCCTATGGATTTCTATAACCTTTGTGCTGGATAATAGAGTTTCAAATACTTTAATTATTTTTTTAATATTAGCTAATGCAAGACTATATTGTGGTTTGTTTTTTTTTAAATTAATTTATTCAGTGTTCCCAGACTAGGCCACATTTGTGTTGATATCTTCTCTCTCCTGTGATGAAAAATTCACAATGCTACCTTGAATAGCCAGTTTGGCATGTTCTTTGAGAAGCAACCATATGTTACTACATTAAAATGCAAATACATCATGATACTATGTCATTGTGATGTTTTCCTGATGTTAATAATTTAGGAGGGATGAATTAATTGTGATTTTAAAAGTCTGGAAAAAAATCAGATCATTATCTCTCACAGTATTGCCACAATTTCTGAGGTTCTTGAAAACCTGAAGGAGTTTTACAGTGCTGTAAACTCCTGCTATATCACTGTGGTACTCTGCTTTATCAAGACATTTTGTCCTAGAGTATTATGAGGCTGATCCAGACAGACAAAAACACATTGTAGCATGTTGGTGTTTTGAGCTCACTGAACAAAGCTGTAAACTGCACCAATGACCAACACAGACCAACGACAGTGTGTTCTGCACACTTTATATCTCTTTTATGTCCTGATGGCATCTGAAATAATTTTGTCATACTTTGCTGTGTTGCCATTGTCAGTTTGTGGTAATGCATGTATTTGATGTATGATGATGGCTCAGTGATCTTTTCATCAGAGGTACAGAGGTCATAGAACCCACAAAAATTAAGAAAATCTGGAACTTCTATGATCTACTCTACCACTCAGACAGAGACCACATGAATTAGATATTTTCAGCCTACACAATACATGCTGGATAACTTATGGATTTTCCCTATTCTGCCAGGAAATTGGGTTTAAAATTCTGATACCAAAATTGTTTAATTGTTATTATAAACAGCCATTTATACTGACTGCATCAGTTAATGCACTGTCACAGCATTATAACTTATTAACTAACTATGACAATGATCAGAGGATACAGTATCTATTACAGACAAAGTTTAAAGCCCGGTCATTTTTTAGCTGTTTTCAAAAATGAAAGTGGACAAACTACACTGCTGTGCCCACACTGAAATATTGCTAGGATCTTCCTTATGACTTCCGTTTGGTGTCACAGACACATTTTACTAAGTGACTGCTGAAAAACTCACCTAAATTTAACTGCTGCAATGATCTGAGAAACTTTAATTTGCATATACCAACTAGAGACCTTTTGAAAATAAATTTTCTTAAGAGTTCATGTGCAGTGGCTGCAGTTCTGCATCTGCGTCTCTCTGCTGCAATGGACTCTTCCATACTGGGAAATCCAAAATGGAAAAGTTTCATCCCTATGGTCAGTAGGGCTGCCTACCGTATGTCAGGATTTCACTGGAACAAAAAAGGAAACCGTGGTGTGTAATAGTGCATGACGAAGTAGTAAAACCTCTCAGCAGGAATGTGGGAGATTCGGACTCAAATCTCTGCACTACTTCAGTTGGTTTTCTTATATGGCTGATGACTGGATAATGTCTCTGCTTCAGTGAGCAGGTGTTTTCCAAGGAATGGGATGTGAAAAACTGCCCACTAAACAGTTACGATAAAGAGCTTACAGTGATGTGATTCCAAGTAGTCTGTCAAGAAGTACTTAGGTACCAGATTTAACTAGTATGGAGTAGATAAATCATGAGAATACACATCTAAAAATAAGTTTGAAATGATTATTAAGTTGCTGTGGATTATCTGAACAGGAGGGCTCCCATTCTCATGGCCTGGATCAGGCAGAAGCCATTTGGAAAAACCAACAGGCACTTGGCACAAGCCAAGACCGTGCTTACAACAATTCCCATATACAGTAATCTGAATTAATACAGGTTGCACAAGTTTATATAGGGTGTTTCCTAACTTCTGAATGACTTTTTATTTTTGGGGTGGTGTGTGTCCATCTGTGCAACATTTTGTTGTGAAACCGAAGGCAGATGGTGGCGGGCATGGCACCGGCACACCGCGGCATCATGTTCCTCTGCAGCACTCTTTGGCAACAAACGCTGAGGCAAGTAGAGCGCAATTGTTTTTCGCACGCGAATTCGATGCCCGCCAACAATAATCTGGTGGTATCGACATTTGGGTTGGTGAGTGATGATCTTAAAGGCCTCTCCCAGCCCTGACAGCTCTCGGATCCTGTGACATCGCTGCTCGGGGCCCTCCCTCGGGCTTTTGGCTCCCGCGCCTCATCGAACTTCTGCGGGGGGCTCGCAGCGAACCGGCACCTCTGGGCTCGCCGTTATTGGAGGACGGAGCTGCTCTCCACGGCCTCAGGAAGGTTTGGACGTTGGGGCCGGTTCGAACGCGGGCTCCGCGCACGGACACTCAGCGCCGACGGCGGCGCCGGGGCCGCGTCTCCCCTCAGCGGCAGGGGCGGGCGGCCCCGCCGCCTAGGAAGGGGGCGGGTCTTGAGGGGATCTAGCCAATCAGCGCCGCGTCCACCCGTGAGCGGCAGGGCGGGCTACCAATGGGCCCGCGTCGAACCGCGCACGGCGGCGGCCAACGGGAGCGGGCGGTTCGGGGCGGCCGTGAGGGACCCGCGGGGCGCCGGGCGGGTGCGACCGGGATACGGGCACGGCCGGGATACGGGCACAGCCGGACACGGCACGGCACAGCCGGACACGGCACGGCACAACCGGGCGCGGCACAGCCGGGGCGCCGCCGCTCCACCNGTAAAGGAAGGATGTTCGCGCCGTGGTGGCGGCCGGGTGGAGCCGGCGGAGCTCCCGGCCCGGGCTGGATGCTCGGCGAGGCCGAAAACCGCGCTCCACCGGTGCAGAGCCCGGGCCGGGGGTGCCGCCGCTCCCCCCGCGCCAGGCGGGCCTGCGGCGGGCGCGGCGCCCCGGCCCTGCCTGCGGAGCGGCCCCGGGTCCTCCCCAGGCCGAGAGAGCGAGCGCACAGGGAAAGGCCGCGGGCTCCTCTCCCGCTCGGAAGAACGAGCCTGCGTGGGAGAGGAGCGGAGCGGGCCGTGCCCGCAGCCCCGGCCCGGCGGGTCCGGCGCATCCGGAGCCTTGGGATGCTCTGCACCCCCGGGCGCTGGGCTCGGAGCCCTCATGGGGCAGGAGTCGCGTGGGTCCGTGAAAAGACATTCCCGTGTGAAGTTCGAAGTGTGGTTAATCTCAGATAACGCTGGTTGGTAGCGAGTTTGTAATTGAAACCAGTCTGAATCCCATGAAAATACAAGCCTTTAATTTCATTTAACCTACTTTATGGTTCTAGCAACTGAAACTTTCTTTGTATTTTAATAGCTCTGTCCGTAATAATTAAACAAGAAGTGGAGCATGTAGGCGTTTAACTATCTGTGACATCCATCTGTAATGTGGCAGGCGAGAATTTCTTGACCCCCAACTTCCCCAATTTGTGTACCATGTCTGTGCTTCTTAACTGAGACACCTCTGTGGGAGCAATTTGGTGGTTATGTATTGGATATGTGTTTCTTTACTCTTCAGCTTTTTTACCCTGTTTTTTCACCCTCCACTCAAATATAGATGGCTTAAAATTTGCCCATTTCCACACCCAAAACCTCCTATAACTTTGCAGGTTATATTCTTGTGATTTCTCTTTTTTTCTGCCTAGCTGTTTGCAGAACTGTGAAGTGAAACACAAATCTTGATCTGTAACTTTACTGTGAGTACTTAAGTCTTTATTTTTCTCCCTTATGCTGGACTTCAGGTATAATTAAGCTTTACTAGGGCCAGTTTTAACAGCGAGAGCACAGTGAGGCCATTGCTTAAAATTGTCTAGGTATAGGTTTTGGACATGATAAATGTTTTTCCTTCTTATAGTTACAAAATAACACATTCTGTGGATGTCTTATTCATCCTTAGCAGCTGATACTTATCAATAAAATCTGTCATTGAAGCAAAACTGTAACTTTGGTAGTAGCAAAGGTTTTCTCCTCATTTGATACTTAGTGCTCCTCAGACTTTGAAAACATGCAGGATGTCTACTAGCCAGATGTGAGCATAGAGGATCGAGTGTCAGTTTTACAGTGCAACTCCTGACAGTATGTCATGGCTCTGCCTAGGAGAGTCATCTTTGGACTCACAGATGTCTTGAAACACCCTACTAACATTTCTCCTTCAAATGGAGAGTCAGTCCATCCATAGAACCTCTTAGCTCCTGAGAGGCCAAGCTGATTCTCTTTCTGACCACCACAAAGTGAAGGGTCCTCGGTTTTCTTCCTGTTTCTGAGCGTTGGGTCTTGGAGGAACTTCCAGTTCCTCACAAGCGCTGTGCTTGCAGAGCTTGGAAGAGATGTATAACAAGCTGAAATAGTTGTACAGCCATTTGGAAAGTTCAGGAGGGGGCCTGCGAAGGTACTGGCTATTGTTGAAGACATGGCTATATTGTTGCAGTGACTGCAGGCTTGGTTGGCTTCTCTAGCCAGAAATTGTATGTGTGGCTTGTGCACATGTTTGATTTGTCACAAAATATTCCGTGTTTGAGGAGGATCTGTGTTCAGTATAGTTTGCCTGTTACTTGTCTGCAGGAAGCAGAGCTGCTAAGTAGCAAAAAAAAATTCTGGAAAAGAGCCAATATCACCAGAAATTGCACTTGGTTAGTTTGGTGCTTTGTGTGTAGATGAAGGACTTGTGGTATGGAAACATTTAGTGTCTGGACATGGTCAGTACCATCATGGACACCCTTAGTGTTTCTCCCAGTTGACAAATCAAAGCCTTGCACTAATACTGTCTTCCAGCCCTGCTTTGTTTAGCCTCAATACTTTCAAAATTTGGAAACTGTGAACTGTCCTAACAAATACTGTCTCTCTGAATGGACTAGGTATTCCTATTTACTTTTTTTTTCAATTCTGAGTGTCTCCAACCAAGGGTTTATAGTGAGGCCCTGTTAATAAAAATGTTCTTCTTCACACCTGCTAAGCTTTCGCCAAACTTTCTCAAGTAGTGGTGTCTTCACTGATGTACCCTGTCACTCTTCTTCCTTTAGGTGTGGTTAGAAAGTCTGTGCTCAGTAGATGTTGCTAATCTGCCACTTAGTGTTGATATATCAAGCCAACCTTTCCATGTCATTGTTCAGCTTGATGTTTGTAAATTTGTAGATTTTCTTGTGCAATAGGAGTAGGAGATAGATCCAAAGAAAACATCCATTAGTGTAAACAGAGTTAAGTTCCGAGCTCTCAGCATCTACATGAACAGTATCCGCAGGAGAGGAGTAAATAGCTCTGCTCTCCTGAGGAGCAGGGAGGCTTCCTGCATCCTGTTTGATCCGTGGGCACTTTTGTCCTGTTTGGAGGACAGGTAGGCAATGTGCTAGTACAACTTGCTACATAACTATATGTTTAAGCTATTTTTAGACATAGGAAAATCGTGAAAATGGGCTTCACTCCTTTAGAAGGTGTTTGTTCTACATGTATTGGAAAAAAACAGAAAGGTAAACTAGTGTGGTCTTTTTCTTTAAAAGGTGATTAGGCTTCAAATACAACTTTGTAGAGCAGTTGTCAGATAAATGATTTTTTTTTAGGTCTGAGAAGAATTATTGTGAATTTCTTCAGGAACATAATGAATGAGAAAATGTCTTTATTGACTTGCTTTGGAAAGCCATTGAATTGCACCACGTTAGGATCTTATATTGTTGGACTGTGGTTTTGCATAAAGAATTTTGAAATGGCTCACCTAAACTTTAAGGAATTGAGTTCTTAGTTACAGTTATGGAGGACTTGGCAGTAATTTCAATGAGGAGTTCTAAAATCTGAACTCTTTTTACAGCTGTTCAAGCATCAGCTCACCAGCTGTGAGCATCCTTACTATGGATGTCTTTTCCTGGAAGTTGGGATTTGGTGAAACATGATGAAGGGCGTTTGAGGAGTTCCTTACAGAAGTACAGTTAGTGAATTTATGCTAAACATTCACATGGATCTATGAAATAATGCATTAGAGAGAGTGTCATGTTTTATGTGTGTGTCTGTGTGTCCCATAGATCTTCCTTAAACTACCTGAAAGTCTTCAGTGGATCATGTTGGGTTTGTGGGGTTTATTTTTGGTTTTTTAACTAGAAGATGTGGGAAAGTGTGGAAGGAGTCTGAAAGAGTTGATTACTACGTCTTCAAATTCATTGTGTAATGTCTATTGTAAAATGTGATTCAAGCCTTCTAACTTGGTAATGTGTAATTTAAAACAAGAGAGGAATAAGAGTTAGGCTTTTTGTTCTTGAAGTATTCTGATTGTAATTGCTTTGTTAATAATAACTTTGAACAGAATGTAATTGCAAGTGCAGTTTTTGGGTAGTTATCTTTGTCCTGTCAGATCAATATGAGGAAGGTGAATCTGGGTTTTAATTACTAAGATTTGTCTCTTAACACTGAAACTTGACATACTGATGAGCCTCTTGGGTGTTGTTTGTTCCCCTGGACCCTTCCAGAGGGTTTTTGGCTTTCCCCTCCCAGCAAAATGATGGTTTCACAGGCGCAACTGGAGTAATAACCCTGTTGCTGCTGCTGCTGCTAAGGCTTTTCCTAGTGATAACCAGGGCTGGATATCAGCATACTGGTATGAAAACTAAACTGATGCCTTTGGCCTGTTCTCCTAATGCAGTGAATGAGAATTGAGTGATGTAGTCAGCTGTGAGTGTTGCTCTGCTCATTATGTTGTTGGTAGGTCCTTCAGACAGGCTCTGCTCTCCTTTCAGGGTTAACTTCAGAGTAATGATTTATGCAAAGCAAGAGCCATGATTTATGCAACTACCCTGATAAACAGAGAGGCTTTATCTTGTAATCCTTTCATAACCAAAAGTGCAAGTGAGATTTCTGATGCAGATTTCTAATTAAATTGGATAAAATAATCTGGAACTAAGCATCTATTCAGCAAATCTTGAATCTGCCTGACCCTTGGTTTCCTAGAACTTGAAATCTCTCTGCATATGTGTTAAACATGTTTTCACGTGAACTGAAGGTGGAGTATAGTAAATGTTCTTATGTAGTATGTGCTTTCCTTAATTTCTGAACTGATCTGTGCCTTCTGTGCAATTTGGAGAAATGAGGTTAATTATACCAAAAGAGATTATTTTTTCTTTCAATGTGCTTGATGACTAAGCTCAAACAGTAAACAATTTAGAAAAACATCAACTTATAACCTAATTATAAAGGAATAGTAAAAACCTTTTACTTCATTCTAATTCTTTTTCAGAGGAAGGACTTACTGTGAAATAAATGTAGTTACAGCAAAGCAAGGGACTTCTGTAGGACGTACTTTGTGAACAGATTTCCTACTAAGAAGTAATTTCATAGACATCTGGTACAGAATCCCTCTGAATAGAAGTGTAAGTGAATGGAAATTTATAGTAAAATCAGAATTTTGGCTGAAAGGTTTTTGAACACGTTTAAGAAATATCTGTGTAACTACATGCATTGAATACCTCTGATGGCAGAGTTCTGCTGAGATCAACCCAACAGTGGCCCACACTGAGATCAGGTTCACCTCCATGAAACTAAAGGATTAAGAGGTTAAAGACTCCATAATTTTGGGCACAGCCCTGACTTCAAAGTATTCTATTTCACAAGGTGTCTTCAGTGAAATACTGATGAGTTGGGCTGAATTCTGCTAATAAACGGAGTGGCCGGTAGTTTGGTCCAAATTCACTCTTCTCAAAGCAATTGAGTGAATACTGTACTTGGGTTTTGTCATTTTCATCTAAAAGAAAGTTACAGAATGTCTTCCATGACTGGTATCAAGCTGGATTTTGATATGCTGTAATGCTGTTAAATAGATCACATGCAGTATTAGATACGGTTTGCCTGAATCAACTTAATAATACTCCTTTCCTTGAATGCATGTGCTGCCAGAGGTAGTAATATAACCAGGAGGAATGTAATTTGAGGAGCATACACTCTGGGACAAACTTTCACTATCTAGCATATTTCTGTGGTTAAGAATAGTCAGGAGAATTGTTTTTGAAAAGCAGGTCTGCTTTATTTTTGAACATAGGGCTATACCCTCAGTTATGTAAACTTTGACCTAACTATTTTGGTTACTCTAACTGGTATTGTGTTTCATTAGACAAATGATTTAAATGATTTAAAGTGGACAAATCTCTTAATTGGTTGTAGGCAAGTCTCTTTATTGTCTTCAGTCTTGAAGGTGTCCAAGTACTTTGAAATGCCTTTTTATTTTTCACAAACTCTCTTCATATATGGAGTATCAGCCACAAGTTTGCCATATCCTATGTACAGCTTTGGGTTTTCTGGTGGGATTTCTGTTGCAGCTGTGATTACATAGGTATAGTTTTTCAGATTGAGTTAGTCTTTTTGCATTTCCCTTGTTTGTAGAGAACTTAGTATTACCCTGAATCCACCTGTGTTATTGTCTGTGAAGTGTGTAGTGAAACACCTAAGGTCTGGCATACTACCAGGTGTAAGTCAAAGATTGACTTGCTGATATTAAATTAGTGAACCCATTTTGATAGTTCTTCAAAACTTAGTTGTTCTAACTGGCTTCCAAACCTGGCAACGTGTTTTCCAGCTCCTGGAGGTGTGTTAAATTTTCTTGGCAGGTTTGTCCTGCAGGGGACTGTGGCTTCCAGCTACTAAAGAAAGTGACCTTGCAGAGTGTAGATAAGAATGTTGGTGAAGTCTAAATCATGGATAAGGCTTGTCTTTCTGCTAGCTGTGGGAAGAATCCCAAGTCTTCCACGTGATGTGAAGTTTGAAATAGGCATGCTTTAAGGTTAACTTGCACCAAAAGCAGTTTACAACAGGAAATACTCAGTTTCATCATTTCAGTCTCTACTCATCTTTTAAAGCAGTATCTTTCACAGATAAGATTTCCCAATGGATATAACCTTGGACCGCGAAGACAAACAGGCTGTGGTCCTTTGGTGATATGCTGGGTAGGTATTGGGAAGATAGGGCAGGTCACTGGCCCTTGTGGTGGTAGAAAATATGGACATTCTGATGATAGCATTCATTGATTTACTTTTGTGGAAACAAGGAACGCATGAAATGAGATAAGATGATATGATATGATATGACATGACCCAGACTTGTCTTTCTGGCAGTAACCTGGTTTAGATGAGTTAAATATTACTTCCTTTGTTGCCTGAATATCTCTGGTTCCTAGAGATTTTTTTTTTTACTTGCTAAAGTGTTGTTGCATTGTGGTAATTGGAGCTCTGTATGAGGGACTTCTGTAACGATTTTTGTCTGGTGTGGATGAAATGGTGTGTGTGTATGTGGTGTTTAAAAGTACTTGGTGCATTCAGATTTGATGTCTAGATGAATTTCATCTTCTGAATATACATAAGCAAAATTGTTTTACCACCTTACTTTTAGACCTTTTTCTGCTGTACCATTGCTAGTACTGGGTTCAAGCTGTCAGAGGGAAGGGGGAAATTGGTTTGTTGGGCTGTATTTTTGCAGAACTTTGTGGCTTGTTGCTGACATTTGAGAGGTTGGAAAATGCACATTTTCTGTTTCCTGTGAGTGATAATCTCAGTAGGACTGAATTTGGAGGGAGCTTGTTGTTGACCTAATGTTTGTCAGTGATAAAGTAGAAGACAGACCATTTAATCTCTAGCGAGGACACACATGCACACTCTCTCTAGTTGCTGGATTTAGCATTTAAACATTCAATGGAACTGCAGCAGGCCTTCCTTGCACTTGGAAAGCACATCTTTAAGCGTCTGGATCTGTGTTTGGACAAATCTGAGAACTGATAATTTTCCTGTTGAAAACAGAATTGTCCTTGTTTTGAGAGTCAGAGCCCTCTGAAGCTGTGAGTTAAATATTGCTGCCGTAGCTCTGGAGGCAAACAGAGCTGCTGTTGTTTGCTCCATAATAGCACTTGCTCAGCCCTGGACACAAGAATTTTTTACAGGATGGGGAATGTTGGCTAGGATCCTGGAGTGTTGGTTTGGTTTTTTTGCCTTTTTTCTTTTCTTTTCTTTTCTTTCTTCTTTTACTGAAGTGCTTATGAGCTCTTGATTTATCAGAGGACAACACCCTTCACATAAGCCTATCTTCAAAGTGCCACCGTGGGTTTAGCCCTGAACCTGTGTATTCAGAAGTATCCTGGCAGCAGGTGCTCCGTAGCAGCTTAATGTAAGTTTTATCTACCAAAAGCTGTTTGTACCTACGAGTCATCTGGTAATTTTGATAGTTTCTGTTCTAGAGCAAGAATCCTTTACAGATCTCTTATTAATCCTTTCAAAAATTTCTTTTTTCCTTGACTTTTTAGCTCAGCGAAGTATCTGTGATACAGTGATTTAGATATTCCCAAGTGTGCATTAGATAATTTTGTGTTTGGTGAGTTATGTGTCTGTGTTGGAAGAGGCAGCTGTTAACAAGTGGTTGGGTAACTGATGACAATATGTATTGCTGGTTAACGCTATAATTCAGCTATTGTAAGCATAAAACAAGTTATACTGAAAAACAGATAAAATTATTGCTGACAGTTAACAGTAAAATGTTAAATTTGGTTTTGCTATGTTGTCTTGCAAGATAGGTATTTTTTCTGCACCTACTCTGGTTTGTTAATGTGTTAAGAGGCCAAACTAAATCTCCAATAGAAAGTACACATGTTTCTTAACTGTTTTATTTAATAACAGAATTGTGCTATAGTTCTTCAGGAATTTGCTGCCATAAAGAGCTTTAAAAGGTATGGCAGGTAATATACTCTATCTGTGTGGGTAAGTCCCTTCTGAGTTTGAAATGAGGAGTTGCCAGCAATGCTATGCCAACTGGCATGTGGAGATGCATTCTTGGAGAAGGCAGGGAAAGGTAGGTGGTGAATAGGAACATTCCTTTCCCTGTAATTGGGATAACTTTTCTTTCTAATAGAGCAAAGCATAGGCTGCTGGTTTCAGACTTTGATTGTTCACACCTAAATTCCATACATGGTATTTAACCTTAATTCCAATTTGGTGCTTCTAGGCAGTTCCCTGACAATCCCAGTGTTTATTACTGTAACATTGGCAGCAATGTGTACTTCTGGAAAAGGTCACCAATTCTGTTTTCTAGCTGGAATCTTCTAGAGGAATGGAAATAGAAGACAAACTCAATGTGGAAAATTGCTATGAATAAAGTCTACCAGATTCTAATTGCCAGAGAACAGGGCAAAGGAAGAGGGGGTTGAGATTTTCTCAAAAGAAACTTTTCTCAATTCTTAAAACAAAAAGATAGAATATTAATCTGCAAACATACAAATGATGCTGCCTCTCAAATGTGAACATGAGTATTTATGTGTGCTTGTGGTTTTTTAACTGAACCCATTTCATCATTATGCTTCATCATAGCTCTGGATCTCAAAATTTTTTAGGTCTGGTATTCTGTAAAGTTTTAGGGGAATGATTATTTTTTATCTGATATCAGCCTCATACTCAAAGGAGTATGGTCAGAAATAACTGAGGCTGGAAACTTCCTGATCTGTTTTGGCTTCCGGTTTTCTTTACATCATATGACCCTGGATATTGTCAGATTTTTCAGTTACCTAAGAAGCTGGACTGTAATGACAGATATTTCCACTGGCAGCATTACTTTTCAGAGGCAGATGTTGGTGTGTAGCCCATGTCCTGGGTGTTGTAGCAAGATTCCTGCATGTACATAGCCAAAGACTGTCTGCAGACTGAGGATATGGCATTATGTCACAAGTAGGATTAAGCCTTCCTTTGAAGAGGGGCAGGTGAATGGATGGTATTTGATACTGTCATGGAGTCTTAAGGGATGAAAAATACTTATTACGGCTAGTTAGGTAAATTAGTGGGAAGATTATGAGGAACTATAATAAAACTGAATCTTGGTGACAAAATTGCTGCAGTAACAATTGCATGACTTTTCTCCTCCCTCTTTGAGGGAACTGAAATCCTATCCTGTATGTGGGAGCAATCATGCAGATTTTTAGGATGAAATTGAGTTGAATGGTGTACACAAAGACCAGGAAAACAAAAATTATGGGGAAGAAATATTTGAATAGTGGAGAGCATTTATTGTGACTTCAAGAGCCACGGTGAATACAACTTAAACTGAACAGGAAAGAATGACTCATAAGCCTGTTGTGTCTTGCTCTCCATGCTTGTGGCAGGAGGTGTGCCTTCAGATTTGCATTAAAATCTCTTAACTGTGTGGCAAAAGTGGTTTAATATAGCTTATCCCCTTCATCCTCCTCTTTCAGCCTCATCAACCTTCAAAGAAACAATTTTGGATGATGTACTGGGGCCAGTGGAAATAGTAGTGCATGTTGTGCTTTAAACTTGCTACTGTATCACCTTGTCAGTTATTAGAGCTTCAATAGTAACCTTGTCAAAGAAGGGGGTCAAAATGAGGTTGGGACCTAAGACTTTGTATCCCGGCTCGTGAATCTAGGACTTGTGCGGGTAGTAACTCATTTTTAGCAAGTAATCATTTAGAACTTGTTCAGGAACATGTGAAAAGCAGAGCACAGAGGCTTTAATATGACAGATTCCTGACATGTAGACAGGTGTTCCAAAAATATTTACTTACTTTTCAGGAAAACAGTACAAATTAAGCCTGTTGTTCACTCCTAACGTACATTTTGTGTATTCCCTGAGAAGCCTCTGCTTGCAGTAACCTGCTGTTTCAAAAGAACTGAGTGTATTTAAAAGTTGCACCTTTATTCTTGAGTGGTAGGTGAAGAAGGGCTCTCGTCCTGTTTAGGTATTCAGTGTTGTAATTCTTATTTGCTTAAGAAGCGCACCATCTGTGCTTGAAGAGACTTATTTTTGTTGGTTTTTTTAGTATCCTGGTTTTATGGAATCTATCCCTTCTGGTAGTGTTTTGGTCATAGCCATTTGTGGAACTACTTTAGAGGACTATAATTAGACAATCACTACATCAGCTTAGTATTTTTTTAAGTCTAGTTATAAAGATTGGTAGAACATGGTGGAATTGTATCCATATGCTACAGTCTTCTGCAGTAAAAGTAAGCTGGTTAGGAGTTATAGTAAAGAAGTTGGTATATCAGACTTAAAAGAATGGCACAGATTGAGTCCCAGAGATCCCAAAGGATGTGGTCCAAAGGCCATGTTATTGTGAGAAATGCCAGTATATTTGTCCCTAGAAAGCATTTCCATTTCTATTATGTAGATTTAGACATAATTTTCAAGTGGTTGATTAAGGGACAGGAAAGAAATCGTAATTCTCATAGTTAACTTCCTAACTAAAGCAAAACTTACAACACTTTTGAGCTTTAGGCTGGATTTGAGTATAATAATCCTTTGCCTTCATTTTATTAGGTGGTATATTTGTGCCTAACTCAACTCTTAGTTTTTATGACAATTCTAATGACTTATTTGGGGACAAAAAAACCTAACAAACCTAACTGATGAAAAAGTTGGAAAACTCCATCTGTGAAACTGTATGGGGGTTTTGTAATCAATATAAAACCTCCAGATTTGATACCAACCGTCTCTCTGGCCTACTATAATTTTGTAGTAAGGTTCAGCCTAACACTGACAAGGGACTCTGCTGACACAGTCAAAATTCCAGGCCCAGCAGTTGAGATCCCTGGCTCCCTGTCTTCTGTCATCATAGTTGAAGTATCTACTTGTGATTGCATTTTAATGATATGACCTTTAGTTTACATGGAACAGCCATTCGGAGCGGTAAAGGACCCTGCACGCAGAGGTAAAAATAGACTGAAAGTGAGCCATTTTCCTGACTGAGTGGGTGTCTCACACCTTAAAACATTGTTAACAGGGGCAGTTTACATGACGATCTGGGATGACTGTAGTGATCCTGTGGGAGTATTTTGGAATGTGATGAAAAAAGACAACTTTTAGTGCTGGTTATAGGTAAAGAAAAAGTCTGCTAAGCATTTCTTTCAGGTATGAGATTGAATGGTTAATTTATTGGTGCTGTTTATTTATGTCTTCTGCAAACCTGAACTCCTTTAAGTTCTTTAATATACTTTTGTTTTTGACTTTTATAAAGGTCATAATGGTTTCCATTCCTGAATACTATGAAGGAAAGAATGTCCTCCTGACAGGAGCTACAGGCTTCATGGGAAAAGTGCTTCTGGAAAAACTTCTCAGATCCTGTCCTAAAGTGAAAGCAGTATATGTGCTAGTAAGAAACAAAGCAGGACAGACACCTGAAGCACGAATAGAAGAAATTACCAGCTGTAAGGTATGTGTCATATGCGCACAAAGTACGTTTTGTCCTTCAGTATAATGTTCCCATTTCATTTTGAGAACAGCTTCAGTTTGTCTAAAGCAAACTATTATTGTTAAGTGGTTTTCTTGTTCTATCAGAAATATAAAATCCAAGACCTGGCAGTACTTCTAAGAGCTCTTCAAGCTCTTAGTCTCTAACAAAGCCAGTAGTTGAAAATTATCCTGTATTTAATTCAGGAGGAGGATGTTCGGCTGTAATGCAAAATTGAGAAGTAAAACCTGTGTTACAGGTAAGAAAATATAAAGTACAAGAGGCAGTGGACTGCAAGTTGTAGGATGGGATTGAGACCCTCCAAATCTCAAGCAAGTCGCTTTTTCTTCTTGTGGCTTCTTTTCTGTAAGATGAGACTTAGTACTTTTTTTTTTGTGTGGAATGTGATATTGGATTTACCAGTAAGCAAGAATATATGATCTCAACAGGAGCTTATGCTTGTAAATGGAACAGAAATGTTTGTCTTAGTAGATTCCATTATGGATTTCTGTTAGTTTGTTAGTGACAACTAGAAAGGCACTGAAATTCTGTGCTGTGGAATTATTAAAGTGTCTATCTAAATGATATTTTATGCAGTCTGGGTTCAAATGCTTTGCTCCTGAAAAGACTCATTACATTAATATTCTGGTGAGCTAGGCTGGGCATTCTTACTACATGCAGAGCCATCCATCAGTGTTGCCCATCTTTCTACTAGAGAGTATCCTGTTCATGATGAAAAAGATTAACAAAAAGAGGAGAGTTTTCTAGCATGAACTTTGCTAAAGCAGAGTTTGTTTGTTTTGATCCAGGTTTTTCTCTTGTGGAACATGGGAGTCGGCAGTTTGATTTTTCAGGCTTAGGAAATATGTTGAGATGCAATGGAGTCTGTACAAAGTGTCTGCTTAGTGGGTGCTAAAAGGGAATCAGTAACAAATTATGAATACACATAGGCTAGGAGGAGTAAGTTGTTTAAGGCAATGAATTTCTACAACTCTGACTAGCTAGGATTACAGCAGATGCAAGGATGGCTGTGTCCTTAGCAAATTATTTTCTGTAACTATGTCAAAACTGTAGCTCATTGCTCAAAAGCATTTGCTTGCAGTCCAGTGCAATGTTACAGAACAACAGAATCAGTTACAGGGATGTTCTGTCTTAAAATTCAGTCGCACGTTCTCTACATAAATCCCTCAGTTTCCCACTGTCCTGAAAAAAGGAAAAGATCTCCAGACTAAACTGAGATGAGAAAGGAAAAATTTCTCAATCCACTCTTTATATACACTATTACCCAAAGAATAATTAGGGAGTATTTGGGCAAGGAGAAGAGCGGCAGTAGCATGGGCTGACTTAAACTTCAGTAAGGCTTAATTCTCATTGTAGCTTTTAGGAAACCTGTGTGTTTTAAAAGGCTTTTAAATTTGAATCCAAGTCTGCTTGTAGTCTGTACCAGCTCCTCCTGAGATAACAGTGTGATATAGTTGAGTCTTGGTGAGCACTTACTACTGGAGCAGGTTCACAGCAGAAGTCCTGGCAAACAGACTTACTGCTTGTGGTAGCCATACATCTGAGTCCCAGGAGTAAGAACATGAAGGGGTGGTGCTACACATCTATACAGAGATGTAGATGGGGCCAAGTGTTTGTTCTGTCTTCATCAAATGATTAGACGCATAAGATCAGAAGTCTGTAGTTTAGGTGGCATTAATGTCATCAAGACTCCTACAAAAGACCGTGAAAAATTTAATAGATCTGTTGTTTTAAGCTTTCTGTTTTCAAAGGCCCTACCTGTAATTTTCTACAATTTGATTGGACTCATTAAGTGTGCTAGAGATGCTTGAAGATTCTGTTTCTTGAAGAGCTGAAAATCTAAAGGGATGAATGTGATAACTGAAATAAACTGAGCTACAAATTGCCGAAAAATGTTGAGGTTTCTACTTCCTTTGGACTTCGGATATCTAATTAATTTTTAATCTAACTAGTCTGTTAATTTTCCATACATATTGGATGTGCTCAAGGTGGTTTTTCTTGTTCTTCTTTGTACTCATGTCAGTGCTAGTGTGAGGTATGTAGGAATAATGTATGACTATGGATGTGAAAAAGGACAGAACAGATGTGATGGACATAGGAAAAGCACCAAACTGCCTCTTTAGGAGCTTACCTATGTGACTGCTTTTTGATTACAATGCATATCACCACATTAATATGGTTAACAGGCAGTTACTTCAGTCCCCTGGAGGCAGGCACCATCATTCCAACTAAACACATAGCAAGCTTATTTTTCAAAATGACTAAGTTTCCTGTCCTGAGGTAAGCACCGTTTGCTCTACCCCTAAGAATCACAAAGGCTTTAAATGCTGTCTTGTCAGCTTTGTCCTACAAGGTGAAGCTTCATGTTTGGGAAGTGCCGGCAAAGCCTCCAAAACTGAAGGTGTCCCATGTTCTTACTGCAGCATTACCTCTGCTGGTGACCACACAGAGAGCTGCATTAGCCCATGGTTGGGCTGAAAATATATCTACAGTAAAAGGACTGGACCCACAGCTGCTGTGTTCACACAGCCATGGGGGTTCTTGCCATTGCCAGAGCAGGACAAGCAATGCAATAGTAAAGAGTTAAGGGAAGGACCAGTCTGTTTGGTATCAGTATAAAATTATATTGCCCCAAGTGTTGTGAAACTGCACCTTCAGGTGACTCAATTTATAGTTTAAAATCAATTAGCTTCCTTCTGTAAGGATAAGTCTTTTGACTATTTGCATTTGGTGTAACTGCATGGTTGAAGGGCAAAAAAAAGGTGCTGGTGTGATTTTAATACAATTTAACGGACTGGTGTTGAAGCAGTTGCTAAGATATTGGCCTCTATACAACTAAGAAGAGGGGTCTTCAAGGTACAACTTTCAAGAGTGTTTTATTCCCACAGTACTGTGTTGCTCAGGAAAACTTGCATATGAATGAGTGTAAATAAGATGAGGCAAGAATTTTGGTCTGTGTGTTAAGCGACGTGGTCAGAGTCCGGTTATTTATGGAGGGAATACATGATGGAATATAATATGGGTGAGATTTTTTTCAGTGAGAATAGTTGAACACCTATTTGATAAGACTTGATATGATGTTTTCTTTTCACTAGCCAGAGAAACAATTTCTTGTTTGTTTGGGGTTTTTTTAATAATCTGTAAGTTCTCCAAAACTGGCATAATTTGAGGATATCATTTAATAAATCACTGCAGATTTTTAAATCTTGATGAAAGTTTTCTAGAACTATAATGCAGCATGACTCCTGCAAGTCTGTAACAATCTGAATAGCTTTTATCAGGCTTGGGAAGTGGGCAGACTGTACCCTTTCCATCTGTTGAAAGAGAAATTACAATATTTAGACTGTGGCTTAAAAGTTCTTTGAATCCTGGTGTCTAGTAGAAACCATCCCTTCTTTTATCTGATGTTGACAGAGATTTGGTTTTAAGGGTTGGGATGAGTATTAAAAAAATACTAAGTGCAAATTGAAGTCTTCTTACCTTCTGTACAACACGTGCAATACTGCTTTCACTGTGTGGGATAAAGTGTGCACAACTTCCTCACTGAGTATGTTTATCAGAAGTCAGTAGCATGTTCTTATGATATTGCCAACACACGTTTCTAACTTTACTGATGACCTTGAGAACTAAGGAGGTATAGACAGAAAATGTGGGATTTTTCTTCACTTAAGTGAAACATTTATCTCTTTACTGAGTTTAGTCTTGTTATTTTTGACAGCTCTTTGACAGGTTGAGAGTTGAGCAACCAGACTTCAAAGAAAAAATAATAGTAGTTATGAGTGAACTTACGCAGCCTGGACTGGATCTTAGAGAACCAATCAAGAATATACTTATAGACTGCATTAATATTGTATTCCATTGTGCTGCTACAATCAGATTCAATGAAACACTAAGGTGAGTCTGAAATTCTGTTTACCCTGGTCTAGTAAAGCAGTGGAGGAGGTGAATCATGTAGATGTCTGCACAATCTTGCAAACATTCAGCCCATCAGGCTACCTCATATATTCTGATATTTGTGTGCTTGGGAAATTTTATGATGTTTTTTAAGGTACTCCAAACTTTTCTTAAGCTACTAGATCTTTCCTTTGCTTGTCTTCGGAAGATGGAAGCATATTATTTAGATCTGCTTTGACAGAGGTTATAATTACACTATTCAACATGGAAAATTTCATACCTTTTAAAGCTTTAAGCAAAAAGACATCCATTATTAACATTTAGAAACTAAATAAATTAGCCCCTGGGGGTTGATGGAGAGGGGAGGTGGTTTATGGGGTTTTTTTAATTGTGTTTTTGTTTATTTGTTTTTTACTAAATCCCTTTGCCTGAATTTCAAAGCGTTTTTGAAGGGAAGATGTTGAAGAGGCTAGGAACATATTGCTATTCTGAGTCTTCCAAACATCATGTGTTGCTCTGCTCTCAGGGTTGGGTAGAAAGGATACATATAAGCTGTAGTTATATGCATTGTGCTCCCTTGTAATGTTAGAACTTTTTTCCTAGTTTGTAAAGGGCAACACAAACTATTCCTTTGGCCTTCCTTCTTAGAAAGGGAATGCACGTTTTGAGAGGATACAGTTTTGCCAGAAAAGTTGGATGGGGGAAGTTCAAGCACTTGCTGTTTTACCTGGTCAGAAAAACAGGAGATTAAATACTGCTCAGATTTTCTCCCTGTCTTTAAAATGTCCTTTATTAGGAATAGAGGTTTGCCTTGAGGGGAGTAGGGAGAAGTAGATGCACAGGGAGAAAGAGGAGACCAAGAAGTGGAAAAAGTGGTGCTCACGGCTTTGATTATGAAGTCTTTCCTTTGATTTGTTGAAAGAGACAGTGAAGACTGAGAACAATCTCTAAAAAACCCCCAAACTAATTAGTTTCCATTGATGTTAATTGCTTTGTGACAGTGTTCCCCCTTTCCTGTCATTCCCTTTAGTAATAGCATGATAAAGCAATCTGGAACTTAGTGATTGTTTGGGGGGATACCAATTTTTTTGCAGTTAATGAAACACTCTATTGCAAGGACTTTGATAAAGTGTTACTTAGCTGTACTGAAACTTGATTGATTAGTACACCCTCTACAAGAAAACTGATGTCCGTAGCAAGTTCTGTAGGCTAGAAGGAATATCTAAACAGTATAAAATAATCATAGTAGTTGCCCAGCAAGCTGTTATCTGGTGGGAATTGTAGAGATACACCTACTCTACTACAGTGTCCTTAAACACTCTAATGAGAAGCAGTGAAATTGGAGCATGAAAATGTGGTTCTTGGTGGTTTTCCTTTTTTTTCTCCTTCCTTCCTTCCTGTACTGAACCTCATGCTATCCTACAAGATGACAATCTCCAACTTATTAGCCCTGTTCTGAGTTGTTGACCTATCTCAACTTGAATTTGGAAGTTCAGAGATGCAGCTTGTGGCAGCTCAGTGTTGTGTTGTGTTATTTCCTTCACATTTTATGGAATACATAGAATTGGGTTTTAGATTGAGATTAAAAGTGTCCTGACTTTCCCACTCTAGTAATGGAGCATGAGGATTTTGGTAAGAACAGGGTAAAAGGAAAATTTTTCTGGCCATTGAAAGATATTCTGAATTAAGAATGTGGTATACTGTTTTAAGCAGAAAGTTAGGACAGTGTCCATGGTGCTTCTTTGGGTAGGGTGGAGTATTCAAGAGTACTTTATATACCCATCACTGAGGCATTTAGGAGTGAATTTCTTTTTGCTTGTTTTTTGTCTTGCTTTCTACTAATCACATTTCTGTTTAATCAATAGAGATGCTGTCCAGCTAAACGTGTTTGCCACACAGCAGCTCCTCACCTTGGCGCAGCAAATGAAGAATCTGGAAGTGTTCATGCATGTTTCAACTGCCTATGCATATTGCAATCGGAAATTGATTGAGGAAGTAGTTTACCCACCTCCTGTTGATCCCAGGAAACTCATAGATTCTCTTGAGTATGTGTTATGTTTTATGAAGCTGCTTGGGTAATTTGTAACTTTTTGTTTCCTAGGAATGAACTCCCAGAAAAGGGTGAGGAGCCTTAAAGATGAAGTAGCTTATGCTATTGTGTGAGTCTGTCAGCATGCCTGACACTTCCCTTTCCTGTAAAGGAGATGGATTAAGGTTTATGGTCGCTTTAGGCTGAGCTAGGTGTGGAGGGGTACTGAAGGAGAGGGGTGCTCTTATCTACTCATGAGGCCTCCTCTGTGCTGAGAGCGCCAGCCTTTCAGCTGTATGATGAGCTGAATCAGGAGGTGTTAAAGTTGTGCTGTTGCAAGTGTGCTGGCACTGGCATTTGAAGGAAAGGGATAAAATCTAAGATAGTCTCCACTACATCCACCTAAATGCCATTGCAGGATCAGACTGAGATACTGAAATAATATTCCTTAACTGTAGAAGCAGTTCTGTTAAGTATTCTGTGAGCCCAAATATTAAACATCTGTTTTCTGTAGCTTTTTAGTCTTGAATTGGGCATTATGGGAGGGGGAAAATTACTTGTTTTATATTTTGTTTTCTGTGTACATTGCCTGCCCTGAAGTATCTGTCAAACTGTGAAGCAGGTGGCAATATGGGATAAGTGTAATGTCATACATAGTAGTCTCAGCTTTAATGAGTCTCTTTGTTCTTACCTGTCATACAAAATACCACTGCTTGGAAGAGAAGTATGAAACTGAAAAAAACTAATTAAGAAGTCAAATATGTACTTTAACTTGTTAATATAGATGGAAAAGTGCTAACATTAAAGCCAAGTGAGGTACCACCTAGAATTCACATTGAGCCAATCATTTTTATAATGTTGACTTTAAATACACTTTCAAATTATGTATTTCGAAATAGTCATATGAACTCTTGAGGGAAAGCTTTTGTAAACTCTAGCTGACCATGACACAAAAACCAGATTTTCATGTCTTTCTAGGCTTTCCTCTTCATATTACAAAGGGAGTCCATTGCATGTCTGCTTTGATTGTAACGGAGTATTTGTGAAAAACAATAAATTCCATTGAGGTGGCTATGTGACTGAGAACACCAAAGTAGCAATAGATCCAGAGTCACATCTCTGTTTTGTTTGTGTGTTGTGGCTGAAGGTATCACAGTTTTAATATGAACTGGGAAGCAAGATGAAGTAGCAAGATTTGACTGATTTAAGGGGAGAAACACAGTGACCAGCTTGCTTCAGAGGTGGCGTGTGATTGCTCACCGCAAAGGTGGAAGTGATGCTTATGATGCAGCTGGGACTTCTTTGCAGTGGCATCACTTTCCAGATCATAATGCAGCGACCCTGTGTTCCAAAGACTAACTTGCTGAGTCTGCATTTTGTGTTTGAGAACTTAGTTGACAGAACTCGGATTATTGTAAAGGAATATACTGCTTGCTCTATAGTTGATGTGTAATACGTTAATTACTTGGGCAAACAAGTGTCAGTATGCTTCTTCTAGTGGATGCTGAACATGCAATCTTTTCTTTTACTGAGAAACTTGTTTTCATTTAGGTGTGTGTCCCTTTTTCTTTAAAGGGGAAAAAACCAATCACGGTAACTTTAGGAATCCACACCCCCAGTGAAGCAACATGCAGTAATTTACACTTTCTTCTTATTTTTTTTCTTTAGGTGGATGGATGATGACCTAGTGAATGATATTACTCCTAAACTGTTGGGCGACAGACCCAATACTTACATCTACACAAAAGCCTTAGCTGAATCTGTAGTGCAGCAAGAAGCAACAAAGTTAAACATAGCCATTGTAAGGCCATCGATTGTTGGTGCAAGCTGGAAGGAGCCTTTTCCTGTAAGTCACCGAGTTTTCACCTCACCATCTTGCCTGTGATTGGCAGGACACACTGACAGCCTCTTTATCTAGTGACTTTGTAGAGGAAAATCACTGTCAAAAAGCTGTCAAAGACAGTATTCTGATGCGTGAAATTTAGGGGTGAATTACTCCAATCACAGAACAATAATACACTTATATCACGATGGGGGCTAATATTTTAGCCATGAAATAAATAGTCAGCTTGTTACTTCATGATTCCATGTACCTTCATTTGATTGTATCAGCAACTGCGAAGAGTGACTAAGAAAACAGATCTGCAGGACATAAAGCTGTTTTGGCTTTCAGTTAAACTATGTAAGTTTTGCATGGGGTTGGCGTAAGTTTTGTGTGCTGTACTGATGTATAGCATATATGGTTCCTCCTGTATGCAAGCCTGGTGTTGGACTAGCTTCTCCAGTTCAAGACAGACTGTCTCTCAAGCCCTTAAAATTCATATAATTGACTTGTCCTGCATTTTGGAATATGTCCAATGTACATGTCAAACCAGTAAGTATATAGTGTCTAAATATTGTCATTGACGTTGAGCCAAGAGTGTGTTCTGTTTGAAAAATTAAAAAAAGTGAGTTGCCGGAAACTAGTCTAAATATATTTGTAAGCTTGAATACTTCCAACATAAACATATTTTTTAGGCCAATGCCTTGCAGTTCCTTCGCTAAGAAATAAATAAGCTGGCATCTCACTTTGAAGGACCACCGAGTCTACAGGTAGATCTCTTGTCTGGGTTGTAGGAACTTGTTCCATGACCAGCTTTTGCTATGGAAGAACCTTATTTAGAGACATTTAATTTAATATCTTTCTCCTCTTTATTCTCTTTTACCTCCATCCTTTACACTTATAGAAACTTCTCAGATTTTCACTTGAAACTGCTGACTTCAGTATCCTCTAACCAAATCCTTTCCCTCTCCCTGTTTATAATAGGGCTGGATTGATAACTTCAATGGACCTAGTGGTATGTTCATTGCTGTAAGTAATGAAGATACTTAATTTTTCCCCTCCCTTCAGAAAGCAGCAAAGCTTCACATGTTTTACTGGTGGGTCTTCTGTCTCTTTTTTTGTTTTTTTTTTTCTTTTGTTCTTTAAGGCAGGAAAAGGAATTCTTCGAACAATGAGAGCTAGCAACGATGCAGTAGCAGATCTTATTCCAGTAGATGTTGTTGTCAATGCTACACTGGCTGCAGCCTGGTATTCTGGAGTTAATAGGTATAACAGCTGACAAAAGAGAGTACTAAATATTTTGAAATTATAATTGTGTATCTAATAAATCAGTCTTCTGTTGAACTCCTCATCAGTGTCCTCCTATTCCCTCTGACAAAGGAATCTAAGGTTCTGACAGCATTAGTCTCTCAAAGTGCAACTTGTTTATGCCAAAGAGGAAGACATCATCTACTGATACTGTTGTACAAGCCATGTCTGAGAATTCTTTCCTAGATCTTGTAATCAATACAATCTGCAGTAAAGTAGGTGATACCTTCCCTGAAATAAAAGAAAAACAATAGTTAAAGAAGGGGAAAAATATTAGAAGATGATACTAAAAGCAAAAGAAATCTATCGTGAGACTGGTGCTTTCTGCTTTCTGTAAATGATGCTGCTGAGGGAAAGGATAACTTTGGGCATGTGTTTTGTTGTCTGTGTTTTTAAAAGGTTGTTTTTCTTTTAACTTGCTCTCTTGTCTTTTTTTCCCCCCCAGACCAAGAAAACTCATGGTGTATAATTGTACAACAGGTGGCATCAATGCTTTCCACTGGAGTGAAGTTGGTATGCCATGTTTTTGGTTTTTTTCTCATTAGTCTTAATAGAAAAAATAAGGTCAAACAATCAAAGCACAGGCTATAATGAGATCATATTGCATTTTTGTTGTTGAAACTAGTATTATAGCCACTCCTCTCGAATCTGCAGTGTAGAGTGCTTTTTCATTACCTTCCATGGTTAATTCTCTCCTCCTTCTCCCTTGCAGCATTACTACAATTTCATTTTGTGTTGGGGTTTTTTTATTATTCCATTATGACTTAAACTATGGGAGAACTGATTTTTTTGTTTGATGCTGCCATGACCTAAACTGCAGAGTGTGGACAGTGTGTGGAGAAAAGTGTTGCTCAGAGGAGCAGTAGTGATGTTGGGTGTAATGCCAACCTTACTAAAATACATATGGATAAACAGCCCACAATTAAATCTGCATAATTGAGAGGTATGGTAATAGTTTTGCCCTTGTGCAGCTCTTTGTGTTTGGCTCAAGTTAATTGTTGGCTGAGGTGACTTTTTTAATATTAAGACAGCTGTCTGACACTTCAACTATTCAGAGAAAAGTAATCTTTAAGAAGTATGGCTACCTATTTTCAAGTCAGATATCCTGACTAGAATGTAACCCATGTGCCAAATGCTTTGTAATGGTTTTTGTTATGAGTAGCAATACAAGCTGGATGGCATAGTAAAACTGTTTATTAGTTTTCAGTTTTTTAGAAATAAGATTTTTTTTTCATTCAGTTAACTTCAATACTTTAATCTATTTTATTTCTCTCTCCCACTTTTTTTCACACTTTTTACTTGCTTTTGCCCATTTTATATGTATCTGTAGTTACAAACATTATTGCTTCAACCAAACTTGGAAAATTGTTGACTTATATCCCACTTTGAAGCAGGGTATTTAAGCACTGTCTATAGCAACAGCATAAAGATAAAAGAGAAGATTTAAAGGAGAAGCAGATTTCCATATAACTTTTGAAGACATTGATCCTGCTTATCTGTCAAATTTACAGGTGTCATCAGGAATTTCACATGGAGTTCCATCCTATTTGCTTTTTTCTTAATGCTTAAATTTAGATAAGTTGTTTAAAAATGCCATTTAAAATTCTCTTCAGATGCTTGCTTTAAATTCTTCACACAAGAGATCCGAATAGCCTTCTTCATGAAATATAGATGACTATTTAAATAGGTTTACATGCTTTATAAACTGAAATTGCTGCCAGTGTTTGCAGAATACGATACTGAAGATGAAGGCATAAAAGACCTCTTGATTATAATAAGAACCAGTTCAACTGTATTTTAGGTTAAGAGCTTATGTCTGTTTTGTTTTCTGTAAATTGTCATTATTTAATAATACTGTATGTAATGTACTTTGAAAACCATTACATTTTACATGGTTACTATCAAAGCTGTTATGCAACTTTTCTTTCTCAGAATACCATGTAATTTCTACTTTCAAGAGGAATCCCCTCGAGCAGGCCTTCAGACGGCCCAATGTAAATCTAACTTCTAATCACCTTTTGTATCATTACTGGATTGCTGTAAGCCATAAGGCCCCAGCATTCCTGTATGATACCTACCTCAGGATTACTGGAAGAAGCCCAAGGTAATGGTGACTGGCTCTGTCTTGTCTGTTCCTCTGACTTTTAAACAAAGCTGTGCTTACACTATGATGTATATTGTTTTTTTGAAATTTTTTTTCTTCCCCTGAATATTTTGTGACTAAAACTCAACCTTTTTTTCTTGAGAACAGGTTCTCGAATTCAAAGTGACTTTGAACTTCCTGGCAAAAATGAGAATGGTTTTTGTTGACTAGCTTAGGAATTTGACTAAGCAGAATTAAAGGATATATAGCAAGTGACATTTGTTCTTGAATAATAAATAATAAAAATATGTTGCTCCTTATTTTTTCCTACAGATAAAAGCATAGTTTTGAATTTCAAGAAAAATCCATTAAACAATGCAGTAAGCATACCTGACTTTAGGTTCGTAAGCAACCCCCTCGTGTGTCAGGTTCAGTCTGTACAACGCAGAGTGTTCGCATTGTTCCATGATGTTTTGATGAGACTGACAGGTCAGGAACCATGGTAAGAAGGACAGGGCTGAAATTCTCTTGCCTCTAAGGTGGTGGAGACTTGAAAAGAAGACATGGCCTGGGCACTATCTCGATTTACTAAGTACAAGCAATAACAATCCAGTGGCTGCATTTTGAAGAGACTAATGACTGGCCCAACAGTGCTGTCCAAGATACATCTTGGATCAGAATCCTAGTCAGTCATTAAACTCTAGGAAGTGGCTTGCATTAAGATTGTTGTTGCTTTTATAAACTGAAATGGAATGGGAGACAGAGTTTTTCATGGTAGATTACTCATGTAGATGATACAAACCAACATATCAGATCAAGTTGTATCATCTCAACATTCCATTTAGTTTATAATATTTACACCAGTATTTGGCTAACTAAAGTGGTGAAAGTGGCATACCTCTGCTAAATAGGTTAAAATACATTCTGTAGAAGGAATATAAGATGCCACTTCAATTTGTTTCAGATTTGCTAAGCCACTATATCTTAATGTTTATGTTACGTTTTTAAAAGTATTTGTCTTCAGACTATAGAACCTCCGCAGTGGTGGCTGTATTAACACAAATGAGTGTTCATTTGCTGTCCCATAGTCTAGGTCTGCCTTACAAGGAGGCTAAAAGCTCTGTAAAACACTTAGCACTAGATCAGTAGAAGGAAACTGTGTAAGTCGTTTGTAGGAGAAAACTTCTGAACTGCTTTGGGTTCTGTTGTTCCAAGCCTATGCAACAGTGTAATACTTAGAGCAACAGCAGTGGCAGGTGGCTGTGTCTGCACAGTAATCTTCCCACATTAAAAAGTTGTAAGATCTTCAGCTCAAAAGAAGGTATTGTGCATAAAAGTTCCTAGCGTCTAGGCTCTCTTGCATTTTTTTAAGTTGTTATTAAAAAAAAATTGACAGAAATTCCCTGACAGATTTGAAGACTTCATTGCTCCCTAAAATATTTGTACTATAAATGCCTTCAAATGGTTGTGAGGGAATGCTGCCAGAATCTTGTCAGGTTTTGAGTCTTTAAAGTATTTGACCAGTGGGAATAGAATAAGGCTGTGAATAATCATGTCATTTAGAACACTCTCAGCAGTTTTTTTATTATAACACTGAGAATGTTGAATCTTGTTCCTTTTCCTGAAGTGCTTACCTGATCTTCATCACTGAACTTTCATCACTAGTAGTACAGTTGGTGACATTAATACTTTACAGAATAGAAAATATATTTTTATTGATATGAATATTCCTAAGTAGTTTAATATAACAGTTTCCTATTGTGCACAAGATTTCTAGTTTGCAGAAAAGATGGGAGATGGAACTAAAGCAAGCTATTGTTCAGTCACAGCTTTTAAGTTGGATACCCAGCCCACTTACAGGAAGGCAGCTTTCTTTATACAGTGCTCTTCTCTTTTTTTAAAGCATTTAAAATGGGAGCCTGCAATAGAAACAGTAGAAACAAATAAATATATGTAGTTGCAAGCAAGACATGCAGTGTTAAATCCTAATGGAACTAGTAGTTCCATTATAGTGTTTCATAATAGAAGAAATTTCATAATAGAAGAAACTTGAGACTTATCTTTACTCTTGTACTTTTTTTTCTGGTCTTCTGGCTCAAAGTACTTTGAAAGCTGCTTTAACTGATGGGCTGGAGGGTTGTGCTACTGGTGCTGTGGTCATCCTGTCAGTTGACAGAATGGTTTTAATGACCAGGTAGCAGAAGCTTCTAAAGACATGGAAACATTATTGGATATTCTTAATCTCACTATAATGCTGTTCTGGGGGAAGAAGGTCTGGCTTAATTTAAAATGTGACTTTTCCACCCTGATTTAGCAGAAAAACTTGAACTGTGTACTAAAAATGTAGTAAAATCAGCACAAGAAAATTCAAATGCTCTGCTAACCTGACTTCACATGGTCAGTAGCCTGCCCTCTGTGCACTGAGTCTGAGTACACTGAGGTCTCTCTTGTGTACAATGTAAGAAAAAATAAGCAATGAAATTACTGTGTAGGTTTAACTGCACTGTTGCCATACCATCAGGTATTGTACTGCAACTGAATTAAAATTTTTAACAAGTGGAAGAAATAGATCAGGCCTGTGATCCTCTAGAACTACATGATTATGTTGTTAATAATAATAATAATAATTTAAAAAAAAAAATCTTCCTGTTTGGGGTTATTATAATCTCTCTGCAATATGAAATAGTTCTTTTGCACCTCACTTGTGGAAGCAATGTTTTTTATGAGATGGAAATCTTTTTTGCTGTTTTTGCATCTAGTTGAAGGTTCTTGAATTTAACGATTCTCTGATAATATTAACAGGTAAGGGAAGAAATAATGCATATAATGTTTCTTCCAAATTTGTATAGAAAGAGCATGTACAATTAGGATTGCCAATGAAGATTTAGTATTTTATACTGAATACTTGAAACTGTTATAGGATTGTGCAGTTACATAAATAGTGGTGATAATCCTTAGCATCTGAGTTTAAACATAGTGTTGCCAGTACCTTGCCATATATAGTTAGTTGCATAGCAAAGCTTATTAGTTGTCTAATTATCTTTAATTCAAGGCATAGTTCGCTCATGTAACTTTACATAGTGCTTAGCACAAAAAAAGAAGTTATTTAAAAACAATTTGGTATATTTGAAATAGTAAAGACTTTAAAGATACATACATACCCAGCAGATCTTTCCAGTTGCTCTGAAAGTGCAAGAAGTGTCATGAAATATTTTGAGTAATAATTCAGGGATTTCTTCAGCAATTCTTCTGTCATTGGTTTCTTAGAAAGCTGAAGGGAAGGTGTGGCTGGTGTATGTAGGGAGGTGTAAAGGACATAATTTCACATCTGTTATTTCAATTTAAAGCTTCTTAAAACTTGAAGCACCATTCACATAAGTTACTGTCTTACAAACCAGAAATAAGTAAAGAGCATCCCCTTGTTGAATAGATCAAAACTTTTATTCTGGAGGTGCTTAAATTGTTCACTTAAAGAAACTACAGAGCTGCTGAAAGATGAGAATTCAGTAGTATATCTTACACTTCAAAATGTGCAGCCAGATGAAAATACAAAGAAGACAAATCTAAAAGCTTGTTCTGTGTTTTTTTAGAGGAGTCTTAAAAAAAAATCTGTAATGCTTCTGCAGAGACTTGCAGATTGGCAGCCTGTAGATCCTCAGAGGGCTCAGCCTGTATTTAGCCTCAGGACTGGTTTTAGCCTGGAGACAGTAAGTTGTAAGAGTCCCTCAAAATACAGTTGTAACCTTAAGCCACGTCACTTTCAGTTGTGTGGTGTAGAAACTAGCCCACCCCGCTTATGGCTAATTGAACTAAGTTGCTTAAACTTTTAATTCCTATGATGTGCTTCTCAGACTGTTGTAATGTATTTTGTGTTTATGGCAGTTAAGGACTGCCTAGGAGAGACAAAATTCTACTTAGAATCAAGGTCAAAGTTACCCTGACTGGCTGCCTGTTGCTAATGCTCAGATCTTTGAGACAGCAGGTCTGACTTTTTTCCTGTCTTTAGCTTGTGAAGAAGGTGTGATGCAATGCTTGATGTTATACTGAGTGTTTGTATATGGTATTGATTTTTATGACTTGTATCCAGTGACTGTCTTTGGAATGACTAACCTTCAAAACTTCAGGTTGAGGAGTACGGTTCCATTGTGTGTATTGGTGCTTGTTTTTGAGTCGTGTGTGTTCCCATTTGCAGGAGGAGTATGGTGCCATCGAAGTTACAAAACTTAGTCTGCCAGAGCTACCCAAGTGTCCACTAAACGGCGTCCACTGCTGACATCTCTGAATGAGAGGCTGTCACCAGCCTGCTTTCTTTTGCCCTCAGAGAAAAGTGTAGTTTCATGTGGATTTAGTGCAAACTATCAAACTGTCACTGAGAAAGTTAGTCCTCTTCTGCCAGCTCTGTAACTGATTGAGCAGCTGAAAGAATGTGGAGACATTTGATTCTTTTGGCTGATACAGAAAGAAACTGACCCTGCAAAGACAAACAATTTTTTGCTTCATAAGTTAAAAATTTGTAGCTGAGTTAGAAAACCTTTTTTTTGTTTTGTTTTGGTTTTTTTGTTGTTTGTTTGGTTTTTTTGGGGGGTGGAGGTATTTTGTTTTGTTTTTTTTTTAATCAAGCTAAGCTAAAGGTTAGTCTTTGCATTGGTTTAAATTCAGTTTAGTTCTTTTTAATAGAAAAGAGTGAAAACCAATGTCAGGGGCCAGTAACAAGCTCCAAAGGTACCTAACCAGATATTCACCTGCACTATTAGTATTTTGCAGGGCCACAAGTTTTCTTGAAGTGCAGTGGTTGAAGCACTTTAAAATTCAACTGTTCTTCCACTTTAGCATAAGAATACAAATTGGGAAGGTTCAAAAGCGCAAGTCAAGTTAAATAATCGGAAGACTGTCAGTGGTCAGACTTCTGCAAAAATATTTGGCACTATTTTTATCCAGGCCTTTTTACTATGAGGTCTTTTTGACCAGTGAGATCTTTGCTTTCCAAATTTCAAGTTATTTTCTTAATGTTTGACTTAATTAACATACTATTTTTTAAAAGTTCAGTATAGGCTTGATAGCATAGGATATGTTTTGGATGCAGAATCTATATTGGTCATTATTTTTGCATCAGAATGTAATGGGTTCAATTCAGCCCCCCACTGTTGCTACCTTGACCAAGTGTTGAAACTATAAGCAGATGTTTGAAAGCATCTAGAGATAGCTATTAATAAAATCAGCTGAATACAGTTTGAATAGAGTTCTGAACTACTCTGTAGATGGATTCCTATGGGGTTTAAGGAAAAATATTTGTGATTCTTGTGCTTTAGAGGTACAATAATTTTTCAGTTGTCTTTGTGATTTGTATTGCTCCATTCTGTGAGTAGAACAAGAGGAAATTTTAATATTCCCTTAGATACTGAGATGCCAGCCACTCGTTACAGCAGGGGAAACTAATGTGATGGAAAATACTTCCTTTAAACAGTTTCTGGGGCAATGTACTATATCCCTTCTACAAGCATGAATGCATCAAGGCAGCTTTCAGAGAAAAATCAGTTGGTGTATTATTACTTCTATGATCTTTATTGAACAAAATTTACCTTCGGAAAGCAATTTCCTGTTGTTGCTGGATTCTGCTTTCTTTGCCTTCCCCCATATCACTTTGTGCTTAAAATGGTCAGTGTGTCCTGCTATAAGGATCAAATTGGAATCAGTTTTCCATTTCTGCAAGATGGAACTACCTTGAGCACCTGAAGTAGCAATTTAATAGCATTAGGTCATGTGGTACTACTTAGTACTTACTAAAACTGAGTGGCCATCCCTAGCATTGTGACACTTGAAAAAATTTTCTTGTCATAAATGTGGAAGCTTTGCTTCTGAGGGACTACTCACATTTTTTGGGGGCCCACTTCAGATGGTATGATCAAAGGGAAACTTGCCCAAATTGATCCTTATAAAATAATTTCTCTGTACTCCAAGTGGTGGTTTTGTAGAGTTGCTTTCTCTGCATAATGAGGGATGATGGAAGGTATTTCTGCATGTTTTGAAGTGGCATAGAATGGTCACATAAACAGGATCTTCTACGACCTGTCTGTGCCCTTAAATATTTTCCTGCCCTTTTTTGCTGATTGTTTTAAGCCTTGATCTCTTAGTGACCATAATAAAACAATTTTGTTCTTTTACAGAGATCTGGTCTTGCACAGTGGGCAGGAAGATCATGGAAACTTCCTGCCTTGTTTAAAGTTGTCCTGCACAGACATTCTGCACTGTGCAATTTGGCTTTTTCTGCAAGTCAGATTGTTCAGTGCAATTAGATATTCCAGTGTGCTGAAGGGAAAAGTGTTCCATCTCTGCATCCTAAACTAAGACTTACGAAGAGAAGACAACATCTTTTTCCCCCAATAGAAAAGAAGAGATGGTAACTTACTGTTGCACTGGGAAGTAGGATTAGGAAAAAAGATCTGTCTGATAATTTTCAATTTTATGTGAAGATCAGACAGCAAAAGTCCACTTCAATACTGTGCAGAAATATCCTACTGATCTAATATAATGTGCTTGAGGCACAGAGCAAGATGGGATATATTAACATGGAGATATGCAGGGTTGGAGGGTAAAAAATTTACAATCTTACTGTCTGTTTTCCTTGTTTGAACTCATCTTTACACTTGTAATCTGTCCATTCCGTGCCTTGGTCTGTAGGATGATGAAAACAATAACACGTCTTCATAAGGCCATGATGTTGTTAGAGTACTTTACAAGCCATTCTTGGACCTGGAATAATGAAAATGTGACTATGCTAATAAACCAGCTAAACCCCGAAGACAAAAAGGCAAGTGTGATTTGGGCAAGGAGACTGAGTGAAATATAAGCTTATTAACTGAAGACTGAATAAGGACTTGATCTGGTAATGGTGCTTACTGTAATGTGGAGCTAACTCAGTACAAACCTGGCACTGGAGATTCCTGTATGACCCTTTCAGTTGTGCCAGGGCTGTGTTACAAGCTGGACTGGGGAGATGATCAGAGATGAGGAAGGGCGGGAATCCCATGAAAGGGGACTGATATAAAAGTGGGTTGTCTTTGGAGTGGCCTGGTTGTGTGCTCTGGTGTCACACATGTCAGCCAAGTGATGGTTACCTTTCTACTTGCATCACAAATAAAACAAGGCTTTACTCCTTGACCACTGTCTCTTTTCTGAGGAACAGGAGATACACCTCGAGGGACTTTTTAGCTTGTTTTTAAACTAGTAACAAGTTTCATATACCCTTTTCCTGCTTTGGTCATAGAGCCACATGTGTGCTAAGAAATGTAAGTTCCCACTTCTTTCTGAAGCACACTCTTGCTGTGTGACTAAAACTGCCCCATACAGGGGGAGAAGTGAAACAAGCAGGATGACAAAATCTGTTGAGAAAGAAGGAAAACTGGTGTTTGGAAGAAGGAAAACTTATCTCAAACTAAAAACTGTGTGGTGGGTTGTCCCTGGCTGGACAATAGGTGCCCACCAAAGCTGCCCTTTCACTCCCTTCCTCAGCTGAGCAGGGGAGAGAAAATGTAATGAAAGGCTTGTGGGTTGAGATAAGGGCAGAGAGAGATCCCTCACCAATGACTGTCATGGCCAAAACAGACTCAGCTCAGGGATATTAGTTTAATTTATTAACAATCAAGTCAGAGTAGGGTAATGACAAATAAACCCAAATCTTAAAACATCTTCCTATACCACTTCCTTCTTCCTAGGCTTAACTTTACTCCCAATTTTCTCTACCTTCTCACCCCACAGTGTCTCAGGCACCCCACCTAAGTTTAAACTTCCCTTCTGCTGTGGCTTTGTTGGTTAATATTCATCAGAATAAAAATCATCAGTTACAGTTCTAAAAACTCAAATTCCCTTTTGCGTTGGAACAGTTTTGTCATTCTTAAATGTCTTTATTATTAAAGCATTTCCCAGAATCAGTTCTATGGTTATGTTGAAGAAAAGTTGCTAGATTTATAAATAAACTGCCAAAAGTAGGAAATACAGTTGCTTTTGGTGACTCTTTTGTAGAAGGTATTTGCACCCCTTCCTGGCCTCTTGCCTCTTCCTAGCAACTTGAGTTCAGGAAAAGTTTGGAAAACAAAACCCCAGAGCTTTGGACTCTTAGTATTTTCAAATAGCTAGATTTCCAGTAAGATGTGCATATAGCAAGAAAGAACTACTGGCAATAGTAACTGAAACTGTCATTACTTTTACATTCCTGCTATGGATGATATGTTATGAAAAATAAAGTTTGAGAGATTTCAGTAACAGTACTAGAAGGCTGTTCAGCATGTATGGTTTTTATATCATGACCAGAGCTGGACCTGACCTTCAACTTGCAAACAATGCTTACTACAAAGACTCGCTGATACCCATTGTCTTCAGAACTTAGAATTTACAGGGTTTATTTTTCATCATCCCTTATAACATGCCTGCCAATGCATCAATAAAAAACTTGAGTTGTGAATTTACCATAGTAACTTTCTCTCCTGAGGAAGACACTCTCATGGTTGTCTTTAAAATGTAGCTGTACAACTCTGAGCACAGCTAAAAGAACCCTGCATTTATCAAATAGTGAACTTGGCACAGAGCAGTGCTCATCCTACAGCATAACAGAATTATTTAGATGCTTAAAAGTAAATGACATAATAAGAATTATTATTACAGTTATTTTTAGAGTGAAACTCCTTACAAACAGTTGAAATGGGAAAACAGTTCACTTGGAAGTGGAGGGAAGAATGTTACTGCTGAAGAGGGCAAATAAGGCATGAAATAGTTGAAGTTTGGAAGAGATGATGTAAGAAGCTGGTGGTTGACTCAGAAATGGGATCTAAATATGGATCATTCTTAGGATTAAGGATAGGATAACCTTGCATCAAAGACAAATTGGAATTATCTGGAATAAAGATATTTATTTTCCTTTAAATTATGTAACAGGTGACTTTTCAAGCAACTAACAGTGAAAGCTTTTATTTTATGCAGACGTTTAATTTTGATGTTCGACAACTACACTGGGCAGAATACATGGAAAATTACTGCATGGGAATGAAGAAATATGTGCTGAATGAAGAAATGTCAGGCCTCCCTGCAGCTAGGAAACACTTGAATAAGTAAGTATAATTTTTAATTTCCCTCTCTTTATATTTCCTGTGTCTTCCTGCCTTTATCCAGTTTTGCTTTTCCATGTTATGACTTAATTGTTCTTGATAGCACCTGTTGGTCCCCCACAATTCTTCTGCTCCAGTCCAGTGGTCTGAAACATTTTCTAAAGAAGTTCTGTTTGTTCCTCCCGAGTTGCTCTCAGTGTTAATAGTTCCAGTGTTAGTCTGGGATTATGGTTGTAGCTCTGATCACTGGTGTGTATAAGGTAATGCAGGTTTCTGATTTTACCCAAGTATCTTTTGGAAGGTAAAAAGGTGCACAGTTACACAAGGTCAGAATGACTTGTTTGGGAGTTTTCATGAAACAATAGTTCTTCCAGGAATGTGATCTTTTGAAGCTGGTGACTAAACAGGCAGGGACTTTCCACTTCAGACCAGGACACTTTGATATTGGTGCTCTAAGATGCCTTCCCTTAGCATTTTCTCTCTGGCTTAATTCCTCCAATCTGAATGCATTGCTACTGTCCAGAATTTTACTGGCAAAGTTGCCTTTGTTTTGTTCTTGGTTGGTTCATAAAGACAGCTGTAGAATTTCTGATTTGCCTCCTTTAAGAGTGAAATAAAAGTAGCTAATCTTGTTCTGCAATACTACATCATGTCTCCTATCCTGATAGCACAAGGAGAAAGAATCTAGGTCATGACTTGTGTTGTCATTCTAAAGACAAGGATTTGCAGTTTTAGCGTGGTTTGGTATATTTTGAAGTCACAAATATACTTTTGAAAGATGGCATCTGTGATAATAGGGGGAATAGTTCAAGAAGTGGCCTCTTCTGATTTTTTTTTTCTTTATTTGTATTTAATTTAGATACTGTTAAAAAGTGCATAGGAGTTACCATAGTTGCCATTCTTTGTACAAAGAATCATATCTGTGCTGGTTTAAAGGTAAACCGGCAAGAGAAATGAACCCAACTCAAAAAAGATTACAAGTCAGAGTTACAATTTACTAAAAAGATTACAATAAATACAATGATACAGAGAAAATTAGTTTTAACCCACAAAAACAGATGTATAACCAAGCATCCTGGGGCACAAACAGAATGATGTTTGTTAGCCCCTGTTCTGGGCACCATGTGGTCCCCCTGAGTGTAACGTAAAAGGAATGGAAAACCTGTTGGTGTGGATGGTGGTTGCAGTCCTGTTGAGGTTCTGGTCCCCCTCTGGATCCAACAAGTGGTACCATAAATCCCCAAACCCCAAGACTATATATGCTCAGGCTCAGATGGGAATGCCCAGTACTTCCTCCAGGGCAGGGAGTTTCACAATGGCTGATTTAACTCTGTGAGTCATGGGATATTTTGGGAATCTTTGATGGCCTGGGTCATTGGAACTGCCTATTGTGCCAGTCCCTAATGGCCCATTAGCAGACATGACCCCTCAGGCTGGGTGTGAAGGTGCTGATGGCTCCCCAGAGGGAAGTTATCACACCTGAGTCACTGGTGTGAACACAGAAACACTCTCCTGTCTCAAAGGGTTCTTTAACACCCAGCTTGTAGCCTGAGGTGTCAGGCCCTGGGCAGCTGCTGCAAACAGTTCATCAGAAATTACATAGAGAGTGTAGAATACACAGTTTTGGTTACAGCCACATAATGATAAACTGCTCCTAGCCACTGTAACTAGGACAATATTGAAAAACACATGAGAAATAATCTAGTTGCCCCCAGCTCTGCTTATAAGTGGATTGTTTTGCAAGAGGTTCAGATTCTAATGCATGTTTACTCTGAGGTATTAATTTGGTCTCTTTTGTTACCATCTAGCTCTTACCTGTAACTAATCTGAATTTGAGGAGTCCAGAATTTCAGTATTAAATCAGATTTGGCAGCTTAGGAAATGTGGTTCTCTAGGGAACTACTGAGTAGGTTTGTTCCTCAAATAGAAAAGTGGGTTTTACTTTTGTAACACAGAAACTTAAACTGGTTTTTTTTTTGCAAATAACATACATAAAGGAACCCATCCTACCTGTAAAATAAGGGCAGTGTTTCTTTAAAAAGTTCTGCCTTTAAAATACAAATTGTTATGATCTATTGAGCCAAAGGGGTTGCTCTGTTTCTAAGAAATCTGAGCAAATTCTGGTTGCTGTTTGTCTTGAAGCTTTCATCTCTACATGTGAGAAGATGGCTAAAAATCACAGTTGCCCTAGAAGGTCTTGTAGTTTCTCCTAATCTTTAAATATAGTTCCCTGAGAATGAAGGAGTTTAAAATTGCAGTGAAGATGCTGGGCTCTGTGGCTGGAAATGTGTCTGGAAAACCCCCGATGCATTTTGTTTGGTGGGCTGTGATGAAGTTTCTTGGTTGTTTCTGTCAACAGCAGTTGGAGTTATTTCTACATATATATGAAGTTTAAATATATGGTGAGGAGGAGGGAAGTTCATATTGTTAAATGTTTCCTGGTTTTTGGGGTGGTTGGCAGCCCTTTATAGGTAAGTTACCATGTCTGACCTTGGCTTTAAGAGGTTTCTATCACGGAGCTGTGAAGCAGAAGTACACATGGTTAGCTCCAGGGCTGGCTCTATTCCTTGGTTCCCATTCTGCTTTCCAGCAGAGAAGAGCCTTCTCTGTTTGGTCCTTCACTTATCCACTTACTTTCATCATTCACTTAATACCACTCAGAATGTATCTTGAGATGAGCAGATGAACAAATTCTACACTTAGAAGTTAATTCTTAGGATGTCCTTTCTTCCCTCAGAGTCCTGTTACCTTGGCTCTTAATTGTTTCTTTCATTTTGCCACAGGTTAAGGAACATCCGCTATGGCTTCAACACAATCCTTGTGATCCTGATCTGGCGTATCTTCATTGCGAGGTCACAAATGGCAAGAAACATCTGGTACTTTGTGGTTAGTCTGTGTTACAAGTTCCTCTCCTACTTCAGAGCCTCCAGTACTATGAGATACTGAAAAAGAGAGTTTAGCATTAGGACATCTATGCATATGGTGGTCTAACTGCACAAAACCTGTAACATGTAGTCATCTCACATTTTGTAAAAGCATAATTTCATCTTTAATTGGAGTGTGAAATAAACGGTATGGTTTATGTAATGTTAGTTGTGTAGCTTCCTGGAAACAGAGAAAATAAAATGGTCAAGTGCCAGGTTGAATTGGCATTAGAAAGCATTTAACTCTTTGACCTGGGGAAAACATATTAGACCACTGACCAACATAACTGTGCAATTTGGAACATGTTTGATTGAAATCTGCCTTAACATGATTTTTTTTTTTCTTTTAAGTTTTAGTCCACCTTGAGCAAGATAAATATTGACTTAGTAGTTACTAGTTGCTGTAGACCTATTTATTTGAAATTCTTCTAAATTGCAAAAGGGTTTTGCAAGTTGCAAAGTGTACAAATGATGGTGGATATCCTGAAATAAAAATCAAAGACTTTAGTAATTTCTTTGTTTTGTCACTTCTTCCCTTCTCCTCAATGTAGGGATGCAGCAATGGTGCCTCCTTTGCTTTGAAAGAAAAAAAGAAATTAAAAAAAGAAAGCAATCTTCTTTATTTACTGAAAGGCCTTTTGTATAATCCAGGCCTCAGAATGCACTCGTGATTCAGTTCTGTGCTTGAAACTGGCTGTGTCCAACTTGCATTTACGTTGGCATGAACAGTTAGCTTCTCTGAAAGCAGAATTGATTCTATCATTGAGCAGATAAAAAGAAATGTAACCCTGAGGGGGGCAAATAAAGTCATCGACTGTCCTCTTTTTAATGATTTTTTTTTTTTTTTTTTTGGGAACACAGAACCAGCACTTGATTGTTACACTTCTGACTTCAAAGGGTAAATATAATGGAAAGGAATTTATTATGCTTAGTTGCTATTTATATTACTGGTAATAGTAGCTGGACAAACTATAGACTTTCATTAAGAGATATACCTGTTTTTAAGTCATAAGCAATGTTAGCAAGTATTTTATGAATTAACAATTTTTTTTAAATCTTTGAACTATGAAATTTGATGCATGGACGACACCAGTGCTCTAGCACACTTTCTCATCCCTCCCCTAATAAAACCTTGTTTTACTGGGCAAGCAGAGTAAGATGCTCCTTGCTTCAAAATGAATAGATGTTAACAGTTCTTCCATCTGTCTTTTAACTTAAATTATCAGGTTTAAATCTGAAGAAATCTGGTTTTTTTCTGCATGTTATTTTGTTTCAGTAGGGAAAACATCTGTAAAAATGGCAAGTTGTAAGAAAAGATTGATTTCTCATTTCTTTAATCCAAGGCAATACATGAAGATCCCTTTAAATTTTGGTTGCACAGCCATTCGGTTTGAGAGCACTGTAGTGTCCGTCTAATTGATGCACTAAGCAGCACCCTTGCCCAGTGTTCATTCATTAAAATCAATTTATACTGAGGAATTTGTTCTTGAATCTGCCTGGAAAGGCAAATAATGACTTAATTACACAAGAACTACATTATACTTGCCCTTTAGTAGTTTTTTGTCCTATTTGAATTATATATATAAAGAACTTATTTTGCTATTTTTCTGAAAACTCTTACTTTAAAGAGAACACCTTCCTGCAGGTGTATATCTCATTTTGAAAAGATAACGGCTTCCTTGTTGAAGCTAAATATTCTGTAGTAAGTAGTGAAGCTATAATTCCTTTTTAAAATGACCTGTGTATATATAAAGCTAGTGGAGAAAAGCCTAAATGGTCTAGGACCACACCTTGTGTGAGAGACCTCTGACTGTGCTGAAGATAAATTAAGGCTTCTATGCCTGAAGATGTTACACTTTCACAAATATATGAAGTGTATTACATTTTTAGTTGCCTCCCCAAGTATCTTACTAGACCTGAAAGTATGCTTCAGCATTCCTGAATTAGAGACTTTTTTCAGAGGTGCCTACTGTCCAATGACACTCATTGTCCCACGTTGGCTTGTGGCTGAAGTTTGCAAAAGGCAAATACATCATATTCTGAAAGTTATTCTGTGAAACAATTCACTTATGAATTTTGGTTGTTTATAAACATTATCACATTATACTTTTAATGTTGATTTGTTAATACTGAGAACTATGAAGCCAATGAACCGCTTATTTCTGGTCCAAAACACTGCTTTAGAAATCTAGTCTTTTGAATCAATAACAAAGAGAAGGATTACTTTAAACATATTTAACCTCTAGTCTTTAAATATCTGTCAATTTAGAAACCCATTTTTTCCCCTCTTTGGAGATTGTTGTTCTGTGCCCTATTGGTATCTCACACGAATTCATCACTCATCCTATTTAACTGACAGTAGATTCAGTGTCACATTTATTACACTGGTTTTGTCACTTCCTGTGGTCAGTATGTGAAATTCTATCTGAAACTATTGGTTTTTTTCCATATCAGAGCCTTGTCCTCTTGCAGTTCTTCACACAGTGTTTGCACATAATGGATGTTGGTCAAAAATATGCTAGAACTGTATTTTGGTACATGAAGCTCGACTCACTGTTTCAATTTGCAAGTTACAGGAGGGATATCAGTTGGTTAATAAGAAAAAGAGCAACATTATCACTTAACTGTTACTGGCATTTAAATTTGGGACCAGGAAAAAAAATTGCATTTTCCTGTAATGTTTTTCTCTGCTGTAGGAACAGATGTTTGGAAACAAATGCTAAATTGTGAGCTTTTATAAGACATAAACAGAAATATTGGGTGCCTTTGTTTGTAAACCAAAAATAAACAAATCCCCTGAAAGTGTTGTCACAGTGTTCATTGTATCTTTTTATGTGTTTAGTCTAATTTGTGAAAAATAACTGGATAGTGTAAATGGCGTCTTAATATATATATTGAACGTGCCTTGTCTTTTATAAGAACCTTTGAAAACCAAGTTAATGACCAATTCTGCATTAAAACAAAACAAAACAAAAACCTTCATAAACACAAACCAAAAATAAACCACAAAAATCCTACCACAATCTAAACCTTTATGGGGTGAGATCAAAACGCATGGTGAGGTTTGCCTGGTCATGGTGCCTTTTTTGTGTGTAAGCTACTTTTTTCTTCACTGTCCTTACTTGTTCATTTGTAGCATGTTTCAAATTTACCTAAATAGCATAAACTGTCTGCTTTTTCTTATGGCTTAAAAGGGTACTGTGGTTTTGCAGTAGCTTTAGGATTAATATTTCAAGGAATCACAAGAAACTACAATTATTTATGACGTCGACATTTTGTGGTGAGGGAGGAAAAGTTAGCACCAAAATGCCTTGGGTTTTTTTGATTTTGACCTTAATTTCTTGGAATATTCAGATTTCACTGATTCCTCCACCTTTTACTGAGAGCACAGTTCTAGAGATCATGCATGATCTGTAAACTGTGGTTTGGGGTCTGCCGGCTTTAAGCATATCCTTTCCTTTAAGACTAAAACTACCAAATGTAGAAGGCTTTTGTTGATTCAAAAGTGGAAGCAAGGAACAAAAAGGTTTTAAGATGTTGTCCCTTACATTGTGTGCTGTTGAACGTTTTGCCCTGTCTTCGTAGTACGGTATTACATCCCACATTGTTCATAAATAAAGAACAGGTTTGTAAAGATAATTTGCATCTGGGGACCACCCTGCACTGAGCTGGGAAGTAAAACTTTCCATAATATTTTTATATATTTCCCAATCTGAGCAGACTTCAAAGCAGAAATGAAGCAAAGTCACCAGAGAATCACTACTCTGGAGAAATGGAAGGGAATTTCTTTAGGTGCATCCTTGTTGTTTGCCAATCTTTTTGTGCTGAAGTACGTGGAGTTTTTGTGTAGCCTGGAGACATTCACTGTGTGTTTGAGTAAATCTCTAGAAAATACAAAATAGCACCAGTGGTGCTGATATGAATTATCTGCTCTTGTTTTCAATATGTGCTGTACCATCATAAATTTAGAAGGGAAGGTTGGCAGGTCTCACTTTTCACTTTAAATTCTAGGCTTTCTTCCTCTCTTCTTGAGTAATTTTCAGGGCTTCAGACAGCTCTGTCCTCCTTTCTGCCTGCAGATGACTTCGAGTGAAAGGTTGCGTAACCAAACCGAGCTGCTGCTCTGCCATCTCGAACTAAATTTAACCCCGCTTCCACTTTCAAGATATTTATAAATGCTTTTCCCCTCAGTGTTATCTTAGTGCTTTCCTTCAGTGCAGGAGCTTTGGCTTTCCCTGCTCTGCAACTAATATGACTCACTAATAGATAATTAGTAATTATGCAACTGTCTTTTCTGGAATACAGAACAATGACATCTTTGAGCAGCTTTTATTCTTAGTATGGGAAGCAGGAGAAACCGTGACTAATTGGTGAAAGCAAAAGTTCCAACACATTAATGCACTGATTAATACTGGAATGCTTGGAGCCATGGACCCTAGGTAGGCCGAATGGGAATTTTTACTCTTGATTCAGTTATAGCCATTAGCTGCAGATGTAGTGGTTATTACCAAAACCCTTTAATTTCATTCTATTCGAATTGTTACACCTTTTGGGATGGTAATTCTCTAGCTACTGCTACTTCTGAAAAATTCATGTCCTGACATGTAGAAGCAAGGCCTTTTTTGCTTAATGAGCATATGAAAAAAAATAAACTTGACATAGATTCTTTGAAATTAAAAACCTATAACAACCACTTAGTTACAATTTTCTGGGATGTAGAATGAACATCAAATCCAAAATTGCCCTGGCCTCATATGGTAAGTTTGTGCTTCGTCCTCTGCGTATCTCCTGTCTCTGCTGTAGAAACAGCAATCCAGTCCAGCACAAGTAGTTGTGGTATTCCTGTTTTGAAAAACAACCATCTGATCTACCACTTATGTGAAAATGATCCACTATTTAGCCACTATTAACTTTCATGTATCATGTCAGCCTTAATCCAGATTCAAGATGGCATAACAGAATTGAATATTTTTATGAAACTCAGTATCTCATCCTTTCCTTCATTCCTGATGAAATTATCTTAGAACTGGATGTCCAGGGACACAAATAAATACAGATGCTGTTTTAGGCACCGAACTTGGGTGGAATTCAAGAACCTAAAGCTAGGAGACTAGATTTCCTCTCGTATACAGCTTTCTTAGTGTGATTCAGAATCATAAGGCAAGTGCTTAAAATAAGTAGAGACTGCAAAAGCAGTCACATCGGAGGGGGGAGGGAGAAACACATGGAAACAAAAGAAATGGTTAAATTAAGGGAGGATCAGGGTAAATATGCTTAATATTTGTTCTCCTGATGTTATGTGTATGGAATTGAGACTGTATTGACACTGTATTGTGTGGCTCATGATTTGCATTGTCTGTAAAGCTTGCGGTCCAAGCAGATAAATCAGACAATAAGTTAACTGCAAGTGAGCAGGTGTGTCTTCTGGCTCTTCTCAATGTGCTCTCCTTGGGCAGTGTTCATTCAGCTTAAAGAGTCAGGTTCAGTTTGGAGAGTTACGGCAGCTAAAGAGGTACTTGGAATATTGCTGATGGTGTGAAAGTTTGTGGAGTCTGTGGCAGATGAGGGGTTTGGCATTCACAGGATAGAACTTTCTTGCATCTTCTTGCAAGGGAAGTTACTCCCATGGCATAAAGTGCAGCAGAGTGTCCATGGGTATATGTTGATCACTCCCATGAACAGACTCGCAGTCTGTTCAAATAGGCTTCAAAACATTTCTTGTACTGTAAGGAGCTAATTAATTTTGAACAACTTAGATAAGCTAGAACAAGAGGACTTGATAGCTGCTGTAAGTCCTTAGCAGGAAGAATGGAAACTTTTGTGGTCCACTTGGCTATGCTGTACAATTTCTTGCTTCACATTCCTGCAAGGACTTTTTATTTGATGTTCTTAAGTTTTAGCAAAGTTAATAGCTGAGTGTAATCCTCCAACTGTGTGAAGTTGCTTGTCTTTTGAGAGAGACTAGTTGTTTTTTGTTTGCCTCTATCTTTCAAATCCATCTTACCTTTCCTGTTTCATAGAGGCTCTCCCAGTTTAGGTCAGAAACCTGTTATTTCCTGTGGCATGCACACAGACAATGGTTTCAGAATCTTATGCCTGGTAACTGGACTAAGGATTCAAATCTGCTTCAGTCCAGAGCAGCACAACCCTGCTGAAATTGTTGAGTTTTCACTTGAGTGACTGTGAATTAACAACTCAGGCTTTTCTGTTAATTCAACTTTCTCCAGAGCCAACAGTGAGGGACCCAGAAAATTATTTCTCCCCGCCATTCTGTTTATTTGTCTATAATCACTGACTTAACACAATCTACTGTAGGACTCATCACGTTTTTCCTCTGTATCAGTAGCAACAGTGACATTCCAGTAGGCTGCCTCCATGTTGAGGTCTTGGGTGTCATCTCCCCTTGCTGAAGAGGGTTTTTAAAAAGGAAGACGAGAGCTCTAGATTTTAATGTGCTTCAGTAAGTTCTGGTATGTTTGGCGTATTTTATGGAGTGTTAGATTGCAATAGCAAACCAACACTTAAAAACTGTTGGCTCCTTTGTTTTCTTCCCCACCCCAGATGCCACCACTGGTGTCTCTGGTCTTGCCACCCACCCAGTGACTCCAGACAAAAATATTGTACGCTGTTGATTGCAAACAGTTCATCAATGTCAGGCACTGTAGACACCAGGTAAAATGCCACTTTGGTATTTCAATGCTATTAAATTCTAATTTTTGGAAACAAATAAAAGGTTTCTAATTTGCCTGTGATAACACATGTCAGTCTAAATTATGCACTCTAAAGGTTAGTGAGCAGAGCATGTCTCACTACTTTTCAATCCAGGTGTGTGGTTTTAAGTCACAGCTAATCTCTCCTTGTCAGTGACACCTGTGGTTTTCCTCTGTTAAATATTTGATTTGGAAAGAAAAACTTGCAGGGTAACTTCCACTCTTTGTGACTCTAATTTAAAACCAGGTCTATCCATTTTTAATAGGAATGCGCTGCACTTAGCCTAGTAAGTCACCTTCTGGATAGATTAGCTGCTACTTTGCTGGTTTCTGCATTCCACATGGTTTCTGCATTTCAGAGCCAGTAGGTGCTTAGCACCTATACAGGAGTTCAAAGAGCATGAAATATGACTTGAAATTCTGAAGAACATTAGGTGGCTGAAGATATTTTAGGGACTTGCACTCCAACAGTATTCTGTGAAGGCTTTTTTTATAGCAGTCCTCTGGTCAGACAGGGAACAATTCCATGTTTTCAAACGTTAAGTGATCTCTCTGTTTTATCAGTCTCCGCTACTCCTGCAGGGAAAGTACTGATATGACTTAAACCATTGGTAGCAAGTACTAGCTATGTCTGAATTAATGAGCTAAAATATTTTTAATTAGACTTGATAGAAAGAAAAGTGCTGGGAAAACTCAGAGCTGTAGAACATAGAAGCAGTTGGTGCGTTTCTCTTTAAAGGTTGTTTTAATACCTATCAAATAACTTTGCTTCTAATTAGAAATAAGTGCAAAAACATCATCCATTTTTTCTTGGCACTTCTGTCTTTGTTTTAAACTTAAATGCAGTCTTGTCACTTTAGTCTTTCTGGTAGAAAGTCTTGGGGTTTGTGCTTCTTGCCTTGGTAAAATGCTATTACCCAGCAGTAATCAGTTTTGCTGGCACAGAAACAAATAAGGACTTTGAAAACAGATGCTCCTTTCACTTGTGGTACGTCTACAGGTGCTTGGTATGCAGGTTTAGTAATTAACCTTTTTATGTCAGACACCAGGGCTAAGTTGGGTATGTTGGTGGCATGGTAAGATAACTTGCCTAAAAAAGCCTTCCTTTCAGGCACTTCAAATTTAGAAAAAACATGCTAAGTGGAAAGGCAATGTCAGCTGCACACTGAAAGTAACACCCTTCATAATCCTGAGACGTTTTTGTCACCACATCAAGATGGTTTTTGTGTTTTCTGTTACAAAGCTATTAAAACATGACAAGTGAAGATGATGACTTTAAGGCATGAAATCTTGCAGGTCATCTTTCTCTTAATTCCTCTTCCCACCTGTGGAACATTGAGTGACTCCCATCATAAGATCACGTTCGTATTCTTGGAAACTCAGGTGGGATAGTTTAGAACAGGTGGTTATTAACACGTGGTGCTGCAAAAAGACACAGGTGTAGCACAGTAACTGCTTGAGGCTTCAGAGCAGGAGATGGAGCTCACCTGGGCCTCCAGTGATGCTGAAAGAATGGGCTGCCACTGCTTTAAATGGAGGGCACCTGCTGTTAATCTTCCTGCCCAATCTGTCTCCCATTCCTTTCATGGGATATTCAGAGATGATTGTTGTTGTATTCTCTTCGTTGCTATCCTAAAAGCTGTTACTCCTTCTCTTCAGCAGTAGCAGTTTCATGAGCTTCCTTAGGAGTTCAGTTACAGATGGAGATGGACACAGACTGCAGGTAAGAGAAGAGTACAAATGGGCTGTTTCCATAAGGAGAGAGCAGAAAACGCTCAGAGATTCCTCTGGATAGTGTCTCGTTTGAGCTGTCTTACAGTGAACTTGCTGCTCTACTTGTTTATCTTTCCTGCATCACCCACTTGCTTCCAGAGGGACAGCCTGCTTCCTTCCCTTCCCTGGGTATAAGTAAAGCACTTGTCCTCAACTTCAGGCCTCTTGCAGCCATAGTTTTCTGAGTGCAGTTCTTCTGGCTTTTCTTTTTTTAATTGGAGCATATGTAGTTGTGATAGGATAAGGGGGAATGGATTCAAACTAAGAGAGTAGGTTTAGATTAGATATTAGGAGGACGTTCTTTGCTTTGAGGGTGCTGAGACACTGGCACAGGCTGCCCAGAGAAGCTGTGGCTGCCCTATCCCTGGAAATGTTCAAGGCCAGGTTGGACGGGGCTCTGAGCAACCTGGTCAAATGGAAGGTGTCCCTCTCTACCCGTGGTAGGGGGGTTGGAACCAGATGATCTTTAAGGTCCCTTCTACCCCAAGCATTTTTATGATGATAGTGTGTTAGTGGGTGTTCAAAATGTTTCACAGATGCCTTTGTGTAATGCTTTCTGTTTTCTCAGTCCATTGTTAACCTTAGCATGTTGTAGCTTGGAAAGAGCTCTCACTGCAAATTCCTAGACTTAGCTTGCCAGGAAAATATCCATGTGAGTCCATGTGTATGTAGTCAGCACTCCAACTTGTAAAAACCTGATTTTTAATTTTTTTTTAAATATAAAATGTGTGAAGTGAAAAACAGCTGCTTTTACTTTTTTCCTTTATTTGTAATACTGTGCTGTCTGTTAATTATTGGATTTTATAGAACTTCTCAAACTGTATATATAGTGCATGAGACTTCTGTGTCCAGCCTTTTGGTTTATTGCTGGGTTTATGTTCACTAGAAATAGTATTTTTTTTCATAATTAAGAACAGGTATATTCGCAACAGATTTGAGTCCTCATGTTTCTTTGAAGTATTAGTTGTGCTAATCACATTATGAGCTTTGCAATTTGAAAGCGTTGTATAATAATTTTTAAAAATTCCAAAGTGTTTAATGTGTATCTGTCTCATAATCTCCATAAACATGTTTATACGTGTAGAGAGCAATGCATATGGCCAGTGTTTCCTCTTCTGTGTTTGTTCCTGAATTCTGGCTCACTGTTCTGTCTGTGGCTCCTTTTGGAACCAAGGAAGGAAACGCTTGACCATTCCTGTTTTCAAAACATAACTGCTTTACAAGAAGGCTAAATACAGAATGGCCATGCTGACTTGTGCCAGCACTCAGGTGATTGGCTTGTCTCAAAACTCCACTAGTGTGCTGCTGAGTGGATGCCAAGGGCTGTTTGAAAGAGCCCTGCTTGCACTGAGAAGAGGACACAAAGCCAATCTGGATATTGCATTATTTGAAGTGCTTTTTGGCTGCTGGTTGATACTGTGCTGTGGAATGAAATGCTCTTACGTTTGTGTCCACCGGTGAGCTTCCAAAGGAGGCTTTTCAAGGACACACAAATGGTAGATGTTCAGATGTTAACGGATTTTTCCAAACTTATGGTTTATTGGAGGACACCAGAACTGAGGTCAGGGAACACGGCTCTCAACCAGTGTCTCAGCATAGACTGGAAGGTGGGATTTCAGCATACTTATTGGAGAAATTATTGCTTGAGACTCATCTAAACCCTTCTGTCCTGTTACCTTGTGATAGCAAGAAGTACCTGTGTATAAAAGGAATGGAAAAATGGTATAAAAGTGTCTGATTTCATACAGCTGGATCAAATAAAACTTATAGAGCTTGTGGTAGTATTTGCATCTGTCTGAAATAGGAGTGGAAAATGAGAGTTGAAAAGGAAGGTGGATGGTGAATCACTGCTCTTTTTCTGCTGTTGTCCTTTCCTTTAGGGTGGAAATTATAACTGCCTTAGAGATTGTGTTTGGAAAGCAAACACCCTTACTAAATTATTGCAAACACTGGTTTTTGCTCCTGCAGGAATTGGTTTTGGTTCTTTTGGTAAAATTGCTGTAGGATGATGTCTCTCAGACTGTTTAATTCTGTTCTGCCAAAATGAAGTATCTGAGGAAAGGATAATAGGTACAAATACTGTAAATGAGACACTGATTTTATTGCAGGCTTTGAACTACAGACTCCTGGCTGCTGTTTGGGATGTCTTGGGGATGAAGTAATTTTGAATACAGGCGATATGAATTGACAAGCTCTGTGTAGATTTGACTGCTCACATTTTGGCTCCTGAGTGTTAGTAAGCTCCCTAGAAATGCTATATTCAGTGTTCTGAAGAAGTGACAGGCAATTACCCTCATTATGTATTCTGACTGTAACATTATCATAGCAGATTTTCTGACACTGTTGTTCTTTCACTTGTTTCCTTTAGAAAAGAGTGACTGGAGGTTAGTTGTTTGTTGGGAATTAAGAAACACAGAGCCCAGATCCCTCCTACCTGGTAATTAACTTCTTGAGCAGAGAGTATTGCCCCAGGGGACTGTTTTGAAGTGGTGCATGTCTATGATGTAGTGCTTGAAAGAACTTGAGTAAACAATCTATACTGTCTCTACTTTTTGAGTTAATTGAAGTTTAACACTTTGCAGACAATACCTGCTATATTGTGATATTTAGGCAGACAGAGTTGTAATAAAATTAAACATTTTCCATCTCATTATTGAATAGCAGATTAAAATGCTAGCACAAACTCATGTATTTCCAAATAGAAACCCTTCCCTCTAAATTACATGATTTTCTTATTTTTTGTGTAAGCACTGCAAGCATATCTGTGTATAAAACACACGCACAGGAATGTATGAGTGGCTTTTCTATGTCCATCTTGTTAGCAAAATCTTAAATACTTGTGGTGCAAGGTCGGAAAAGGGTTTCCACTGCTCTACAGAACTGGAAAGTTTATCAGCTCCATTTCACCCCTACAGGTGTGTTGAATGCAGGGTACAGTTTGGAGCCCTCCAGTTCTATTTTTGCTAAGGTGTTAGTTGCTGCACAGAGAGCTGGTGCATGTGTTGTCAATAAGTTCTGCTCCAGAACAATTGAGTTTTGAATAGAAAGGATTAATCAAGAGTCAGAAAAATTGAAAAATTAGAAACTATGTCATAAGAGCTATTTTTGTGGGTGTGTTGATGTGTTGAGGTGAAAGCGTGACAGCTGGTAAATGAACTTGTTGAAAGACTGTATGAGAGTCTTAAAAATACTCTTGAGCAGGTAGCAATAAATGAAGAGGTGTAAGTAGACAAGCAGGTTCAGTTGCCTTCCATGAAAGGCATTTTCCTCCTGCCGGCTAATGGAAACAACCTGGGAGCTTGTAACTGCACATATTTAGAGGCAAAAGAGTAATTTCAGTTTTAGTTTCTCTACAGCTCTGCAGGAGCTGTGTTCTGGAGTTAATTTTTAAAGCCAGTTCGAATGCCCAGCTAAGCAGGGGCCAAAAGTGCTGGGACACCATTAATGACAATATTGCAGATGCTGTTGCTTCAGCGTGTTTATGGGGTGACAGCTCATTTGAATAGGGAGAGCAAGCCAAAAGGGGAGGTTTTACAGCAGGGCTGGCACAATGGGCTGTTGTCGCATGGAGACCTTTGGCGAAGCAGTGATGAAGAGACAGAGCGTGTTGATGGTAATTACTGTGCGCTCTGCTTCTGAAAACTTAATTGGGCTGTGCGACACAGGGAGCGTGGCTGCTGCTGCCCGCCCACTGCCTGACTCTACTGTGCAGCATCACCATGGTGCGATGCCCTGAGACAGAGCTCTAATCTCTTGTTCTACACAGCCGTTCATCTCTCCTGGGACACAGCTCTGAATGCTCTGTGTGCAGAGATGGGAAATTCCGAACGCTGGTTCCAAGGTGGTTGCATTCCTGCAGCATCTCTCGGGGCCCCTGTTGTTGGGAGTCTGTCGGGGTTTCCTTAGCAAACCCTGCAGCTTAAAGCCTGTCAGGGTGCAACTTGACAAACAGGCCAGGCCTGATTCTGCTCCTGTTGATTCCAGCTGAAAGAGCAAAGTAAGCCTCCTGTTATTGAAACAGATACTGCATCAAGGAAACTTTGGGTGGCAAACCCAATTATTTCCAGTGATTCAAGGCCAGACTGGACGAGCCTTTGAGTAACCTGGTCCAGTGGGGGGTGTCCCTGCCCATGGCAGGGGAGTCAGTGGAAGTCGGTGATCTTTAAAGTCTCTTCCAACCCAAACTGTTCTATGATTCTTGTGCACAATTACTCTTAACACTTTGTTGGAAAAGAGAATGGTTCTGATTAAAGAGAATTTTCCTGAAAGACAGAAGCATCTAAACAGGCAAACAACCTGGCTCAGATGCTGTTTCAGGTTGGCCAATTAAAGCTACACAGCAGCAGATGATTTGATACCCACCAAACTTGAATTCTAAACGCAGCATTTTGTTACTTTGAGAACCATAAGCTCTCCATAGTGGAGGACTTTACACTAGTGAAGGCTGCAGTGCTTGCTGGGAGCTTTGGGTGCCAATAGCAATCAAGCTATCGCAAAATGGAGCTTCCTTTGGGCTCTCAGTTGTCTGGCCAAGAAATCAATTATTAGCCTCAGCTGGAATCTTCATAACTCCTCTATACCTCCTCAGATGGGGTTTTGCATATTGCAGTTTTTGAGTGTCCAAATGGTCAGAAATGTGTAAAATGTGCAAGAGAGAAGTGGTATTTCAGAGGTTTTTCCACTTTGTGAAGTATAATAGACAGTTGCTTTCTGTGTGTCAACTTCAACTTTATTTTTAACTTAATCTAGGTATTAGGGGAACCTTGGCTGGACACAGCTCACAAGTGTCCAAGGCTGTGAAAGCACAGAACATCAGGCTGCAACCAGAAGTTTCTTGTGCTCAGTGATGAAACCTGGTCTGCAGGACAGGCTTTGGGACACTGCAGTGTTAAATATTATGTGATGTTTGAAAAATGACTCACGTGGAACACACCCATTAAATAATCGCTTGTTTCTTGCATGATTCTTTCCTGCCCGTGACAATGACAATATTGGAGACTACTTAAATTATTAAGTCTTCATAGTCCTAAATCTGGCATACTTCCTGCAAGTTGAGAGAGGGTCTGAACCTGCAGAAACCTTTCAGTTTGCTCTCTTGCTCCCCAGGAACAGTTCGGTATTCCAAAGACTACACCAAGTGCACGGAGGACCTCTAACATTGCAGGTAGAAATATTGGGGTGGGCTTTTTGTTTGGGGTTTTTTTGTGCTTGTTTGGTGTGTGTGTTTTGCTATTTTGTTTTGGGATTGTTTTCTTTGGTTGGTTTGTATTTTCCTGGTGGGTTACTTCAGAGGCAAGGACATGTCTCACTGAAGTTTGCTGTACCTCGGTTGCAGATTTAGCTGTCTGATCCCATTTCCTTTCATCCATCTGTCCATACACAAACGCACCACTCAAACTTTATATGTTGGTGCTTTTTTTTTTTTTTGCATGAAAAGATCTCAAAAACTACAGTTTACCCCTGACTGTTGATCTAGAGAAGGTAGAGAGTTCCTAAATCATGAATTAGTGATGCAACCCCATACATATTACATTAGAGCAAGGAACAGTGCAGCGAGTGATGTGTGCTAATTCAAAATAAACAAGCACAGAGTGGCACAAAACTACAGTATTCTGCAGTATTTGTGAACTGCAGTGTTGCAAGGGCTTGACATGGCACTTTCCTATATAAAAAGGGTTGCATTGTGCACAAAGTTGTGAAAGAAACACTGCTATTCAGTGGGTTTCAGCTGGGGTTTTTTCTGTAGGGAGTTAGTATTTGCTGTCTACTTTGTTTGTGGTTGGTTTTTTTGGCTTTTTTATTTTTTCAGAACTGGCTGAAGATCTTGCACGATCAGCACAGTGCTGCTCTCAGCTGTGTGGCCAGCCCCTGTGGCACTGAAGTCTTAGGCATGGACACAATTTGCAGATGGTTTAGTTCTAGCTCCTGTTTATATCAACCTAACAATAAAGCTTGTTCATTTTAATTTAACATTTAAGTCTGCATTGGCTGAATTTACATGTCTTTGAGCCACAAATAAATGCAGTGACCGGTCTCCCAGTACCAGAAGTTACTGTCTCAAAGAAAGAGGGCTGGCATTACAACTTGCCTGCTTAGTGTAGGTGGACTGCAGTTGTTTTGTAAAGAATTCAGTAGCTTCGGCCCTGCTGATTGCGTGACTATCTCACATCTGCAGATGAAAGGCAAAAGCCCCTTCCTGTTTCTGAGAATAATGTGGTTTCTGTAGTGTCCTCTGATGTTCATTAAAGGCTTCCAGTTCCTGACGGAATTGCTGCAAGAGGATTGAGCAGTGGCACAGTTCAGTTTTCCACCTACTGAAGTTTCACATTGGCCCTGAAACTCCTTTCCATAAATTTTCTTAAACTTTAAAGACACTTCTGTGATTTTTTTTTTTTT
>VWZG01011593.1:229334-342854 GCA_013396735.1 Grallaria varia
TTTTTTGCAATGTGCTGCTGGGAGCTTACTCTGGCCTGCCATTGCAAGTCTGATAGTAGTAACCTAAGCTCTGTCAACATTGCCACATATTGCTGAGATAGTTGTAATTTATGCCTTCCAAAGCAGACGAGTGATGGGGTGGCTGGACATCCATGTCTCTACTTCACATTACTTACATACAACAAAGGTTTCTTCAGTAGCTCCATTTTTAGCTTTTTTCTTTCATTCTTTTTCTTTCTTCTCCTTGTCACAATTATTTTTGCAAAGACTTCAGCTGTGTTTGCAGATTCAAAGTACTGAATATTTGGTAATGCAGAGTTCTCATTTCCTACTTGGTATTTATAGCTACATCAACCATTGCAGAAACAGGGAATCCCCTCTTTCATCCTACTGTGTGGTATTCACTGAAGCACAACATATTTTCCCTAAAGGAAAGAACTAATATTCCATTGCTGGGAGTGCCTAAGCTGTGGGTCCCTCATGGCAGCAGATTTTGCAGTGGTTGCACTGGTACAAGCTGCTTGCAAGCAGGAGGTTAGTTATGAAAGTGAAAAAATAGGCCTATTAATTCAGCTTGAGAATTCTAAGCTACATAAATCTTAAACCCAGATGACTTTGTGTCGGTGCATTTACCTGTACTGGGGTGAATCTTACTGAGATTTGCTGTGGGGCAGAAAGGGTTTGCAAATTACTGTCCCTTGTACCCCCAATGTTGAGAATGAGACACAAAACTGGCAAAGCCACCAAAAATCCTGCAGCAAGATCTGTGCTGACTGCATGTTGCTGTTGCTCATGTGATTCCTCATTCTGAATTAGATTTCTCAATTTTCCTTAAGCCTCTGCAATCCTGAGAACAGATTAAAATTAATTTCTACAAAGTCCATTAAATTAATTATGAACTAAACTTGTGATAGTACTTTAGATACATCACTGTATTTGTTGTATTTTTTTTGTCTTGCAGTACAGAGGGAAAAAGATTGATTTTTGGTTTCTACAGCTGTTTGCATGGCTGCACGTTTATATATCAAATTACCAGATGTAGATCACCCACCTCCACGGCAGAAATGGGGCTGCTCTGCCATCTTATGGCAGAGCTGAAACAGAACAACCAAGATTCCCGGGAGCATCTGGAACTATAAATGTGATTGTGGTGGGTCCTACTATTGGCTGTGCTTCAATTGAAAATAAAGGAAATGCCCCATCATTGTTCAGTAATCCTGCTTGGCTTGGCTTTCCCCATCTCTCCAAAATGGTGTGGTTTTTTGTGCTTGGGCTGACTTTGCTTGTGTTTCCCACACTTTCACGTTCCTCTGGTGGTGTCAGGAGACAGAAGACACAGTTCTGATTTTAACTTTGTTGCAGTTTCACTCTCTCTCTTGTTCTCTGTGTCTCTGTTTCCATGTGTAAAAGTGGGGACTGTATGTCTTGCAGTCTTTCACAAACCCACTACCCAGACTTCATCTTGCAAAGTAGCCAAACCGGATTTTCAAATCCACCTTTCAACAGTTCTGGCACAATATGAGTAGCTTTATTGCTACTCATTGTAAGCAATACTTATTATTGCCAGTATGCTGCTTGGTCACTGCTCTCCCCTCATTTCTGGCTTGATCTCTCAGTCTAAGCCAGCGGCTCAGGGCTGTGAGCCTGCTCTGATTGCCTTTTCTCCTGGGTCCTGAAAATAAGTTATTTAGCCATGGAGACCGAGCCTTGCCAGGAGCAAACAGATTGTGGGTATGTGCCAGCTTCCTGGAACAGAGGAAGCTGCTCTCTCTTGACTGATGAAGGGAAAACACATGGGTTACTTTTGGGCTTCCTTCTCCTGGACTTTTAAGCTAGTTGGACAAACCATTCCTCTCTCCCCAGTGTTTGGACTCAGTTCCATGCCCTCGTAAGGCAGCGGTACCTGCTGTGACACAGGTTGTGCAATGATACGTGGAGTTACTGTAGTGCTCTCCGTTCCTGTCCTGTTCTTGATGTGATGTGTGACTGTACTGACAGCACTGTCATGCTGATATAATACATTTGTACCTTCTATGTTTCTGGAAAATCCTGCAAGACTTCATCTTGCTGTAGCTTGCCTGGGATGACATATTTATGCTTTCTGAGCATATTCAAGCATATAAACACTGTAAATCTTTCCCATCTCAAAATTGGAGATTAAAATATATTCACCATGCTCTTCAAAAATCAAGTAATTTATTTGATTTATTTTGGGTCATGTTCTGTTAGGCATCACTTTAACAAGAGATGTGCAGTTGATTTGATGTAATTACTATGAATGTCTGCTTTGTGGCAGGCAAATTAGTCTTGTATAACTTGCTCTGTTATGGTGCTCTGACCCTTGTTGGAAGACAGTCTGTAATCAGAACTTGCTGGTGAATGTATATCTGGGGCACAAGTACCTGAAGTTGGAGAGAGGAGACAGGTTAGGACTGTAGTCTCAATTGTATTTTTGATGTTGGTGTTTCATGATTAAGTGCTGAAGCCATCACAGAACTGCTTAATCAGAAGGGATGTTTAGACACGGAAAATCTAACGTGTCCACTTACTGTATCCCAGTATCACGGCCAAAGTTGAGAGAGTCAGTGAGCAAAGTGTGAGCTGATGCTTCTTTAGGTGAGCTAGAATTTTTTTTCCTACAAGCTGGTCAATGTCAGAATGATGTCCTGTCAAGAGGATGCTGAGGAGTTCAAATGATAGGTGTATATTTTTTTTTAAGTGGCTTACCTAGTTACACCAGAAAGCATTCTATTCTTTATCACTGGGCATGCTGAGAGAAGAAATTACATTCTTGTGAAAAACAATTCTGTGTTCAGCCAAATCGTGCCAGATCGCACCAGCATCGTTTCACTTGTCCTTGTCAAAGTGTGGTATGAGCCAAAAATGTGCTTGTTAATCGGCGTGCTTGTCCTGCAGCACTGAGTTATGGGATGCATCCTTAGGGCTCCTCTCTGTGCACGCAGAACTGACAGTGGGAAGGAGATTGGGAGAGGGAGGGAGGGAGGGATGGACTCTGTGCACAAAGCAGTGCTGCAGTGGAGGGTCTGTTTCTCCAGTGCCTGATCTTGAGCCCTGCCAAGCTTGGTGCTGCGACCGCTTCCCCGGGGAGCCATTCCAGTGCCCAACCACCCTCTGGGTGAAAAGTCTTTTCCTGATAATCTGAGTGAGGAAAGCCAGGACCTCAGGCCCTTTGTGCTCGTCATAACTCCTCTGTGGGGCAATTCCTCATGAGCTCGGGTTCACTGCAGTTCAGCCTTTATTCTGGGTGTGAGAGGGTTCTAAACACCGGGTCTGGATACCCACAGTGATTGCTAACATGCATAAATAGTGCAGTTACATGAAATGAATGCTTTAGTGTTCCTCTGGTTTTTATTTATATTTGTGTTGAGGGGCTGCCACTGTAGTATTCAGACTATGGGCTTCACTAGTAACAAAACATTCCCTAGGGGATGCGACACATTTGGGAACTAAGTGACCAGCTTCCTTCTGACTGCTGCTCATTTGCTTAATCCATCTGCCAGATCTACCTTAGCTGAAAAGCATTAGTATTGATCTTCCCTTACAGTGCGTTTTGAGACATTCAGGCCAAACACTTGAGCTAAGCACAATTTTGTTCCCTTTCTCTTCCTTCGTTTGTCCTTTCCCAATTAATCAGTTGTGCTGTAGATGTAAGGCTTTTCATTGCCTGCAGTATTTTTGCATTTGTTGATGTTGTTCATCTTGTTTGGTTTTGATCCTGTTCACTTTGAGAGGTAAAATCTCCATCCAGGAGAAGACTTAGTTACTAAAGGAAACTGCATGTCATAGCATTGCTTATCATAGATGTAAGTAACTGAGCCTGTACCTATAATTATCATATATTGGTGAGCCCTGGAAGCAGGAAAAAGGAACGGTAGTGACTAGTGGCAAAAGACCAGCAGGTGGTGTTTCTTTTAGTTCTTGGTTACCAGTTACTTTTGGCTCTTATGGCAACTATTGCACTTTGCAGGGTGAAAAAGAACTTGGGGCACTTTCCACTAAAAGCACACTCCTCTTGGGTTTTGGTTTTGCTTGCTTGCTTTTTTCTTTTTTTTTTTTTTTTGTGCAGGAGATTCAGATAGGTCTTGGTGTGTATCCAAACTCCTGAATTAAAGACCAAGTGTTTTGGGAAACAGCATCTTGTGGGGTTTCTGTGGGTTCTTTTTTCACCAAGTCCTCTTTTGAACATTTTTCCTATTGTGCACTTTGTTCTGTGCCCTGACAGGTCAACTGAAGAATTCAGGAGGATGCAGCAAGTTGAAGTAAAAAAAAGCATTATCAAAAGCCAAACTTTCTGTTTTGCTGCTCCCTCTGAGTCCTTACTTGAATTAATTGGAAGTAATAAAACATAACTGTCTCTTTGAGGCAAGAACGCTCAGTTTTGGGGCAGGCTGTAACGGGAACGCAGGGGAGAAAGGGAGGGAATGTTAAAAGTATTAAGTCTCAGAAAGCAGCCTGCGTCAAGGGAACATGATTGATTAGGCTGACTAATACCTGGGAGGATGTGGAGCAGACCTAAGTGGTGCAGGGGTGGTAAGAACTTTCCTACTGGAAGTACAGAGTTATAAGGTGACCATATCTTTTAAATTCTGCTGTACTGCTAAAAGTCTTACAGAGATACTTTGCCCTTTCAGGGATCTTCACACTCTAAGAAAAGGGACTTCATAATCCCCAGAGTGTGATAAATGATGCTTTAATATTGCAGAACGTTTAGCTGAGACATGTTTATTAAGCAGAACTAGCCAGGAGGTTGGAAAAGAACAGAAAATTCTGGCTCTGCTCTTAGGACAACGCTGTATCTAAAACTCAGCCTGGCTGAAGTTTCATCGTTGCCTTTGATATTTTAAATTGCAAGTGGAGGCTGCAGCCAAAAGGAATGGGCTGATCTGTCTGGTGCGTGCATTAGTTCCTCCTCCTTTGCACTGGCATTCAATTTTTGATAACAGTTTTGATTGAGAAATTAATCCAACTCTAAAAGCAAATCCAGCCACATGAAACAAGAAGAGCGTTCAGCTCCCCGCAGAGCCTGCCCCGAGCCGAGGGTGCTGCAAGGGAATGGCAGCAACAGGGTCCTCCATGGGAGATGGGCCACAGCTGCCCCCTTGGTGGCAGCCAAAACCTGACTTGGTTTAAAGCTGTCATGAGCCTGCGAGCACTGTGAGAACACACATCAGTTGTTTTGGATCCCCAGAGAAACATCTGCCTTGTTAGTTGGTCCTTGGTATAGAAACAATCACTTGTCAGCACCATTTTTATGAATAGATGGAATTAAACAGGTTCAAAACGGTACTGGCTTAAACCTTTTGTTTCTGACCTTTTTATAAATATTTATTTGCTTCATTTTCAGACAAATTTTGGTCCCCCCAAAATGCTTTAGTGACTGAAAAATCAGGGCTATGAAGCTTTCTGGAAAATGAATTGATAGCATGGTGAGCATTATCACTGCAAAATTTTAGTTTGCAGATCTTTTTTGCAGTGTTTACTCAAACCTGGATATAATCCTAATCTATAAGACAAGCTTAATTAGGATTCATGTGGGAATGCTGAGATGAAATTATGTAGTCTGTCTTTTGCAAGTCAAGTGAATTTATCAGTGATCACTGCTGGTCTAAAAAGGTACGTGAATCCCAACTGAAGGCATCATGTGGTTCTTCTGTGAAATGTGATTGTATTTGTACAGAGGTAGAGGGAAAAACATGGATCTTTTATATGCCTCTTAAAGTCATTTTGGGAAATGGTAGGCAATAATGGGCTTATATTGAGAATTGATTTTTTTTTTCGTTACTTTGAAATTGGGCATAATTTGAATAGAGTCGTGGGAATTGCAATAGTTATAATAGTTAAAACTGGTGAAAAATAAGTTTGGTGGAAAATCAAAATTTCTGCACCACTATCCACACATAAATACATTCAATCCATATTAAAACTAAATCTACTTTCACTTAAGAACTATTTGATTAATAAATATTAGGCATGAATTATAAGATTTATGAAGTTTAATATTTCAAGAAATTATATCTTGCTTAAAATATGAAACCATTAATTTTATTGAGCTAGTATCTTTTCCAATTTTCCAGCAGTGACCTTGCAAACTGTTAGGATGTGATCAGTGACCCTTGAAAGCACAGCTCATTGTATTAAAGGAACCCCCACAACCAAACCCAACAAAACCCAATCCTGTTTAAATCTTGACTTTAACCTGTTAGAAGATCAGTAGAAATTACTGACCAGAATGTGCTGCTCACTTTACCCTCTCTGTCCTTTCTTCGCTTCTTGTTCCCTCTTCTCTTAAACTTTACACTGTCACTGGGTGAACACATTTTCCACCCTTCTTCCTCCTCAGGCAGGAGCAGCAGCATGAAGCAACTTTTCTAGCAGTAATTAAAACCTGCTTTCTCTGTCTTGCAGTCCAGCTATCTTGGTGGTTTTGTTCCCTTCCACCAGCCCTCGGCCCCCTGTAAAAACACCTCAAAGCCAGACAAACAGAGCAACTCCTCTGGAAGGCTCTGATGATGAGTATTATCTATATTTTTTGCTTCTTGTTCTTAAACCGCTTTGTATGCATGCATGATTATTTGTTTAATAACCTCATGGCAAGGAACAGCTATATACGTTTCTACAACACAGAGTGTACTTTGATTTACAAGCATTTTATTCTCCAAGTGCACAGCAAAAGAAAGGACAGTAAGAAAATTGCATTCTCTTAAGAACTTCTGTCTGTTTATAACATTAAAAAACAATGGCAACTCAAAGTTTCTAGGACAGTATTTATATTAAGTTGTTAGGAAATTGTACATTCAGAATAAAAGCTGGGTCTATCCTTTGACTGGCAGAAGAAAGAACAATTAAAAACTAGAATAAATACATAAATGATTGTTGGGATGTTGACTGAGGGTGGATGGAGGGGGAGGGGGGGAGAATTGTTACTGTGAAATCCTTGGTCAAATAATAAAACACTAAGCATGCTGCCAATAAAATAATAAACTTGTGGTATGTTTCTCAAGACTGTAAAATTGGCTAAATATAAAGTGTGCAGGAAATATAAAGAATTTCCTCTTAAAAAGCTGTAGAAATTGTAGGGGCAGAGAACTGACATCCTGTTCATGTATGTTCTTCGATGTGTAGGTCTGCCTGGGTAATTTTGCTAGCAAAGCATGCAATGGTAACTTCATTTTGTCATTTTTGCCTGAAAAACATAGTTTTAGAGTGGATTTTAGCAAGTATTTTACAGCAAAGGCTTCAGTGATGGCTCATGAAAGAATCATGCTCTATTAAATTTGGAAAATGTACTTGTGAATCTTTAAGGCTGGATTAATGAGTAACCTCAATTAGTTGCTGTTCCCCTGCAGGGCAGCGTTTGGGTATTTTTTTTCCCTGCACAGACTCCCTGTGTTGTCACTCGGTTGTAGCATCCCGGCATGTGCCTTTCCCCCAGTGAGCAGCAGTTCCTGCAGCTGGGGATGGTCTGTGCCACGGAGCTCCCTGCTGTGCCAGCTGCTCTTCGGAGAGGTAGGATGAAAATTTCATGTCAGATTTAAGAGTTTTCCAGGTACCGCTGTAAGGCAGCAGCAACCTGGGGAGTCAGTGCTGAAATAAACAACCTGCACTAATTTTTGACCCTGAGAGCTCCCCAGATGGGAGGCAGCATTAGGATAACGGGTCTGGTTTTTGTTCTTTGCTGTTGTTCCAATCCGAGTCTGTAACTGAGAGTTACCTTTTCATGAGTAATTCTTACGAAACTTTTGTCTGGTTCCTTGATGATTCAGAGAAAAAAAAAAAAATTAAAAAATTTTTTTTATTAAATAAATAAAATTAAATGCTTCTGAATTTGCAGAAAGGTCATGGTTTAGCATGTTACCCATGGGCTGCAAACAGAAATACAGGGAGTCCTGTCTTCCATTGTCTTACATCTTAAAATCCAGAGCGTTCTGTTTTTGGAACAATTAATGATAAGTTTCTCCTCTTTTCTTCGTGACGATTCACTGATTTGTAGCAAAATGGAATGGAAACCAAATCTTGGCTGTTTTCATAATTGTTTTGCTTCTGCTTAAATTTTGTAGTAGTGAAAAAGGGAAATTTACAGCTCATTTTCCAAAATTCTACAAATCCATTCTTTTCATGCTAAAAACTTTATTTTGTTTGTCAAAACAATAGTGGTATCTGAACATCTGTAATAAGTTGCTCCCTTAGGCAGTCCAAAACGTGATCACTGGGGTCAGCATCCTGCCATGGAGCTGGATGTGGCACAGCTTGCACAGGAATGCGTCCCTGGCCAGTGAACAGCACAGCTCCTGAAGCAGCTGGGAATCCCTTGGGCTTACAACTGTCACGGCACAGAGACTTTAGGGCAGGTTTAGATTAGATATCAGGAAGAAATTCTTCACAGTGAGGATGGAGAGGCACTGGAACAGGTTGCTCAGAGAAGTTGTGGCAGCCCCATCCCTGGAAGTGTTAAAGGCTGTGTGGGATGGGGCTCTGAGGAACCTGGTCTAGTGGATGGTGTCCCTGCCCATGGCAGAGGGGGGTGGGTTTTTAGGGTCCCTTGCAACCCAAGCCAGTCTATGATTGTGTACTGGTTAGTTCCAGCCTGCTTGTATGAAAAGCAGTGAAGCATGTGGAGAGGACTCAGGAACATGTTCTGCTCCTGAATAAACCTGTGCTTATTTTTTATGTTGTTTATAATTGATTCTGAATGAACATCTGTAGGTGAGACTCTTGTAAAGAGCCATGAGTGAAACTGCTCAAAAACAGGGCACAGAGGGACACCACCCCAAGTCCCCTGCTCTTGTCAGCCATCCTTGATTGGCAGTGCTCATTGTCTCGGCTCAGAGGGTGGTCACTGCAGCTCGCTGCACCTTGGACGGGAGTGGATGTGGTTTTCAGGAGTAGGTGCAGAAGAACATTGATCAGCGTGTATGTGCTGTGGCATGTTTTGGTGGTGCTTACTTACAGGTGCTACCCTTTTATTTGTAATAAATATTTTCCCTGTTTTAAAAGGGAGAAAACAACCCTTTATCATCTCAAAAATAACTATTAAAATAAACTTGTAACTATTGGATTGCCACATTTATTTCTTTTTTTAGCAGCAACAGCTGGCAGAGTGCATGATATTAAATGGTGAAAGGATATCATACTGACCTCTTGGATGTTGATGTGCTAAAAAAAAAAAAGTTCAGTGAATGAATTTGAGGCAGAATAAAAAGTTTATACTGATTGCTTTTGTGTTTCATTACTGCACACCTGATTTGGTACCAGGACTCCCACAACATGATTCCGTTTTTAAGATATAAACTGAGAAACCTGGAGAGGGGGTCAAACTTTTTTCCTGTACTTTTCAAATCTTTGCTCCTCCTTCAAAAAGGAGAATGTCTGAACAATTTTAAGCACAGTAAGAGGACCCAGTTCCTTAGTGGACCACCAAACTATGGTCAGGAGTGTAGCCAAATAATTTTTCTTCTCAGTCCTTTTCATCTCCCAATTTCTCTTGCAGGGCACACTCAGATGTGCACATGGTAAGTGCTCTAAAATCTGAAGATGAAAGGTATTAGGTATCAGAAGCGATAACTTCTCTGTTTAAAAACAACTGTATTTTTTCCTTTCATTTTGAAGATTGTGTGGCTGAACTTTAATTCTTCTATTTTACAGGAGCCTACTCCAGTACTTGTATGTTACTGAAGAAGAGCATGATTTGAGGCTCAGGGAGACTGGCGAGCAGACACTGCCTGTTCGATCTGTCATTAAGCATCCAAACTTTGACCCCAGAAGACCCATGAACTATGACATTGCCCTCCTGAAGCTGGATGGTGCCTTCAACTTCAGTAAACCCATAATTATCTGTGATCTTCTTCTCCCAGGAAGAAAAAGCTACTGTTCTTTGCATGCAGAAGATAAACTGATTTGGTATTGATAATTTTTCAGATTCCATGAAAATAACAATACTTTTTTTTTTTTTAAAGAAACAAGACTAAAAACTTACAGAGAAAGCATTTTGTTAATGTTCTTTCAAATACTTCTCAATAAAATTTGTGTCCATGTGTGGAGAGTTCATCAGTTTTGCTAGCGTGTCTTCCTCATCCAGGTGAAAAGTTTGAAGCAGGATATGCCTGCACTGCTTGTGGCTGGGGCTGTTTTGGATGTAAGTAAGACACACTGTTCTTTGACATCCAGGTTTTAAATCGTCCTATTTCTGGAGCTAAAAGCTTCATTGCACAGATCAGGGCCAGACCAGAGGAAACCATCAACCCGTCTTAAGAACTGTAATCTCAACAGGGTCTTTGCTTCCATACCTGCCTGTGAAGTACCTCAAAATGGGTCACTACAAAATGTAGATCTGAATTTCAATTTTGAAACATTTTTTAATTGATTCAAGTAAAACTGCTTATATACAAAAACTGCTTGTACCAGTAAAATGTCTTGGGGCAAGGTTCCAGCCAATTTTGGTGGCATATTAGCAGTGGCATCAAGTTCACCTTTCAGCATTTCTTCTGAGCGTTGTTTGTGTGTTTCAGATGGGCTACTCTCTCAGGTCTTATATATGAAGTCGATCTACCCATCTAAACAGTAAAGAGTGTTCAAGAGCACTATCAACTTTAAAGAAATGCATCCAAGGCGACATTGTAATGTGTGCTGGATTTCCAGACTGAGGAAAAGATGACTGCCAGGTCAGTGGAACAGAAGCCTTGTGTGCTTAGGAGTGTTCCTCAGAAGCTGAAGACTCTGTGTGCCAAAACAAATAAAAACTGTGAGATTTAGGGTGTATTTATTTTGATGTATGAATATTTTCAGAAGTTCAGCGGGGGGGGGGGGGGCAATACACTTAATGAGATGATTCCATTTTAATTATTGAGTTGTATGACAGGTTCCTGAGAGCAATTGTGCAATGCATCCCAGTGCAATAATGCCCAGGGCTTTCTAACCTCAGAACACCTGACAAACTGAGCAATGTTGCAAACATCCTGCGGACAACAGTAGAAAGTATTGCCTTGGATTACACAAACGAAAGGAAGTGAGATAAAGGTTAGGTGATTGTTTCTCACTCCTTTTTACATGCTGAAACATGACAGATATGTACTCATGAGGGAATTAATCTGTCTTTCCCCCTCTTGACAGTCCTGACTAAACACAATAATAAAGGTGTGTGTCTTCACAGCTCTTTTTCAAACAACTGCCCCCTACGCAGCAGGTTTGTTAGAGTGGCACAAAAGGGAACTCAATAAACTCTTCAAGGCTTCTCAGTGGCACACAGAGACTTCTGTAAACTGTGGGTCATGGGCTTTTACCTAGGTTTTTTTGGCAGGGAGGCTCAAGACGCCTGGACTCTTGCCAGTGTGATCTTCTGGGGCATGGGATGTGCCCGTGGCTGAATAAGGAATGAGAAACACTACAACAGAGGATCTCCTGGAATATTCAGACCTCAGTGCAGTGCTTCCCTGGATTCAAGAGAACATGAGTGCTGCTATTAAGTCTCCACAGTAATGTGTCCCTTGCTTGTGACAACTCTTCTGTCCCATAACATTTTACTTAATTTTATCTTTTTTTCAGGATATAGCCCTTTTATTTTTTTTTCCTTTTTCCTGGGAAAGCAGTCCAGCATTTCATGGTGCCTACAAGAGTACAGTACTGGCTGGCAGTTGCCAAAACCAAATTGAGAGCTGTGATGTCCTCTGCTGTGATGTTGGTTGTCTTTCACTCTGATGAAACGGAGACCTTTGGAGGATTCGGAGCCACAGTTTCTTTTTTTCATGTAGCAGGTAATAGAAGCAACTTGGGGAAATGCCTCTTTGGGGCAGCACGAAGGGCTCTTCAGTGAATAAGCTATTCAGAATTATTTTCCTCTAGGAGATTCTTGTTGGGAAATTTCTTGCAGAAAACGGACATGTGAGCGACCTCAGACCTCTGGATGCAGTTATGCTGTGAGGCCTTTAAGACTGCAGTGAAAAGCTATTTTTAAGAAGTGTCCGTTGAGATCAACAGGGACAGGAATGTAAACTTACAGAAGCTGCAGCAGAAGATTGAAAAACAGCGGCCGCAGAGAGAGATCATGAGGACTTTATTTTACACCAATAGAGTTGTGTGTTATTCTCATTAACCAGTTGCGGGGTGGTGTGCAGTGTGTAAGCTATCTGGGTTATTTAAGGGGTGTTTTCACAACAATAAACGGCATTACCTTGATCGTATTGGTCAGCTAGTGGTGTCCGCAAGTATCCCTTGCAATAGATTCTCATGTAACAAATGGTTTCAGTGAAAAAAAAAAATGTATTGTGAGCCTATTCAGGCAACAAACAAAGGCCTACTGAGTGGTGAAGAAACAATGAATCTATCCAAAACTTGAGAATTTTGCTTGTGTATTGTCTGTTTTGGTACATTTTAAATTGGACTTTACTACTATGAGACGATGTAATACCACAGATCCCTACAGCAGGTAACTATTCCTTCTACAAAAAGTCATTAGGGAAATAAAACTGATTTTATAATACAAATATTACTCAAGATAGCCTGCTGACACATTTGCTGTTCTCATTTGCGAGATTTAGATACTTTGAATTCAACTAGTGAAGAATTTGGAGATACGGATATGACTGAAGAAGAAATACTGGTTACAAGAGGTAAGCCAACCTGAATTATATCTTCTTCATGGGAATAGTGAGTACCTTCTCGACTCTAAATTCTCCAAATATTTAATGATTGTAGTTGTCCCAGATTTTTTCATTAAGGTATTTTGAGGAAATAAAAATATGAATAGTAACACAAGCTTTGACTTTAGCAGAACCTAATTCTTCTTGTTTCCTTCATCTTGTTAAGTCATGTCCAGCAATGAAATGATAATTCAGCTTGTATATCAAGAAGAATATAGAAAAAGTTTACAACTTCTTCTGTTGGTGAAAATAATTACAAAGACTACAGGGTCAATGGAAACAATAACCACCATTTTAGAGCTCCCTTTTTTCTGTCCAGTACTTTGTGTAGAATGGGATGCGCCCATGTTCATTGTAGGTTTGAAGCTAAAGCTTTCGAATTAATAGCTTTCATCTTGGTGTAACTCTGGTTTTGCTGAGATCATCTCCTCAGGGTAATTCTAAACATTTGGATCCTTTGTAATGAGGGAGGTTGGAATGTATAGCAAAAAAGGGTGGGGAGAGAGGGGCTTGAGAATCTGTGGGGTAGTCCTTAAATGGAATGTTCTTTGTTTCTGCAAATCTCAGCCTCTAAAGGCTTCTTAAAACATCAATGCTTTCTTTCTGTTGCAGATGACATTTGTAGAATGCGGTCAAATCAGCCCAGGTTAATCTTCAGCAGGATAGTTGGAGGTGAAGAAGCTGTACCAAAGAATGTGTTGTCACAGCTGCCCACCGCCTTAATTCCAAGTAAGTACACTGGGATCAGCCCCTCCCTGGGAACATCTCTAATTGCTCAGTGTGTCTCTGCAGAGCAGTGGTTCTGTCCAGGGTGGCTGGAACTGTTTTAGTTACCACTTACTTACAGCTTACACTGGATTCTTTTGCTCCACACACATGTCCTAGGAACTCAATATGTTTTAACAGTCACAAGTTTCAAGGAAGAAAGCTGCTATACCAACTTTTTTTTTTTTCCCTTTTGGAACTATACAGAGATTTATGGATGGTGGTAACAGGACTTCATGATCTTACAGAACAAGAGAACAGACAGGTATTACGTGTTCTGCTTAGTAGTAAAATATAAATCAATCTTGCAAAATAGTTTTTCATGTAAATGTATCTCCCAAATTGTTGATGATGCAGCAATCTAACAGCCTGCATGGTGACCTTAATCCGTATCTACACAACACCTTCTCTGTGTATGTTAGAGAAATTGTATCAATACAGATCTGTGACTTCAACAGTAACGAACTCTAAAGCTCAGGATCCTAGGGCATGTGGGACTGAGAAGTGTTTTGTCTCTATATTCACTGGTGACAATCACCAAGACAGAAACAACTGGGGCACAAACGTAATTGAAAGCAAAATTTTGTGGGATCATGTAGGCTCATGATTGATGAAGAGATTCCAAAGTAGCTGATACTATTCTGGTGAATTACCTGATTTACCTGAACTGAGACTTTGGCTTTACACACGTGTGTTGGGGGAGGCATAAGTTACTTGCAGGCTTCTGACACTCTCTTTTTCTGTCTTAGAGGGAAAGAGAGGGAAAATAAATTACATGTGCCAAGCATGTCCTTGAATGTAGTGCTGGAGCATAAAAATTACTGCAGGATATTTTTAATACAGCTTCTGTTTTAACAAACAGATAGAAATGTTTGAAAAGGCAGGTGTTACAGGTCAAGGGCCTTTGGCACCATGGAAGAACTGACAGCTATCTTAATTAATCTATACATGTAATTAGAGGTACTGTGCAATCCATGCACTGCCAAGCATTAACTTGTAAATAGTTCAATGTCCAAATGGCTGCTCGCACAAGAAACTGCAGTGACAGGCTCCAATTAGCTTTGCAGACTGTTCTGCTCACAGCCTTGGTATTTGAAAACCAGATCAGTAGGATAGTACTGATGGCACAAGTATAGTCCTCCTTTGACTCCATGATCCAGATAATAACTAGAAAGTAAAATACCTCATTACGTTTCTCTTGATATTAACAGCAAAAATCTTTAAAGAGCTGTTTCCCATACAAGCATTTGATGGCAGTAGCCCTCCTTCTATTTGTTTGGTTTTGGTTTTTGGAGGGGTTTTTTAAGCTATAATTTTATTCTGTAACTGGGAAAAAATAATCTCTATCTTTATTCACAAATGACTAAGGTAAACATTTTTCACCACTTTCTTTTCTTCACTGTAAAGTTTGAGGCAAAAGCCCACAAAATAATGAGTTTTCTGTGAAGCTATGAAAATACTTCATGGTGGAAGGACTGTGAGTAAACTGAGATTCAGTGATTCAGATTCACAGCTATATTACATTATTGATAGAGTATGCTTCTTCTGCCTTTGCTAAGCCCTCTGAAGAGATCTTCAGAGAGCAAGGAGGGAAAATAACCATTGTAATTTTATGTTATGGACATCTGTTAATGTTTACTTATGGTGGAAGTAGCCCTTAGCTGGCTGTATCACTTTATCTTCAGAGCATATGCACATAATCGCTTGGCTGCTATTCTGTTTGGTTTAACAGGAACAAGGTGACTTAAAATACCTGTAAGGTTTTTATCTGTTTATTAATTTACGACAAAGATGTCAAATGGATGTATTGAGAAAAACAAAAAGGTGGGGGACATCTACAAGTGGTGTCAGCTGCGTGGTATTGAATGTAAGGATTATATGCTGATAAATTGATATCTCTTATGAAAATTCCTTACATATATTCAGTTGACCTTTTGTGTTTCTTCTAGTATGGTTTTGCAAGTAGTCTAGTTTGGCTTTTGTTTGTTGCATCTTTTTAGTCTGTTGTAAGCTGCTAGTATCTTTTAGCAATAATGTGCACTGTTTTGCGATGCACACGAAATCTGATTAAAAAAGTAAATTACTTTTAATGAAGCACATGTAATGGAATTATGTTTTAGTTTTTACAGTTTGTGTGAAGACCTCTTTAATTCTTTATGGTTATAATAAGGCTTTCCCAAACGCAACAGTCAAAAGGTAGGATACTTATAACCTACCTGAGTACTGAGGTAGGCTCAAGTTCTCTGCATGCTTAAAATCTGGATATAAACCTTCTTCTGTTGGCACGCAAGTAAAAATATCTAAACATTTAGAATAAAAGTCTATGCCCAAAAACATCTTGTTCTGACCTTTGGTTAACATGAGGATCCGTGACCGTAAGTCATCCTGGTTAGCTCTGAAATCATGTCCCGATGGTGTCCTGCTCGCTCTGTGCTGCTCTGCCTGGAGGATCAAGCATGCAATGCCTTTCCTGACTCATCCCACTGTGGGTCTCCCCAAAAGGATGTGATAATTACAGGATTTAGATGGTAGTGTACAACTACATTATCATGGAATCTTCCCAGTTTCCTTTTCTCCCTTAGCCTTATTCCTCTTGTACTTTATGAGTAGAAGTGGTGCAAGGGTAGATTTTTTTCTCATTCAGGAATCCATTTATTATCATACATTGGGTGCACAGCGATACTGTTATTTCTCCATCTGAAGTGACTCGTCCTGGTTCTTTTATACTCTCAAAAGAGTGAATTTAACAGCAACACCAGACAAGTTAACAAGAGGAAAGGATGAGGCCTGGTACTTTGAAGGGGGGGTGGGGAGGAAGTTTTATTTTATAGTTGTCACAAAAGAAAATCATCAGCAAAAATTGGAGGAGCATTAGGAATAGTTAATAAAGAAACAAAGAAATACATCTAAAAGTTTCTCTAGCTTTGCAAACCCCTTTTCTTGTCTTTCTCTTACTAAAGGCAAGGAAGAGTTGCATTCTTGAGGGGAGGTTAATATGTTACATCAATAATACAACTGAGTAAAATTTTGGTCCAGAGGACAGGCAAGAACTTAGGAAATAATTCCTGTTCCCCAGGTGAAGTTCAGCTTTATTGCCCTCCCCTGCCTTAGTGAATTGGTTATTTGCCAGTAGTTTGCCATGCAGGCTGTGCAGTCTGCAGAGAAAGCCACAACGGCAAAGCCATGCTGCCAGCAGAGCCCCTGGCACTGCGGGCACTATGGCACAGTCCTTGCGAGGCTGCATTGCTATTTCTGCCCAGAGGGCTTGACTTTGCTGTTTTACAGGACAGACTGTGGTGAACTGGGACTCTGGACCAGCTTCGCCGAATGCGAAGGCGATGAGAACTGGGGCAGGGGGATGCAGGGGAGGAAAAGGGTGAGTGTCCACGCCATGGGACTGGATTGGGCGGCTGCTCCCGTCCCGCAGTTCTGTGCAGTGGGTCGGGCTGGTGGCAGTGGCCGTGGGTCAGTGGGGCACATCATCCCCTCCAGCCCTCTGCATACAGGACACGGGAAGTGCTGGTAAAACACTGGGAATTCTGAGACACATTTTACAAATGTGGCCAGCAGGACTGGGGAAGTGATTGTTCCTCTGGGCTTGGCACTGGTGAGGCCACACCTTGAGTGCTGCGTCCAGATCTGGGCCCCTCAGTTTAGGAAGGATGTTGAGGATGCATGTCCAGAGAAGGGAATAGAGCTGTGGAAGGGGCTGGAGCATGAGTCCTGTTAGGACCAGCTGAAGGAGGGGGGGAGTTCTTATCCTGGAGCAAAGGAGGTTCAGGGGTGACCTTGTCGCTCTCTACAACTTCTTAAAAGGAGTTTGTAGCCAGGTGGGGTCGGGCTATTCTTCCAGGTAACAAGGGCCAGGACGAGGAATTGGCCTTAAGGTGCTCCAGGGAAGATTCAGGTCGGACATCAGTAAGGATTTCTTCACAGAAAGGGAGATTGGACACTGGAATGGGCTGCCCTGGGGAGGTGGAGGCGTCACTGTCCATGGATGTGTTTCAGGGAAGGTGCCACGGCGGAGGTGGCTCAGAGGCCGGACTCCACCACCACCGGAGCTCTCTTCCGACCTGACTCCTTCTCGCTTTCTGCGGAATCAGGCCCTGCACTCGGGATTCAGCTCGGGGGGCCGAGAGCGGGGCGTGGCTCTGGGCGGGCAGGCGGGATGGAGGCGGGTCCAGGCGGGGGCCGTGGGGGTTCCGGGGCGCGGCGCTCTCGGCGGCGCTGCGGGCGGCGGGCATGGAGGCGCCTGTGCTGGTGAGGGGCTGGGCGGGGGGCTCGGGCCGGGGGGAGCGAGCGGGAGCCACGGGCTGTGCCCTCACCGCCTGCCCTTCTCCTTCTTCTCCTCCTCCTCGCAGGGAGCGCCCGTGGCCATCGCCGTGGCCGTGGTGGCCGTGTCGGCCCTGCTGCTGCTGCTGCTCCGGGGGCCGGGCCGGATAGCGGGCGGGCCCCTCACCCTGCAGGACCCGCTCGCCAAGTACCCGCTGCGGCTGCTGCACAAGGAGGTGACCGGGGGCTGGGCGGGGGGCTGTGGGTCTGTGTGTCCGTCGGTCTGGAGGCCGTAGGTCTGTGTGTCTGTCGGTCTGAGGGGCTGTGTGTGGTCTCTTGCCCGCCGGTGCCCTGAGCAGGACGCGGAGCCCTCCGGAGCTTATTGTGACCCAAGGGGTGTAGCGAGACGTGCAAAAGCATCCCGTGCCTCCGGTGGTTTCCCGAGGTTTTCCCGGTGTGTCTGAGCCCTGGCCGTGCTGTCCGCGGGGTTTCTGTGCCGCGTGCCCCGGCCCGCCGCGGCCTCTCCGCACGCCCGGCCCTGCCTCATCTTTGGCCGCAGCCCTGCAATGTGCTCGCTGGCCGTGGGCGATGCGGGGTTTCCAGGTTGACTGCACGCAAAGGTTGCTGTAGGGATTGCGCAGGCAGGCAAAAGTCTCTTCTTGTGGAGTTAGAGAGGAAACGGCTGCTTTTAAAACTTTTATTTATTTGTTTATTTATTTAAACTTTATTTTTCAAAGCCGTTTCCGTGTCCTTTCCCAGCGTTTGGGTTGCATGCTAGCACAGAGCAGGCTTACTAAAGCGTATTGTGCTGAGCATAGTTTGTAATTCCAAGCAGTAGCGATGTTGACCTCATTCTAAATTTGTTTTTTCAGGAAATCAGTCATGATACTAAGAAATTCCGATTTGGACTACCTTCAGCAGATCACGTATTAGGATTACCTGTAGGTAAGTGCTGGAAACATTTAATTACATGTGTTTCCAGTTTTGGGATTTGTAAGTGTATTCGTAGTTCTTGGCCTTTGACTGTTTGGGAATTTAAGGCTCAGCAAAGCAAGGAGTTAAAAGCTGCTTCTGAATGCTGTTATTCTCAGAGAGAATTGTCAGGTTTCCCAAAGCGTTCTCTGTGATCTTTTGTGTGTGCTTTGTTCTGCTTCTGTTCAGTTGTGTGGTGTAGTTTAGGAAAGAGCGGTGAAATTGAACTAAATCTGGTGGAATTCAACAGCAATCCGGATATAAGCAAGAATAGTACCTGCCAAAGCTATTTCATATTTCTTATTTGCATTCTGCTTCCAGCTGGTGCCCTCAGTTTATTGCCAACTGGCCTCTTGCTTTTGGAAAAGACAGTTACACTTGTAAATGAGAAAGAGAACAAGTCTTACGCTGGGAAGCTTGTAACTATTGGGGGAATACAACTGCTGTATATAGAAGATGCCGAAATATTCAGAGCCTTTTCTGTGCATGTGATTGCCTTTGATTTACACACCTTTCTATGCAACTTTATCATGAGTTCTGGAGCACAAAGTTAATTTCAGGCTAGGATTGGCACATTCTTCTTTCCTGTACCCTGGAACACTATTATCAATTCAAGGTCCAAGGTTCAGTGCTATCAGTCTCTGCTGGGGAAAGTCTCTCTCTCTGATCTGCAGATGTGGCAGATGCAGCCCTGTTTGTTCTGTACTGTTTCACAGTATCCCGTGCTGAATAGCAAGCGTCATGGTCTTCCCATTCTGTGCTGTAAGTGTGTCCTTGCATGATGCTTGTCAAGGGCAGCTGTCTTTCTCCAAATTATCTTCTGGCCTGTATGGGAAAGAATAATTGAAGTGTCTGCATTAGCTGGACAAACGATAAACCAACTGAGATGTGCCCTGTAGTGGTTGGTTTATGTAGACCTTATTCTTAAGAATTTAGGAGTAAGATCATAAAACTGTATGGGCCAGATTCTTTCTGGGAGATTTCTGCCTTCTGCTTTTTATTAGGATCATTTTGCTAGAAATGAAAGTGTTTTCTGCCAGCACTGTTCCTGCTTTTTGTTTTCCCATGTGACTCTCTCCATGGGTGCTGTTGGGCTGAGGACACTGCTCTTGGCAAGGGATTTTGGTTCTTTTAATCAGCAGAAAGAAATGGGGGCCTTTTGGACTGCACCTCTGGGAGCAGTAGGTTTTGCAAAGAGCTCTCTGTGGGCTGCAGCATTAAGGAGGCAGGAAATACAGCCTAAGGCTTTGTTCTGGGTGTCCTGGTGCAGGATCACTGGGAAGTTTGTTTTGAGAGGTTGCTGCTGTTAAACAGGAGTACTTTTGTCTGTACCTGCGTGAACTGGTGTATGCTTAACGTCCACTTTATCAATGAGTTTGAGAACGGTAGAACCCAAAACGCAGAGAGCACTTGAGAATGAGCAACAAACTTTCTAGATCACTGTTTTACTAACATTTCCTACTTTCATTGTATCTTACCAGCTCTCCTCAGTTACTCTGTGCTCCAGAAATTTGCTGAAAAAGAAAACAGATGTCTTGTACAGTGTTTATATGGCAAAGATTTTTTTCTGTCATTGCATGTATGTAAGAGGTTACAATATCTGCATTTCTCTTTTATCCACCAGTGATGAAAAAATAATCAGACCGTAATTCTTCCTCCCCAGGCCAACATGTTTACCTTTCTGCAAAAATCGATGGCAATCTGGTGATTCGAGCCTACACACCAGTTTCCAGTGATGAGACAAAAGGTTATGTTGATTTAATTATAAAGGTAAATTTTGTTTTCCTTTTATATAGATAAGTTGCTAACTGGAAGGAAGGCAAGTACTTAATTTCAGTGAAATGGTTTGTTTTGAATTAGTCATCAAATTTCATCTTCCCTCAAATAGGGTGACTGCATGGCCAAACAACTCATTTCACATTACCCTTAAATAGTAAGTTGTATCCTGTGTATCTGCTGTGTGGCACTGAAAGATAGCAGAGGTTAAGTAGATGGAGAAGGGAATCACTTACCTGGCAATACTGCAGGAACTTCCCCATTATCTTTTATCTGGCAGTGCATGAAAACTGATCCCTCTCCCTCAGCTATGCTGCTGCTAATGCTAACTGCTAATAGCTTCAAGTGGAAAGCAAGTCAAACAAGGGAAATCCTTTAAGCTAGGGAATGCAGGAGGATCTGATCCCAAGACTTCTGGATTTTCTAATCCTTTTCTACAGTAGTTTGTCCTTAGGCAAAAATCTGGGCTTTTTTTTTTTGTGTGTGTGTGTGCTCTGTTCTTCATGCTGCAAGTGCGGTGAATTGTTACTACCTACTTAATACTTCCTATGTGCTTTGAAAGCTGAAAAAGCTGTTGTGTGGCTGAGTCTCTGGGAAAGTCTTGAAAAGATGCAGCAATGCTATTTTCAGAAGGAGTGGTTGCAAAAACGGGCTGGCACAACATTCTTGCTGAAGCGATAGTGAAATGAGGGCACAGGCAGATAATCTGCCTGCCACCCATTCCTGTTGGTCTGGCTGAGAAGAGCAGAGGAGCATGTGCATGACACTGCATTTTACTTATTTTGGCTGCTTCCTGTTGCAAGGCTCAACAGGTAACTGAGAGTATAGAGTTGTCTCAATGTTCTTCTCAGGTGCTAAATTTCAGACCTGCAGTGTTGTGTTCTACAGTTGTTGATAGTGTTGACAGGAAGGTTAGTGGTTGATATCGTACTAAATTACTGTTTTTATAGGTCTACCACAAAAATGTGCATCCCAAGTTCCCAGAAGGTGGGAAGATGTCCCAGTACCTGGATAACATGAAGATTGGAGATGCTATTGATTTCAGAGGGCCAAATGGACTCCTTGTATATAAGGGGGCAGGTACTGTGACACAGAGGTGGGAGAGCGAAAGGGAGGAACTTGTGCTGGTTATTTTCAGAGATGTTTTATAAAACTTGACAACTTTGCAGGGAATCTTTATTTTTTTTAAAGTGGAAAAGAGAAAATCCACCTTTTCTCGACTTGACCAAGAGCCTGTCAGAGTTGATATGACAGGAAAGAGTACTTTGTGTTTACTTTGTGTAAGGAGTAAGTGATGACTTGTCTCACTCCTGGGATTATATAATTAAATCTGAAAAAAATTACTATTGCATTATATAACTGAGAAGTCTGTGCTAGAAATAATAAATATCTCAGCTATACACATGGAGGGAGATGTTCCAGACACTTCCTAAACAAGTGAGGATGTGACCTAAAAGGCCTCCTGAGAATCTCAACATTGTTACTAAATAACCTACTGAGAGCCAGCGCTGTGTCATAATTAAACCAGGTCTGAGTTGACTGAGAAAATAAGCCCAGAGAAATGATGATCTTGTAAGAGGCAAGTGAAAGATTTTGCACTGATCTCAGCTGAGAGGAGTTGTTCATTTAAGTCCTACCTCAGGAGGATAAGTGCTCAATGCTTCTCTGGGTCAGCAATATATTGATGAGTCTCTTACACCTCCGAGGAAGTGAGAGGTGTGTATTTTGCAGATGTTCCTTTCTGCTCTGCTTTGGCTGCTATAAAAAGTAGTAGCTAGGAAAGCCTTTTGCTACTTATGGATATTATAAGGTTGGAATATGTCAAGTACTTTTCATATAGAATACTTCTCATGGGCTTTTCATTTGGCTTGGTCCTTGGAGATGAATTTAATTACAAGCTGCCTGATTTTGTGATAGCTCTGAAGGAATGGTGTACCCAGGTCAACAGCAGAAACTGTCAAGGTCTTCCCATCACAAGATACTCTAAGGCAGTCACCTAGCTGACTGTGAGTGTCACGGGGATCTCATAAACTGGAAATTATTAAAGTAATGAAAAACTTGCTAAAACTGTGTAAGGCTCCAACGTTCCCTACTCTAATCTTTGCAGGGGTTCTTACTTGATGCTGGTTTAGTAACAACTCCCTGAATTGTAGGCATACACAAATGGCTTAATCTGTGGTGCAAGTGAAGATAATGAAGGTGGCCTAAAAAAACTGTTTCTCTGAAGTAGGGGCTGTGGTTGCCTTCAGCTACCACTGCTTATAATAAATTCAAGGATTCCCACATCACTGCCTAGGACATAAATCACACATGTGAATGGTAATGTTGGGTAACAGGGAAGGAGGATTGGACTTTACAAAGAGGTTTCCACTCTTTGTGCTCAGTGCTGCGCCAAGTCCATTGAGCATTTTCAGAAGATCTGTCTTAATTAATTGGTAGGCTGTAGTAATTTATTCCCATGGAATTTGTATCCATGTTTGTTTGGAAGTTAATGAATGTATAGGTTTTGAATATTTCTTCTAGGTACGTTTCTTATCAAGCCTAATAAGAAGTCTGAAGCAGAGAAAAAGTTTGCAAAGCATCTTGGGATGATAGCTGGAGGAACAGGTAAAGCTATTCTTATCATATGGAATGTCTAGGGAATGGAAATGTCTTTATGGATGCATGCAAGGAGTATCACTGTACCTTAGCAAAGTACTTAAATCCGTATTTCTCCTCATAAGTGTTTAGCAACACAGAGATGTTCCAGTGACTTGAGCTCAGTCCTGGGGGCTGCCTCAAAATGCTGATTTACCCTGTGACCTCAGAGAAGTCACTTCATCTCTCAGTGACAATATTTCAGGAGAATATCTTGAGGGTGAAATTACTAGATGGGACAGAGAATGATGAAGAGGAAAGCCCTGTATACACGTACTCTGGTTTTGTTTTGAAACTATTTGTAGTGATAGAAATTCAGAGATATGTAGCCCTGTGCAAACCAAGCACCCACTGAAGACTGAAGGAAGGCAGCATTGATGTTGAACTGTAGCCACAGAAAGAAATACCCATTTTATAATGACTTTGTTTTTTAACAGGAATAACTCCTATGTTGCAGCTGATTCGTCAGATCACAAATGATCCAAAGGACTCCACAAAATGTTACCTTCTTTTTGCCAATCAGGTGAGTACTCTGACCCATCTGTTTCTTCTTCTTTAATAGCCTACTTGTTTTTTTGCTGGCCTCTGAGCTTTTTAAACTGATGGCACATGTTTCATACTCTTCCAGAGTCTTTAGGTTTGCATTTTCACCCAGTCTTTTATGAGAAAATACCATCTGGGATAGCACAGTTTAAAATATCAGTATAGGGAAGGGCAAAAAATGCCTTATGTAAGTTATTAATATGTTGCCTTGGGTTAAAATTATTTAAGAAAGAGAAACTGAATTCAAGAATTATCCTTAAGGCCCTTTATAAATACCTGCATGGTGCTGTCATAGATTTCCATGATCTTCATTTGTTTTGAAGGTGTCTCCTCATAGTCTCACTGAATTCCTATATTAGGGAATAAATTCCATGACCAGATCCTGATCCCTCTACTCGTCTGACTCCTTCACTGATTTCAAGGCAGCAGGATTTGTTTCTGCTGATCTGTTTGTACAGTTAACCTTCACCATGCTGGTCCAGGGCCATATTTGCCAGGGTCAGGGATAAATCCAGTTCATTGTGATTTTAGCCTGGATTATAAAAGCTGTTCAGATTGCCATATTGAAAACTGTGTTTAGGTGGCAAACAAGGCTCACAGTTTGTTTTTCTTAATCTGAATTTACAGAGGCCTGTAGTGATAACAACTATCATGGGGGGGAAAAAGCCAAATAACATTCTTGGTTTGCGTAAGTTATCACTGCATTTGGAATGCCAGAAGAGCTCACACCAGAGGGCTCTTGGGATGGTTTGGAGCTAAACAGCAGTCTCATTTTGCAGACAGAAAGTGATATACTGCTGAGAGCTGAGCTAGAAGATATTGCAAAGAGGCATCCTGAGCAGCTTGTGCTGTGGTACACACTGGACAGACCTCCACAAGGTAGGCTGGGACACATGGAAGTGCCTTTGCTCATTGCTGTACAACAGGCAGAGCTTCATTCTTGTTCAAGGGGACATTAGTATAATATCAAGTTTTCTTGTTTTACACTTTTGAACAGCAAAGACATGCCCCAACTCCTCAGAAAAAAACCCTTACCACAACCCATTTTTAAAAGTGATCTAAGCCAGGTGGGCCTCTACAAATGGGAAGTAAAAGGTAACTCCACTTGGGTCAGACATGTTACTCAGTGGGTCTTTTCATGTATTTCAGGATGTGCCAGTTTTTGGGACCTTTCAGTGAAAATTCAGCTCTGTTTTGAGCTATCTCCAAGGCCAGTTTTTCTTAGCATTTTGTTAGCATTAAATTGCTTAACACCTGTAAATAATAGGTGCCCATCTTTATTTTTCAGTGGCTCTAGGTTATGTTCTGGTGAAACACAGCTGCCACATGTATATATTAAGGCATTAACTGTGGGCTGGTATAGGGGTTGAATTCTACTTTGAAACTTGGGTATTCCTGCTTATCAGTGATCTGAGCATGTGCCACATCTGTTCTAGACTGAAGACTGCTGGCCTTCTCATGCAGCAGTGATTACAATCTTTGCTCATCCATGTCTTCTCAGCCTTTTCCATCTCTTCTGTGTCCCTTCTGGAGCTGAGCAAATCAGAACTGAACAGCAGCAGTCAAGGTGTAGCCACACTGTATTTTTGCTTTGATGTGGTGCTCCCTTTTCCTTTCCTGACTCTTCTTGACATTTCATATGCCTTTTGACTGCTGCTGTTTTCATAACCCCGATATCTTGCTCCTGAGAAATGAGCTTAAAGCACATATTTTGATATGTGAAGGCAATTTTCCTACTGCTCATTTCAATAATATTACTACTTGAAATAATTTAGCATATCTTTCCTCTTCTCATTTTTTTCTCTTATCACTTAACTACATGGTAGAACTTTTGTCATCATCAGACTTTGACACCTATAAAAAAATAAAGGGAGAAAGGTGTTGGATGGCACCTCTCCCTGCACAGCTGCCACTGGGTGAGCTCTCTTCACTGGAAAAGCTGATTCACTCTTCCATTTTATTTCTACTTCCTCATTTCTTTCAAATCTATTATTTATTCACAGACTTTCACATCTTATCAGCCAGATCCTTGTTATTTGTATGCTTGTTGTCCTTGTGGAAGGGGACCAATAGGTTTAAACTCAGTGAGAAATTTAGGCCTCTCCTGGATAGCAGTGATGGTGGCATAACTTTGCTGACTCTTCAGCTATTTTGTGAATACAACATGCAGTTTAAAAAGATTTCAGCCTGCACAGAGTTTCAAACTAATAGTTTAATTTCTTTGTTTCAGATTGGAAGTACAGTTCTGGCTTTGTCACAGCAGACATGATGAAAGCCCACCTTCCTCCCCCTGGCAGTGAGACCCTCATTCTCATGTGTGGGCCACCACCAATGATCCAGTTTGCCTGTCAGCCCAACCTGGACAAACTTGGCTATGCCAAGAGCAGTACATTTGCTTATTAACACTGATGCCATCTGATACCTTTTTGTAAGTACTGTGTATGTGCCTCCAGGAACAATTGATATATAATTACACAATATTCCATTTTTTGTGTGTGCGTGTTTGTTTTTAATCCCTGAATGTAATTTCTGTCGTTTACAACTTCAAAATTACCTTTGAATGTTTTAATACTAAGAAGTTGAGAAATCATCTTGAGTTGCGTGGAAGTAACTTACTTAGTTGAATAATGAATTCTAAGAAAAAAACCTAAGTGTAATCAGAGAGGTAGGAGAGAGAGATAAAACCACTTATTTCTTAACATGAGTTAGAAAACTGGTGTGGGACCAATTGACTGCTCCATAGGTAATTCATTTAGTGAATCCTGGGGAAGGAAAGTAAAAAGCCCAGGTTTTTATTTTGGTTTGTTTGTTTGGGTTTTTAAATGATGTTTTACAAGCCTTTATCAGGGACTAAGAAAGAAATCACAGCCTGCTGCTGAAAAAGACAACAGAATTTGGGTCACGTGCAAGTTCCTTGTTACTGTAACAGAAATTCTCCTTAGTGTGAAATTTATTTGGGAGGATTACATGCCTTCATGCTGTCTTCTAACAGCCTTAGCTAACAAAGCACTGCCAAGTGATGTTGCTTCATTTGCGTGTCATTCTCTTAGTGCTTGCCAAGAAATTTTCTTTGCTTACAAGAAATCATGGCTTCTTCTTGCCTAGTTTAAACTATGCTGTGTCAGTCTTACACTCAGCTAATGCCTCAACTCAGTGCTTTTACCACTTAGTGCCGAATTTTCAGCCTTCAATACCTGAAGTACTGCATGTTCCTTTCCAGGAATTAGTTCACACTACATTTGGTTTAGGGTCTGACAATTCCAGGCCAGCCAACTTGTTTCTTCCGCAGCTAATATATATGTTTGCTAAGTATTTTTATTCATCTACAGCAAACCTAAAGGAATCTACTCATCTAAAGTTGACATAGGGACTTTGTACTTTATCAGTTACATTTGTAGCAATAATGCAAGGAAAGACACAGGAATTCAGACTGGATTCTGCCCTTGCTGAGAGATCAGCTATTTGTATTAAATCATTCCACAGTCAGGAAAAGATAAAGGAACATCCAAAATTTATTCATAATGTTCAAAAAAATAAGCATTTATACCAGGGTTATGCTAATTAGGATTTCTTACTACTTATATAAAAAAAAAAAATCAATACTTTCGTAGACTGACTATTCACAGCCAAGTTAGCACAACACCACACTGATTTATAAATACATCTTTGAAAGATGTGAAAATCTGTTTGGAATATCCCAGTGATACTAAGGCTGCCTCTGCTGGAGCAGCTTATCCCATTTGCAGTTCTGTTATAAGTCTCCTTGCTAATTAACCTGGCTGAGTATTTCAAACGCCTGTGGTACCTGATCTGGTCACTAGTACTGACTGCATTGCATGTTAGTATGTAAACCAACACCCTGCAGCCAGCAAGGAGAGTGTGACGCAAACCAGCCAGATACAAAGTCTTTTCCTTACAACTAAGCGGATTTTTCTCTGGCATTCCCCTATTTACTAAGATAGCTTGCTAATAGCTCATTAATACAGGAGAGGCACATATAAACAGATGCCACAAGTAACTGCTGCTGCTGTAAAGGAGATAGTTTCATCTTCAAGCAGCCCCTTGAGTGAGAGGCCATATTTCCCTCTGCTACAGTCATGTCTAGCTCAGCAGAATAACAACAGCTCTGTTTTGTCAGGTGTTTTAAAGAAATGAATGTTTTTTTTTATTATGGGTGTTTTTCTGGTAGTCTCAGAGTTACAATTTCCTGCTGTAGCTGTTCAGCATCTTTTTTTGTCAGGTAAAGATTGTCATCCTCCTAATAAAATCAAGGGCTTGATGGACAGCATTATGTTCCTTTCTTCCCATTCTACACTGCAGTGACTTAGATAAAAAGAGGGCAGGACAGGTGCTAGTGAAAGAGATGAGAGATTAAAATCTTTTTTGGGGACCAGAGTGAGCCATCACTGCTGCACTCAGCAGCATCCACCTGAATTTCCAGGTACCTCTGAGGGTAGCCCACATGGTACAGTACTGTATTAATGCTTCCTCCATTACAAGTTAATTACAAAAATAAAAAATTACAAAAGGTCTTTCATATAACAGTACACAAAAATACCATGTAAATGACTGAATAAAAGGGTAAAAACATGTTGACAGTCTTGGCTTTCCAGACTCTGGATGTGAGTCCCATTCTTCTCCCAACACCTATTTCCTATTACACTATATGGAAAAACAGCACAGAGGAGAGTTATCTCTCATGTGTGGCTACATTAAATGCTACATGATTAAGTCACAGTAGCAGACAAGAGGTAAAGCTTTCCTGCACCACAGCATCCAGCTGCTCCTGGCCACTCCTGACAGGCATGAGGTATGCGTCGTGGTCTTGGTCATGCTGGAACATCATCTCCAGTCTTCAAAGGCAGGTGTTAAAAACTTGCTGTCATTCAACATTTCATCCTGGCTTAACAGTGTCTGGAAAGGCAAGACGGAAAGGAGTGTGTTCAGTTAGAGGCCATGTAGCTACAGAAACCCAACTGTAATGAGATCAGGCTCACGCCAGAGGGGGTTGGAGCTGCGTATAGTGAGGAATTAATAATGAGGGTTTTTTTGTTTGTTTTGCTTTAGCTCAAGTACATTTTCAAGGCTGTAGCTCATTCCTAGCCCTTGGTGTGACTGAAGCATTTGGTGGTGCAAAAACATGGAAGAATTTAAGGGGACGAATATTTGTCATTGTGTTAAAGAGATAGTAGAGTTCATGAAAACTTAAATAGACCTAAATGTAACTTACTTTCTAGAGCAATTTAAAAGGAGCATGTTTTTTTTTTTTTGACCAAATGTCCAACCAGGCTATAAGGAGGTATTTAACAAGAATAGTGACTCACTTTTAACTACCACCATCAATGACCAACTTTCACTGAATTGTAGCAGAACACATTTGTGACTTTAAAACAAGAGTGAAAAAGAGTACGTACCGTAAGCTGGCTTATGCCTTGAGAAAGAGCCCCTATTTGCATTACTGTGCCTTCTGAATGTTCCATCTGTAAAAGCATTCAGGAACTAGTTCAAATCAGACAGCATGTGCAATTTTATTCACTCTACATGCATCTTTGGGAGGTATCTGTGCCTGGACAAATGAAGTTGTGATAAGTTTAAAAGCTGATTTCTGCACATTAACATAACTTGTCTCCATGCTACAAGGTACGTGAAAATGCACTTAACAGTAGGAAGAGTGAATCCTGGTTAAGAAAGATTGATTCCATGAAACTTGGGCTCTATTTCACGGAAGAAAAGAATAAGCTTAACTGATATTATCAATGAAAAGTTAATATTTTCCAGATGGTCTAACACTGCTTATACTTCTGGTGGGCTTCTTTCACAGGCAAGAAGTAAGAGTCCCTGATGATACAGTTCTACCTTTTTTTACATAAAAACATTACCAATTCCAGGGCATTGTGATTTCACAGCGTGATCACATGCTCAGAAGTCATGCCTAAGTGAAAGACCATGCTCCTAGAGAAAAATCCAGTATTTCTATGATGCTTGAACAATTGTGTAGTGCAAGTGGCTCAGATTTAATGCATTCCCTCACAACTATTAGCTGAGCCAGTGGCCATCCCATACTAAATCACAGTCAGGCTTTGGTATTGTCCCTCTTTAGGAACATTATTTTACTAAGGTGAAAAAGACAATAGTTAGATAATGAACACAAATGAGATGTTAGATGCACTAAACCATGCAAATGAAAAAAAATACCTTCACAGTTAGTCTTTTCAATGTTGTGACCATTCTCTTATCAGGCTTAAAATGTTTTTTTTCTCAGTGGAGAAACAGCAGTTTACCCCAGATGCCTCTGTCTGGCTCTTGTGTGTTGTCAAAGTTCACACAAGGCTCCAGGAACTCCATTTTTCAGGGTTTACATCCCTTTACACAACAGCAAAGTTGAAATAAAATTTGATGGTTTTTAGCCTTCATCATTTGTCTGTATGATGTCGACAGTTTCATTCACACATTCACTACTACATAACAAAAATTATTCAAGTATTGGTTTATTAATAATCTTGTTCATTACTGATGCATTGTTTTCACATATAGTATCTAAGCAGAACTACTCCCCCCTGTACACAACAAAAGAAAAATTCAGTTGGATTCTCTGATTAATGTCTGTTAAAAAATACAATCCAGTTGTACTTTATAGCTTTGTACAAATTTATTCAAATCACTTTATCACATTAAAAACCACCCATAAAGATAATGAAAAAAAATAGTGTGCCATACTGAGGTTATGAAAGCTGGAAGTACAAAAGTTTTGCGTTGACTGCAACCACCCCCTTAACTAATGCCAAAATACATGGATCTTCATAGTGTAAAGGTGTCATAGTCCTGAAAAAGGGCTTGAAGATGGAGGAGTTTATTGTGATGTTGATTAAAAAAATATAACCTGACATTCTTAGCAGAGAACTCTTTCCAGTGTCCATAGCCAATACTTTCTCAGTAAGTTCATGCAGATGTAGCAAATTGTTATAGGGTAATGTTTGGTTATTTGCAAGCTTTGGAATGCATGGAGAGGATGAGATGAGAATGGCATCAGTCTGTCTGTCCCACCTGATCCAGTTCCCTGTCAGTGAAAGGACTAAGTCCTTTGTAGCCACCATAGTTTTTCGGAGTACCATTTGTAGCAGCTGGGTTTGTATCCATAGGACAAACATAGTCTGTTGATTCATCAAACTTCTTTTTTCGTAAGTTTCCAAAATGTGAAAATCCAAGTTTCTTTGGCTAAAATAAGAAAACAAAACAAGTAGTTTCAAATAAGACAAGTAAGGTTGTTTTTTAAACATTCAAAGACCTCTCCTTTTGCATTTACCTGGTCATTCAAGTACCTGGATTCTGAACTAAATACATTTGTTTTCAAACTGGGAATTACAGTTGATATTAAATGCATTTACATAGTCTTCCTTCTAAGAAAAGAGAGAACAGATTGCATGCTTATTTCAGAAGCTCATTTAAACAGACACAAATTAAAAGCTTTGGTATCTAGAATTAAGGAAAACGTAACACTCCTAGAACTGACCTCTCCCTGTCCATGTCTGTCCCTTATTCCCTTTATAAGGCAGTGTAGAGAAGTCTGACATTCTGAAATGTCTCCTTTTTGACAGCGGTACATACCCGAACTTTGGCAGTGGTGGTCAGAGGTGTGTATGCTGCTGACTCCATAATTTCTCTTTTTAATTGCTGTGCCTCTGGTCCAATTAATACATTAAAATTGGTGGTGAGGTGGCGGCGCAGGAGAGTCTTTTGAGGTGGGATATTGAGGAGCATGGCCAGTGTGTCACCATTGAAGCGAGGTTCAAGAATCTGTTAAAAAGGGCAGGATATTTATTTTTTATATAGTTAAATATTTGCAATAGTAAACCATTACAGTGCTTATCAGAGGCTTTCTCACTCTTACTAAGCCATCTGTCCACATTAGACCTTTTATAGCTCTCTTATGATACGCACTAGGGTTTGAATGGGAAATACATGAAAGGAGCACTAAGAAATGCTGAGGTTGATCATTCAAATATGTATTTATATTTATCATCAAACCATACATTTGTTTGGATTGAACAAGTTTGTTTTCAGAATTTTCTATGCAGAGTATAAACTTAGAAGAAATTGTACTGAGGTTATTTCATTTTGGCAGAAATTCTACAGGAGTAGAATCATGGTATTTCAGAATTCTGACTTTACTAAGCTGCAAATAGTTTTGAATGCTTTGAATTGAAAAAATGTAATTCCTGATTGCTGGCAAGACTGCCGTGAGTTCAGGATAGTTATCTACCGTGGCTCAGAATTCTGGTAAAACTCCTCAAAGAAACACTCAGTGCTGCCTTATCGATCAGTAACTTTCTTATGGTACAGTTCAGGTTTTGTTATGTACAGCTGTCAAACATGCGAGCACACTCAGCTTTGACTATTAAAAAAATGTTTGAGCAGGTCCTTTTTTATTTGTTTTCCTTTGTAAAATCAAGATGCATGGATCAGATGAAGAGGCTCCTTAGAAGGCCTGATCACGCTGTTGTATTGCAGATGTATTTGTTTCCTCCTGCTTGATGAACATCAAAGATGTTTGATATTACAGTTTTTAGTAAATACACAATAAGATGCTAAATTCTTACAATGAGGCCCCCATGCACTCCACTTCCCCGAAGGTTTGGTGCATATTCTGCCAGATCGACTGATCTGAGCCATTCCATCACTCTGTGGTTGGACCACTGAACCACGTCAGAAGGCGACACGTTACTCTGTTGAAGTAACCAGAAAATATTGTCTGAACATGCACAGTGTGCATCCTCAGTTCAGGTAAAAACAAACTTCCTCTTCCCTGCAGTTCTTCCCTGACTGAGGTATTGTTTCTGTCAGATAGCCTTTGGCAAGTTGGCAGGTCTAGTTTAGTCCAGTTGAAACCTCATGCATTGCATCAAGTAATGTAACAGTACAGATAACAGATTACAGACATAAAAATTTTGAGACCAGTGTTACTGACAGTGTTTAATACTAAGAGAATAAGATAGGCTGATCAGGTAAGGCAAAAACCTTACGGATTTTGAAAGTTAAAAATTAGAACAGGCAAAGAAAAACATTTCAAATTATTCTCTTGGAAGTTGAATTAACTTCTTTAAACAATGGAAATAACTTCTAAAGAGAAATGCATGAGATTTAGCTAATAAGTGGCTCAAACACTTAAGAAGTGAGTAGATTTTTATTATCAGTGAGTACATGTTACATTCCAGAGCTGGAAAGCAGTGTAACTACTGCTTTAGGGGCAATTCTCTAGTAGGAATGATTCCATTGTGTCGTTGTACACTGCTACCTTTCTATCTCCTTAGGGATAGAAAGGTAGGAACTACCTTTAGATAGAAAGGCCGGGACCAGGTAATTAGGGCTCGCTTAAGTTATTTGGACATTCTTTTACCTCCTCAACTGGTCTCCTGCGCAGACAGTGGGGGTTAAAATTGTTGACATGCAGCACATGAATGGCACATTTAATACTCAGATGATGCAGCTGACTGGTCACTTTGAGAAAGAGAAGGTCATTCTGTGAAGGAGAGAGTGTTTTAGGGGGCACAGAAAACATACCAAAACAGGTACTTTCCCCAAGAAGAAAGATTTTAAATTTACTGTAATGTATATAAAACTACATTGCAAGTGTGGTTTAGGTAAAACAACAGTTTATACTTTAAGAAAGGGTTTAAGGGTGAAGGTTTGGGAGGGTATGCTCTGTTGTTGCGGTACAGTGCAGTGTTTTAAAACAAGACCTGGCTAAAAAAATGAAGACAGGTATTAGTGAAATCCAGGCTCATGGGCAGTTTTAAAATACTTGGACTGTTTCTGACCTGGCTAACATCCTGCTGTGGTAGGATCATCTCAGCTAGCAACACATGCCTATCCATGGAACAGTAGGGACTGTGCTCCTCTAATAAAGGCTCATTTAGCAGCTGTACTTTCAATAACAGCTAAATTAGGCGTTCTTTTCATAGCACAGTTTAAAAAAAAAACAAAAACCCCAAACACTTAATTATCCGGACCTGGATACTGGGAAGAAGACACTTTGACTGTAAGTAGTACATAGTGTGCTGTGAACGTGTTTGGAGTTGTACAAATCACTGGATTTGCTGCTTTTTGTTGCTAACTTGGTGTGGAGAACAATGAGCTGCAGAGATTACAAGTAAAATAGGCCATTTTGCCTTTAATTGTGGTGTGATAATGAAACGAGGACTTTGCAGAAGTTGACTGTAACATATAACTTATGTACCTTAGGAACAGTAGTCATGCATTAGGCACCACAGATGAGTTACTAATGGCACTATTTGTGTCTTGCAAAAATTCTCTAGCTGTTCACATTCAAAGGAAAATTGTACAATGTTTTGCTCATTCTGAAGTTAAATTTGGTTTAACTGAGGAAAAAGTATTGTTGCTTACCACAGTTAAGTACTGCAACATCCTCCCATCAACTCTGGATTCATGAAACTGGTCTTTGTATTGAGGTAAGCCAATATCATCAAGCCATCCTGCAGATACAAGAGCAATTAGGAACCAAATCCATATGAGTGAGAAAGAAGCCCTTCTCCCTTTTTGTCTGGTCTGGCCTCTTTTGAGGCATTCAGGTAGCTCATTCTACCTATTCCCCTTTCCAGAGGACATCCTTTTGCTAGTAACCTTAAAGCAATTCCCACCAAACAGCTTTGTCCATCCCCTGTGATATTTGACATACAGCATGTGATGGAGCACGTGCTGTCTGCAGCATAATGCAGCTCTTGCTAGATTGAGCATCCCCGTGTTCTTCCCTGCAATCTGACAGACTTTCCCTTGGAAGATTGTACTGTAAGCTGCATATTTGGATGTCAAGAACACCACAAAAGCATCTCATTTCTACTATGGTGAAACTTGGTGCTTTTTAACAGATGCCTGGTAACTCCTCAAGCATGTACCAGGTAGCCTGTTCATAGTGGGGGGCGTGGAAATTCCTTTCCAAACAATTCCATGAGAGTTCAAGCGCTTACGTGTCACCCAGATATGATCGAGTTGTGCAGACTTCTCATCTTGTTTTGCGTTTATTGACTTAATGGCCAAAACTAATTTCTTCCTGTGCAGTGGATGCTTTATTCCCATTTCCTGCAACAATAAACATTAACAAAGAGTTTGCCTTGCCTCTGGCTCGTTTCATCGCTGAGGTATCTACAAAAGTTGATACTATGCATTTCAGAAAGGCGGAACTACCAGTAGTTTGAAGGGGCCAACAGTATGGCTGCTTGAGACAGACAGGGACAGATGATTACCTTTTCCATGTCCTGAGGTGTCGCAGTTAACAGCGTGTGGCCTGATGTCACCCACTGCCGTGCAAAAATGACGTACTGGCCAAGCCCAAAGTCCTCAAGCCAGTTACAAACTCTTTCAGTGCTCCACTGAGCAAACGGCGCATTGTAGTCACTGAAAAGTACAAGAAACATTGGAAAAAATCTTAAAGAATGAACGTTCATGTTTAAAAACTCATTGTGTGCCAGAGGCAGCACTGCAGCAAATCTGTCACTGTGCTGTGCCCTGTGCATCAAGAAGAGCCGACAGCCACTCTTGCAGCAGGTGCTGTGGTACCGGTACCCTGTTAATTTGGCTGCCCAAGCCACAAGTTGTGGGCAGCTGGGGGAATGGATAAGAATTTCCCATTTTCTACTCAAAAAGAGGAAAAAGCAAATTGCCAAATTCATCTTTATGCAGATGTTCTCACAGGAGATGGTAAGTCTCCTTGTTCTGTGACAAAGTGAAATTTCTGACACTCCACCAAGCACCGAGTGCTGCAACCTGCAGCTGCAAGAGTGTAGACAGGGGAGCTTCTCAGGATACATTTGCTACCAAAGAAATTCTTTCCACTTTCTTGTGAAATTCCACATGTAGTGAAAAATGTATTTCGCAAGAGGAGGGTTTGGCTGTTCAGCCTATTTAACACCAGCACACAATGTGCTGTGTAAGTGAAGAAGGAGCCATTACCTCTTCTGGCCTTTGGTGTCCTTGGATCGGGATAACCGAGGCCCAGCTGTTGCACGGAGACCACCTCTTCGGAACTCTGCCAATCCCAGGTCGTCTGCAGGGAAGTTACCTGACTGAGTTCTTCTTATTCTTGCAAGACAAGAGTGCCATGACAGTACTATTAGCTTTTGTCAGAGGACATGGGTTCGTATGGAAACTGCAGTGACAACTAGAAACTCTATTAACCTTCCTGTCAGCCACAAATGCTAAATTCCAGCAGTAGTAGAAATTCCAGCCAATGCAGTCTAGACCTAACTCGGGGGATTAAAAAGAGCTCCACAGAGCAGCCATAACCCTTCAATCCATTTAATAATCCAGACTTGAAATGGCTGCTGCTTCTGAAGCAGATCAAGTGAGCACAGTACAACTCAGTCCCCCTACGCTTTGTTCCTTCTGTTTTCGCTCATGTTTCTATCTGATGCCTTCTGTAATGAACAACATACCATCATTTAATTTTTTGTTGCTACTGAAACTTCTGGCATGCTATATTAATAGTATTAAGATGACAGCAGTGTTGTATTTCTTTCACCAGCATAACTCTGTGAACACTCCCATCTATTTTTCTACACCCCCGTGTGCATAGAGACACACCCCTGTAATCCCAGAGCTCCTTGAACTCCTTTTCCTGAATTTCAGTTTATTCTTGCTGTAGATAATTGTAGCTTTTGCTGATAATTAAATTCATTTCTCAGCTGAAATGTCTTGACAGTGTATTAAAAAAAAGACCTTACTTTCCCCAGATTTTCTTGATCCCTTTTGGACTCTTTCTGTTTTCTGGAGACCATGGAGATTGTGGACTTGAATCCGTTCTTGAAGAAAGAGGTGAAAGGTCATCTGAGACTACTGTACCATCCATGTTCTCTGTTTCTCCTGGGTTAAGAACAGTATTACAGTTACATTTTATACTAATTTTTAAGAAAGTTTGCATCTGGGAGACTGATGACTAAATGCAGATCATAATAAAAAAGTACAGATACCTTTAAAATTGTTCTTGTATTAAAAAAAAAACAAACCAAACAACAAACCCAGACATGCTCAGAAGGCAAAAAACCCAGTAACTGTTTGCTACAAAAACAAGAAAATAATAAAACATCAGGTAAAACAGTATTGTTACTTCAGTCATTTGTATTTAACTATATTTTAATTCATTTAAGGTCTTCAGACTTTTGCCTTGCCTGCTCTTAATACCACAACTCCTCCATCAAAATCAGTGGGAATTTTTCTGACTTCAGTGAAAACAGAATGAAACCAGGAAAAAGTATCCTAAAAAGAAACCCCATCCGAATGCCAATACAGCAAAAGCTGTTACTTCATTTCAGTACTGCACGTAAGGAATTCAGACTGGGCAGCCCACTTGGTGTTAGTATTTCATAGAGAAAGGGAGGGGGAAAAAGAGAGGAGAAAAAAGTAAGCAGCAAAATTGTTGTTAAAGTTGCGTCTTGTTTGGATACAGTACCTAGCACTGGCGCACTGACACTCCTGATGCGATCTTCAGTCATCCCAAGAAGCAGAAAGCCAGATGAAGAAGCAAAGAAGATATAAAATACCAGCAAAATAAAGTTACAGAAGAGCAAAGTAGTAAGCTAAGCATTAAAAGCAGAACTAAAAAGAAAAGAAGCAGTTATGCTTGACATGAAAGTGAATATGCATTGGTGTGCACAAGCCTCAAGAATCTGTACAGATCATCTTGAATAGATAGGGATGATCAATTATCTGTTTGGGTTTTTTTCTAAACTATTCTTAGCCAGTTTAAACACATTCAGCATATACTACAGAGTTCCACAAAGCCTGCAGAGTATCTGAAATGAAGCAATGTCTAAGATTACATCAAATTCCTCTGAAATACAGAGTTGGAGGTGTAATGATTTTACTGGACATGCAAGAAACAAACCAATCTGCATAAAAAAATTCTCTTAACTCAGTGTATTTAAGAAGCCGTTGCTCATTTACAGAAAAAGAACATTTTCCTTTACAACCTCACCCATCCTTGGATAATCCAGCAGTTAAAGGCACAACAGCATGGCTGATGCCATTGTTACAATCACAGGAAAACCCTTAAAAAACCCCTAAACAACCACAACCTATTGCAGTCTTGAAACTACAGTACCCTAGAAGCTTTTAGGACCATGAGGCCTTAAAATAAACCAACGCCCACCAAATGAAAAAAGGTCAGCCAAAAAAACCCCACATGACTTTTAAACTGTAGAAACACTTCAGAGTCACAAGGGATATTCTTGTACCTGAGCTTCCCAAGCAAATACCTAGTTTTGTGCCTCACTGTAATGCTTTTTGTCAATAAATCCATGCTTAAGGTGTTATTGAAAAGAAATTAATACAGGCTTTCACGGGGCTATGGTTGTGCAATAACAATATATTTGTAGTTCCAAAATCCACGGATGTTTTTCTGCATGTAGCAAGTTAAATTTTCACTTGTGGGTCCCTACAAGCTGCAGCAACCAACAGTGCTGAATACAAGGTGCCGGTTGTATTGTGAAGTTTCACCCACTAGAATGCAGTGGGGTGGCAAGGAATGTGTTTGTTTTTCTGAATACATCAATCTAGTGTACAGTTTTTAAAAGCATTAATGATGTACTTGGCTGTGCATTTTTTGCTCGCCTGCTTGCTTGTTTTTAAGAAAACAGATCAAGCTCAAGCACTAGAAGCATGTTTGGAAAAACATACTGCTTATTCATATTGTGAATATGTCTGCCTCTCTTAAAGTTCTGATTTTTAATTAGAGACTTGTTGACTTTCAGAAGGCACTTTCCACAGTCTCCAAAACTCTGTCTCTTCCTTACTTAAGCTATCGATGATTTCAGCAGACTGTGTTGTCAAGTGCAACAGAAAAGAACTCTGTAACTTAAAGCCATCCTTTACTCTACAGCGAGCTAATTTTTGGGACATTATTAAAAAAAAGTAGCAGAACATTCCCTAACTGAATCACGTGACTATGACAGTCCATTGTTCTGGCATCGCGATTATATCCCATGCTCTGTCCCAGTCCCTCGCACAGTTTGCTCTCCTCCCTCCCCGCAGCTCTCTCAGGGAGGTGTGGGTACATACTCAGGCACGGGACGCCGTTGTCCTCGCTGTCGCTCATGCCACATCCATCTGCAGAGTGATACATCCCCTGCTCTCCATTCTGTAAGGGTCGGGGCAGCTTTCCTGGCAAGGTTTGGTACTTGCTGCCTTTCACAACTGGCTTACTCTGTTTTGTTGTTGTTTCGTTGGGTTTTTTTAAAAAAGAAGAAAAAATAAAAAAAAAAAATCACTCACAGCATTTTCAACCCAGCAAACAACATTTTCAAAGTTGGGAAAAAGTATTTGAAGGTTGTGGTTCAAAATGACTCCACTCCCTCCATGTTCCTGCTTACAGGTAACTCAGTTTAAACTCAGCTGACAGCGTTCTAAGACACAGCCTTGTCTTCCCTTATCTGCTCCTCTCGCTTTAGCCAGACTGTATTACATAAAAATATATGTTGAATATTATCTATTCTTGTTGTTAGAACTTTTTTGGCTGTCATCTTTTCCTCTAGGACGCTGGTACTACATAATTACCTGGTCCTTCCAAGGTCAGCTTTGATAGCCCAAAAATGCATTTAGTTACTTCTCAGACTGATTTTTGCTTTGTAGTATCCACCANGACTCTCTGTTTCTGCCTCACAATTTTATCTTCCTGGAGTTTGAACCAAAATATTTATATACCTCAAGTTTTCTCAAACATATTTCTCACCTCCATTAATAACAGCAAAGGAATCAACAACAAAGTTAGGGTACAGAAATTCAACGTTTGTAAGGACTGAGATCTCTTTGCATAGACAAAATTACAAGTGATAGATGCTGGGGGAAAAAATACAGCATATGAGCTGTATTTTAGGGCTAGTCTGAATGGCTGCTGACTCCACAAGTTTTGTCCACCTCAGGCTAAAAGAAGAGTCCAAGCTTTGTTGGCCTGCACGGACGGTGCACAGTGTCACAGCCATCAGAGCTCCCAAACAGTGGTCTGCAAAGTCCCACTGTATTGTACTGAAAGGGAACTGATACACAGGCTTTGCTAAAAATTGAGTTATCTCTTAATTTTCCTTGTGTTCATCTGCTTGGGGATCTTGCTCCTTGTACAAAGGTAGATGAGAACGTGCCTATAAATCTGGTAGTTTTGAGCTTAACAAGATGCTTTTCCAGGTAAAGTATGTGTATCACAGAGGTACTTGCCTACAGTTTTGGAAATGGCATGTTGAGACTTCTTCAATTCAAATGAAGAAGATGGATGAGTCATCACTCTGGGCAAAAATACCTCCCAGAGCTGTCAACACTATGGGACAGAGATGCTTTTTGAGAAAACCTGCAATTCCAATTGACATCAGTGGGAGTGGTGTAATTCAACGTGTGTTTTGGAATATACTCATGTTGGTTAATGTTTCAGTGTCAGAATGAAGGTTTCTTGGAAAACTTTGTACTGATAATATGCAAACCATATTTAGTATCCAGGAACATACAGCATGCTCCTTTTTTTAGTAATCCTATTCTAACAAAATTGTTTAAAACATTGTCTGTGACAGGATGTTACATTAAATAATGAGATAACCATTACTTTATCTATTCTTATTTTGAAGCCTTTGGATACCACCACTGCAGACCAGATTGCTCAGTTTCTCAACTCCTGCTCCTTTTTGGTAACTGCAGGAATACATCCCAACTTGTACCAGAGTACGTATGAGTAGAGAAATTGCTTCTTACATCAGCACTGTATTTCCTGAAACTGTCTGACTTCAGCTTCTAGACTCATGTAACAACTTTTAGATAAAAAGAAAAAAAAACCTCCCTCTCAAATCTTTACCCATCTTTTCAGAGTTTGTCAGAACTGGAACGATGCAAACATTTTAAAAAGAAAATGAATTTATAAAGAAAATGAATATAAAATGAAAACCCAGCCATACCATCACAGCACATCACAACAGAGAATTGTTAGGAAAGGTTGCAGTTAATATACCTCTTGTTCTACAACAGGCTGTGCTGGTTTTCCATCTACATACTACGGAGTTTCAGGGAGAGCAATTTCAAAGTTTTATGGAAAAAAAGCAACAGACAAATGTTAGTATTACATACATGGAACATCAATTGTAGTCTTATTTCTATAGAGATCCTGCTTAATGTGTGGACAGTATATTAACAAGGACTGTTATCTTTTCATTTAATTTCAATCTAATATTCAGTACTAATTGTGTTCATTCTCCACTCTACAAAATTTGGGCCCTGTTTATGTTCTGTTGTGAACAAAGAAATTTTGCTATTTTCGGGCTTCTAGGTGGTCCCTCTGGGCTTACTTTAAGCTGGGAAACATAACAGCTGTTTAACAGAACAATATGAAAATGACTGACATAAAATAACATACACAATGCTGCATGTACCCCGCTGACATCATAAAGAGCCGCGGTAGAAATGAAGTGATAAAAATACCAGCATGGCTTGGTCAGGGACACCAGTGTGGGTTATTATTTTATTATTATTATTATTGCTGGAAAGAGCTGGAGTTTGAGCTTTGTGCATGGCAGAGTAGCTTCAGTAAACAGTGCTGCTAGCACAGCTTCTCTGGGAATTAATGCAAAAAGCACTCTGTCGTGCTGAGTCAGCAAAACGTGTTTTCAGCCTTAATTTTGGTTATAACATTCACGTTCAGCCACGCATATGTACAGGAAGGTCTCAGTTATTTCACTAAGAGGCCTCGTGCTTAAATTAGGGCACACAACTGCCTTGCTACAATTCTCTCATATCCTTGGTAGGTTTTTCTTCCTCTGTGGGCTCCGATTTCATGGACAGAGCAGATTTACAGCATAAGTATGACAGCATATGACAGAGACAAATTAAGATTTTGAATTTAAGACAGGAAAATAATTTAAAAGTTATGACAAGAAAACAGACCTTCCTAAACTTTTCATGGAATGAAATGTTAGTTCTGGTTTGTCACACGTGTGTGACCACGATCAAGTGAGCGCAACACAAATTTCACATATTCTGTTTGGTTGGTGTCATCTTTAGCAATTTAAGAAATATTTAAAAGAATTTAAGAACTGGAGCAATCATATTACTAGTACCTGGTTTAAGTGACGTTACTGGGTGTGAGTAACCTAATATTAAGTCTCATTTGAGTACAGAAAGCATCAACAACAGTCTCACAAAACATAATTACAGTGCAGAAAAACACCAGTGAACATAATGACAAAACAAGGCTCGGGACCACAATATAACAAGACTTTGCAAATCCGAAAGTCTTTCTTCTGGAATGAAATTAAAATCTTTGAAGCAATAACACTTCTTCTGCTGGTTTAACTAAGACAGCATCACTACCATCTTCAGGAAAGCCATTTATGTCACCAGCCTAAGGGAGCAACACTCATGCAAACACTTAAAAAGGAATCCTATGTGGAAATGCCCATTTTCACACTTAACTACTTTCAGAATTTGCTGCCTTAACATTTTTAGTGATTTGGAAGTAAAGATTATTTTAAACACATCTACAAACAAAATAATACTGCAGTTCATTAAAATGGCTCTTCATTATTTCTTGTACTTCTCTTAAATACTTTGGTCTCTTTCAGGGAAAAACCGAATTTGAAGGTGTGTACATATGGGTGCGTCAACCAGTTTGTTTATTCTAAGCTCGGCAATGGAGTGAAAAAATAACCTCAGCTGTTTTATCATTAGTGCTTTTTCCCTGCATAGAATGTGAGTGGTGGTTAACATTACTATGTGTGAAACAAAAAGAATATTTTATATTTAATCTTGGTCTTTTAGTTGTGATACTAAACATCAGAAATTGTGATTACCTTCTCCAGGGATTCACTCTGCAAGTCTTCTAAACTACTTGACTTTTTTTGCTGTGGAACCCTTAAAAAAGTGACAGGGAAAAAAAAAAAGCAGCAGTTAATATGACATAGTATGTTTGCATATGCTACAAGTGTCACATATGATAGCTGTACAGATCACATAATGTCTACATAAATAATTCAGAATTAAGAGATTAATTTCTTTTGTTGTAATTTTAGTCTAAAAATCACAGTCTTAGAAACTGCAGTAGATCAAATGAGGAACAGCAACATCCTGTGATCAACAATGCAAGGCAACAAGGCCCAATGTGCAGCTTTAAACCTTGTACCTACAGATGACTTCTTGGTAGCTCTTAACAAACAAAAGGAAAGACCACTAACTCTTTTGAGCAATGTGCAACATCAAATAAGGGATTTAAAAAAGGAAAAACATCTCACATTTCAATTAAAGTTTCTCATTCTTACCTATTTATGATTTCCAAAGATTCTTCTTGTGGAGATGTTGTATTAGTTGCAGGTACTGGAATGCTTCCACTTTAAAGAGAAATAAATTTTATAGCTTAAAGTACTACAGTACATGTATCTTCTGATACATGTAAGTGCTGATTTATTCCTGTAATTCAAACCTTATACAACAAAGTACTGCAAACCTCCATGGCAAACACTGCTTTCACAACACCCGAAAGTACAGCAAAGCCAAGAACAATCAAGACAAGATGCCAACAGTTACACAGTTTAAAGAGTACAGATTTAGGACAACCCATGTGAAACACGAGAGGTCTTGCCTGATTTCTGTAGCTTTGTGTGGCACTGGAGGGAGCACAGCTTGTGACAATTCTCCTGAAGAGGCCTGTGTAAAATACAAGAGCTTCAAACTTGTAATTCTGGTGCCTGATGATGAATCTACCATGCCCTTAACCAAGAAGTACAAAAATTCAGCCAGGGCCAAACCCTCTACATTACTACAGAGAAACCAATGTGAAAAAAAATCATATATATGGCAGAACTCAATTCTAAAACATCTTTACTAAGTACCTCTGTTTTCAGTAATTCTCCTTGAGAATTATTCAAAAGATTCCACTTCCTTAAAGTTGACTCAACTTCCTCTTCACTGCCACCAGAGACAGAAGAGCCTGCGAGCATTAAAGAGTAGAGGCAAAAATGGAGAGAAACAGGCAAAAAAAATAACATTTAGGACCATATCAGACTGCCTCAATTCTTTGGTCTTTAAATTCCCCTTCGGACTTCCTTTGAGGTGTGTAATTTACCACCATCTCTGCTCCCCACCCCTCCTTTGGGCTTGGGTTTACCAGAAAGCTGATTTATATTAGAGCAAAAAATTTATCACTTCCAGTTCTATGCTCTGCTCTGCTGTGAGCAGCAGGGCTGCTTATCAGGCAGCTTCTGAACCACTTGTAATTCATAGTCTGAGGCTCTGGGGCAAGTTGAAGTTGGTACCATTTATGCCCCTCAGTGTGGACAATCGCAGTATACACTGCAGGTCCTAAACAGGTTTGTGTTTGGTTTGTTTTGCTGAGCACCACTGGTTTTTACTTACACTGTAGTGAACATCTGTGCTAGTGTGAAGTAACCCCTTCATGCTCCCTGTGGTACCGACTCAACAACCCAGAGCCTCACGGACTGCTCGTGCACACAAACATCCTCCAAAAACCACATTGCGCATGCGGATGGGGCACTCGGATGGCGGCAACCAGGATGTGGCCAAGGATGGTGGACAGGAGCTACAGTCACACCTCTGGGTTTCCTTTCACAACACTTTAAAAGTGAGAGACTTTTTTTTTTTTTTTTTTTTTTAAATGAGTATTCAGAGAGATTTACCTGACTCATTCCCTATTCCTGTGTGTTAAATACAAGTTTCCATTCTGCCATACAAGGCCTGAAAATATTGTTTGTTAATGTGATGATGTGCATTAAACCAAACTGTCCTTTCAGAAAGTCAGGTTTTGCAGACTAAATTCAGTACTGAAAAAAATAAGGTGGCAGCTTAAAATGAGATTGTCCTAAAACCCACTCTGCTTCCTGCAGCATAACTGAGAAATGGGACAAAGATTTTGGTGTAGATTTTGATGTTAGATATATAAATACTGTGTGCTCCAAAGCAACTGCACGTTTTCAGTAGTTCCTTCCAAACAAAAATTGCCTAGTCAGCTGTCAGGATTTTTTTTTTAGTGGAAGGAAAGGGCAACAGAACTTACTAGATTTATTGCAACTCTTTTTAGAAAAAAAGAATAAAAGTCCTCCAAACAGCATCAAATGGCACTTGAGATCAGCTTTCCTTTTATGAATGCCATATAAAAACCATGACATGAACCATCACCACTAGCTGGCTGGCAGCTGAGCATTACTACCATTCCTGGATTGAACTGTAGTGTAAGAAATCTGAATACAGGATTTACTTAATTAATTAATGTTCATAAAGGTCTTCTGATATAATTTTACACTGTAAAAAACATCTAGTCATAACATAATGGTCACAGGAAACACCACATAAACTTAATACCTGTCTGTATACCTTATTCATCTCCTACAGATGAATTAATTTAAATCAAATGTGATTTTAATTTTATATAATAAATTTTTGCCCACAGCATAGGGAACAAAAAAGCAAATTCCACAAACTACAGGGAATAACACAAGTCTGGTAGAGACACGCTGTAGTTCTCTGTGTATCTGAAGAAGTGTATACTTACTCTCATAGCACTCCAACATGATACAAATATATGCATAATGAAATATATACATATATTTAAAAGGACAGCAAATTGCAGTCGTAGTGCATGTGATTTTTAAGAGACCTGATATCAGGAAATAATTCACAAGTCATTTTACCATGAGCTGCAATCATTATGTCTTTGACCCTCCTGTACTGGCTTAGCAATAGTGTTAGCTCCTCTATTCGACGGTCCTGTGAAAAACATGAAATAAGATTGTATTTAAAATCCATCATTTTGAACCTGTAGAAACACTGTACTACATTTCTGTGATTTTTATGACAGCAGGATCAAGTCTCTCCCGTGGAAGGTCTCTTCCATGTCTCTCCCATGCAAGGAATGTTTCTTGGCTTTTATTTGCCATTGTACATAATATTTGCTGGACAGTGTGAAATTATGGGTATAAAGAAACCAGGGAAGTTTGACATTACTAGTAAATTAGTTATTTAGAGAAGCATAATTTGGAAAGTTGCTTTCACTTCTAGGAGTGACGGCAATATTCTGGAGTTGAACCTCACCTGCCTCAAGTGGGCAGTGTTTGGTTTTTACTCTCATACCTGTCACCATAAAGTGAATCATGTTTATGTTTTGTACAGTTCAGCAATCTAGTCATGTCCTTGAATCTTGTGTGTAGGATCTGTTCTCCACTCTGACAGCTACCCTGACTACAGTTTTGAGCACACCTGTTTGAAGTCAGGCAGTCAAACCCCCGCAGAATCAAAGACAGGAGGCTTTGTGAATGTGTGGTGCATTTTCCGACTCCGCTCTTGCTCCAATACCTAATGCTTTCTGGTTATGTGCAGAAAGCATCTCGATCCATGTGTTCAGGAAGGGCACTTGCCTTTTGCACAGACACAACACAGCAGTGGGCAGCAATCATTATTTCACTGGATCTGTCATCTCTCTTATTTCTATATCTGATAATGTGTCCCCAGCGAAAATAACTTCTTGCTGTTGGTCACTAGGTGTGCGGTCTTGCAATCTGGTTTGTCCTGTTTCTTTGACCCCAGCTCTAAACCATTCTTGTGCGATAACCTTGCCCAGTGCTGTGACTACAGAGCATTGAATACAAAGCCAAATGTGTAGAAAGAACTAATTTTCACAAGCAGGTGTCAGGAAAGCCACAGAAGCAAAGAAGAGGGCATTGGAAAAAGAAAAATCTTCCAGGGAAGGCAGCAAGTATTTAAGGGATTATGTGGCACTGAGCTGGGTCAGTGTCAGTGGTATCTCAATTAAAAACGGCTCTGGCACATGTATGTTACAGTCACAGCAGATATCCACCAAGGTGCAGGAGTAACTACACAGACAGCAGATCCTGACCAGAGTACAGCAGGGCAGATCACGCTGATCCTCGCTTCATGCCTCAGCAGGTACGTGAGAGCTAAACTGGAGACCCTGTTATCCCAGGCATGGATGGAAGCAGCAGGTTCCTATTCATGGAAAAGACCTGAAACTCACACACTCAGTTCCCAAAAACAGAAATATGTGCATCACTTACTATAAGCTTAGTTGGGCACTTGCTGTCCTGAATGACACAGGGAATATTTAGAGTTATCCCAAATGCTATTTAGAGATATTTTCCCTCAGGAAGAATATTTTAGTTTGCAATATTATTGAAGGTAACAGTTCTACATTCAACACTTAAGAAGCTGTGGGTCAACCATCAGTCCACTAGTTTAAACACTACAATTTTCAAGGAAATAACCCTCCTTCCTCTGTGAGTATATTCGGATATCAGGACATAAGTGACAATATTGTGCGTTCTCTTCAAATCCAAAAAACCCTTATGCAGACTTGGAATAATTTTGTCAAGAGATAATGCCGCATTTTTTATTTTCCTGACATAAATGTTGGCTTTTTAGGAGTTTTTGAGAACTAAATGTAGTTATGAGCCACATTAATGTTTTCCAGAATTAATGTTGCCCTGTCTGGATTCCCCACTAACTAAAGGAAGCTTCTAGGGATCTATATCAATGTCTATTTGATTGTGTATGAGTTGTCACCATATGGAAAATTCCACGGCTTGATTTATTATCATAAAAATGACAATTTCCTGAAGAATGAATCCCCCATTTAAATAAGTTTAATTCCACTCCTTCTCCTTTAGTGCCTTCTTTTTAAAATCTTGCTTATTTACATCCTGTTCCATTTCTCTCCCAATGCGAGTCTACGTCAAAGACCGCTTTGACTTTCTTTTAATATCACAATCTAAACTGGGGTATCCACACACTGTGGGTTAGGTTGGAAGACGAAGAGCCGCCAGGGATGACCAAACCTTCGTGATCTTTTCAGCAGCAGAAACCAGGAGATTCTGCCCATTACAGGCTTGGCTTTGTCCTCCGCTCTGGAGTTCAACGAGCCTCCCAAATTCTGCAGTCAGGTTGGCAAGGTCAGCCACACCTTCAACGTCAGCCTTCTGCCACCACCTCACGGGATAACCCAAAAAGTCCAGGCAACACCACTCTTACAGAAAGTGTGCTATTCAGAACATTTCAGAGATTCCAACCCATGATTTCATTCTTACTGTGTAGAACAAGGATTATTTTCTCACCTTTTCCTCATTGGCAACCAATAAGGACTCCATTCCTATCTTCAGCCGCTGAACTTCTTGATCTGCAAATGGTTTTAAAATGTTATAAGAAGAAAACACTCGCTATATTTAATGTAAAGATATGTTTTGTGACACCCTCCCTATGTTCTTACAAGTAACCAACACCATGTCAGTGGTCATGTCATGCACTACTAAGCTACATTTAACTTAAGAGTTTTTCAAAAATGGGACTATTGAAAGCATTGCACAACACAAACTTCCTGGTTTTGCTTATAAAAGGCTACATAATATTATTTTAAACTATAGAAGTCAAGCAATGGAAAAAAAAAGATTGAAGCTTATTTTGCAAAAGACTAGAGTGTGTTTAGAGTATGTTTGCTGATTTATATACTTCAGGAAATAATTTTAAGTAGGATTGACCATTAGTAATATTACATCTGAGAAAAACATTTGGCAGTTTAAGAGATGCAGTTCAAGGACATTCATGGAACTTGAAAATGAAAAATACCAAAAAATGGTTTGATACAAGGAAAATTAGCAAAATATTTTTTCTTAAACATTTCAGTATGAATAATGGTGTTAAGATCTACATCAAGAGCTAATACCAAATTGCCTCACAGACAATTTAGTGTTACATGCTACAGGTAATCCAGGAATGTTATAGTCGGAGCAATCCAAACATACTCTGCAAATGTATGGGTTGTTGATCACAGCACCCGAACTCTGCTGAACCAAATCTTTCATTTCTTTTCTAGACACTATTCCTAGCAAGTCCTCCAATACCAACCCACACTGAATCAAGTGGAAGTGATGGAGACAGAACCTGAAATAGTTTATCTGTTGTAACTACTGCTTGAGGGATTAGTGCTTTGACAGTAAACCAGACCCACTTGTTCACAAAAGACTATGAAAAACAGATATGTCAGGCATGAGGTGAGAGCAGGGAAAGGAAATCAATATTGCTAAAGAGCATCTGTTAAAAAAAAGGTTTAACAACTAAATATTGAACATACAATGTCATGGCTAAACTATTTGCAGAAGCTGTAATTAGTTTTTATTGCAGTGATTCTGATAAATGCACACCTTGCAATGATTAAGTTTTAGGACATGTAAATGAACCTTGCAGACATTTCTCTTGCATAAGAGAACACTTATTAACACAGGGCATGCACAGACACAGCCAAATCAAAAACTAAAGCCAACAGGCAACGGGCAAGCAATTGGAAGACTGAAAAAAAAAAAAAAATCACAGTCCTGCTAATTTCTCTTTATAAATATTAGACTTCAAGAAGGACTGGTGTCAAGGTAGTTTTAAGCACACTAAAGCAAACTTTACAACAACATCAAGTATGGAAACAATCATTCAGACATTTTTTAACTTACTGCACTGATTTAAAAAAAAAACAAAACCCAAATCCTTTCCCTCTAAGGAAGAAGACTTCCAATTAAAGCTATCTTTCCAGATATTACATGGGGTTTACATATGTGCAAATAAAAAGAGGTAAAGGTTAAGCTTTGGCTCTGTTAACCTTGACAATGTCCCTTTGAAGTTCAGCAATTTGATTTGTGAGCCTCTGACTTTTATTTCTGAAGTGAAATCTTACTGATCAGGGCAAGTAGCTGTCTGCTTGCTGCAAGCAATGAAAGCAGTGTCTCGTATATTACAATTAGACAGCCAAATCCAAACAGACATTGAATTATTGCTGCAGAACGCATCTGAGTTATAATTGGTGTGAAAGGAACAGGGAGACAAAGCCAAAAGTGAATTGCAAGGCTTACGTTTTTCTTTTAGCCTTCTCCTATAAACTTCCTCTACGATGGTAAATGGTGAGAGTCAAATAAAGTATGTAGAAAAAGCACATATTAGATAAATTTTGCAATTTACTTACAATATGCATTCTAGCATACCACAAATACACTGACATTACTTTTCAACATTGAGAAGACTTCCTAGAAATCTAATAAATCAGTAATTTTTTTTTTCTTTTTGCAGATGAATTATTACTGCTGCCTACTGTTTCCATTCAAATACAGTCTAAGTGGTTCCCATGCATGTAGCCCACAGAATCTGTGCAGGGTTTTGCTCTTCTGCCACTGGAATCAAGGATAATTTGACCCATTTTCAGCATGAACAGACCAGACACACCACTAGAAGCTGAATGCTACTGAGCTCTTGATTTATTGCCATACCATACCACTATCTTTCCTTTGAAATATCATAAATTCTTTGGGAACCTCAGAGAAAACACAGAATATTCTTAGCAGAAGAGCTCCTCCACAGAATGCTTTCCAGTTAGACATGCAGTTCTCCACATGCACAAGCTCTGCAGTTGAGTAAAATCAGCACAAATCTATGTTAAGTCACTTTCCTGGACTAAACCACAGGACATTCTGGGTAAGCCCTGAGAAAGATGCAGCACAGCACCTGAAAATTCGCATCTCAATGAGGGCAGCCTCTGGAAATGTTAGTGAACAGGGGTTAGTGCAGCTAAACGGAGGGCACTGGGGTAGACGCCACACAAATATTCCTGCCTGGAAAAGCATCAGTGCTGCAGAAGAACAAGGTCACTAAAACTATATTCTCATGGCCCAGCAATTGATAGACACCTCGGGGAGTCAATATTTCAGAGAACTATGACATTACTGGTTGAGACCAAAGGCTAAACAAAGCGTTTTATTTGCCATTGTCCTGGATGAACAGTGGAGTCCTAAAACAGAAGCCTGCAAAATCATAGGATCCTAGAACAGCCCAGGCGGGAAGGGACACTGAAAGTCCATCTGGTCCAACCTTTCATGGGACAGGGACCCTAAATGAGACATATTCCTGAAGAAAGAAATCAGTGACTGTTTGGGGATATTTGGACATTTAAACTTCATGCTTAGCTACTCCTGTGACTCTTTTCCCTTTCAAAAGTAAAACAAAGATTTCTCAAATAAATTTTTGAGGTATACAGAAGAAATAAATTCTCATTGGTCTACAATGACTCTTTACAATTACAAAGAAAATAACGAACAGAAAAAGTTTCAGTGCCTTGAGGATACTTATTTAAATTTGTGCTGCCTCTAGACTGGAATAGAATTTCACACCTTAAAGGCCTCAACTTTACGAGAACACAGAATTAATTTACACCATTTTTACTCCCAAAATAAATTCTCTAAGTCCATTCAGTTATCTCCTTGTATTCCTTTGAAATCCTGAGCCAAGCTGCTACCGCAGCAAAGTTAAAGTACAGTTTTGGATTTTTAGTATTGTTCCCCCTCCTCTTACCTCTTTCTGCCACTTCGCTGTATGATGAGGTCCTAGAGAGCTGGCTTTGCAGGCGTTCTATCTCTGCATCTTTGAGAGCTAACTGCTCTTGGAGCTGCGCTATCTCGGCCTGAAAGAGAGCACAAAGTCAGAAGCACAGCCTCACTGACTCTCTGGGATTCTTTGTTATGAACCAGGAGATATCCGAGTATAACACTTTGATTGACGTCTGTTACCAGCTCAGGACATTTCATAGACACTGTAACTGTGACACATATTTACAGTCCATTATCCCATTCCTATTCCAGAAGCTCCTTTTTCCAATGTGATTAGCTCTCAGAGAAAACACACTTAGGGAAAGGTACAATTTTTAAGGATTCACGTAGGTAAGGAAACTCCGGAAAACTCTCAGTGCTACAATGCTGGTCATATAATAATAATAGTAATAATAATAGCAATAACTACTACTATTATTTGCCAACACCTGAGTTTGCATGGAGTCCACTAAAAGATAAAGGATTTTTAACTAGACACTTTTTTTAAAAAAAAAAAAATCCTAGTTACTAATTATTAGTATAACTGAGAATCTATTAACCCTAAGCCTTCTTCTCAACAGGATAACAAACCGGTTCTTCCTCACAACAACAGGCTAGAAGGCTTGGAAAACAACCACATACGCACAACAAACGTCAGTGTTCACTTACATTTACTGCAATTTGTGCTGCCACAAGATTGGGAGAGAAAATCACACATTAAAGACCTCAACAACAGAGAGGGGGAAGAATTCTGTGGTTGTCCAGCTTGAAATGCAGCTAAGAACAACTGCTCACAGCATACTGTACTAAGCAGTTTGTTTGGATTTTCTTCAGGGGCTTTAAAGCCTCCATTTATCAACATTCTGAATTTCCCCAGAAAAAGCATACCAAACCTCCTCCCAGCTAAAGAATAAAAGAGGGGGGAAAAAAAGAAAGGGAAAAAGGAAAGAACGGCAACACAAAAAAAATCACTAAGGTGACTAGCTTCTCAAAATACTACAATAAAGACAGAAAAAACACAAAACACCAAACAACATTATTCAAATAGGGAAAAAACATGGACTAATTAACAGACAAACTTCTATTCACCAGGAAGCAAAGGGCTGGATTGCAGGACAAGGTCATCACCCTGCCTAAAAGTCCATGTGGAACAGAAGAATCTGCCTTGTTGCATCTCTGAAGGGCTCCTGCACTTCCCAGTGACTAATATGCTTTTTATATCCAGTGATGGAAATATTCCAATTTCTCATCTAAGAACCTGGAACAACGAAGACAAAAGCTTGCAGAACCTCCTAATACAGATTTGGATTTGCCTCCTCCCCTGGTCTATTTGATCTTGAAGCTCTTTTAAATGCCCTCTTTCCCTTTAATGTCTCATTCCTGTCATTTCTATGATTATTTTTCTGCTTCCTTTCTCTTTCCTTGTGCTTTTCTTCTGTTCCAGTCCTGCATCTTCTCTCACTCAATGGAGTTTTTGATTCTTCTTTCTTATTTTCATCCTGCTCCTACACTTTCCATAATCTTGTATCTGTCTTGGCAGCTGGCCACACACTGCTTGAGAAAATATTTTCCCAAAGACTGCTCATATCCACCACGCTGGAGAAAACATTTTCATGGACAGAAGAGCCATTATCTTAGGAAAAAAAGACTCAATAGCAACATTTCATTTTTCATCCAAGAATTCTCAAAAGAAAGAAATGCTAATACAAATAATAGCTGTTTGTCATGTCTGGATCAAGCTATCAAGTATTAAAAAGAAAACTCTGTTTAATAATTTGAAATGATTCTCCAAGATCCAACCACAACTCAGAAGTCAGTCATTTGTATGAACAGGGATTATAGTATTATACGAATGAAAAGAGATGAGATTACAGCACCAAACTGCAGCTCAGCAAGGAAAAATCGTAAGGTGCTTTATAACCTAGAGGAAAAGGGCTAAAAATTCAAGCTAGAAATAACAGTGAGAATGTTCAACTAGAAAAATTAATTACAGGGAAAATGATGAAATGTTTCAAATGTTGAATTTCTCCAGACTATGATCCAAAAACTTTCCAGGATTTAAGGTCAACAGAAGGGTAAGGCAGCCATGCATTTTGATATACACAAAGTCAAAGCAGATGATCTAATGGTGTATTTTAGGCTTAATGTCTATGAAAATAAATTCCATCGTAAGCAAACACCCAAACAACTTTGCATGTCTCTGCTCCAGGCTGGAAAGTATATTCCACAGAGGCTTGTCACCATTACACAATAAAAAAAGAAAACCTTCAAAGAGACCTTCACTCAGAACACATCGGGTCAAAATGTAAGTCAAAATGCCTTTCTTGGTTACATAAAATAAAAATTACAAGAAGTAGGAGACTGGAAACTGCACAGAGGGAGCAAAAAGGCACAAAACCCCTCTACAAACTTTCAAACCAAAATACTTATTCCAATGATGTTTAGAAAAGACTTGACTTTCATGGTAGCCCCTGACACATTGTAAATGTAAGAAAAGGAAATACTGATAAGTGGAACACATCCCTTTCCATCTGAAATAAGTCCATTATTAGAAAATGCTTGTTCTGCTTACTTTAGTTGCTTTTAATTTCCACTCGTATTGATTTCTTTCATTTTCCAGTTCTTCCACTTTAATTTTGAGGTGTCTAAGTTCCTGCAGCAAACCCTGCAAAGGAAGAACAGCAGCTAAAAGTAAGATTTCTCTGCCAGACACTAATTTTTCCAAGTCCTGAATTAAAAATCATGCATGAACCACACAGTAAATGAACACTGAACTATCACAGTAACTGTGAGCAGTCTTAGAAGTTGTCCCTTAAATGTCCCTTCTCCCTTTCCTTTATATCTTATTGTTCATTCTGAAGAACAATATTATTAAATCCTTAACGGAGCTCTGACAAGACAAAATATCTTCAAAAATGAACTGAGGAAAGGAAAAATCTGGAGGTGCAACCCAATTTTGGAATTCCTGTGTAGTAAACACATCAAACACCACATCGATATCTTGGATTACCTTAATATTTATTTTGAATGACTCCCAGATTTGACTCTCAGATTATTTCTCCAATCTGCATCCTGTACTGTAGTTTGACAATCCATTGAGCAGTCCTGCACAGAGGCAAGCTCAGAAACAACAGCACTATTTTCAAAATAGGCATCATACCCGAAGTAGTTATTTTTGTAATATAAACCTATGAGAGAAATTACTGAAAAACTCCCTCACAATATAAGCAGATCACTTATGAGTTCCAGTGATCCAAATTTGAGAAAAATAAATTTTAGAGGCAACTAAAGCAATTTGATTTAAAAGCAAATACTAAAATGGTCTTTTCCAGGCGTACCAGTATCATTCCACCTTCAGTGAATTTAAGCAGTTTATGTAAAGTAGCTTTTGTTTTGGCACGTGACATATTTTTTATCAAATGCAACCAGGATCCATAATGTAAATTCAACAATGCTTTTCTGGTAACTGCTGGTGTTGGATTAGCTATTTTAAAAGTACAAGCAGATTATTTTTACTATGGCTTTTTTCATTCACTTTGACATTACCATTAGGAAAAGAAAGGATAAGTGTCAGATAGTCTTGGCTGAAACTATTTTATACCTGCATTAAGATATTCAGGAATCACTAATCTGTGTTCAGAGGATTGGTTAGGGTGCACCATCAAGCACAGCTGGGCTGACATCACCACGAGGAAAAGTAGCAAACTACCAAACCATGCTAGCATGCTGCGTATCAGACAAATCTCAACCCAAAAATCAAAAAAACCCCACACCACACCAGCACTACAGACCTGCAAGTAAAATGGAAACTGTAAAAAAGCCTGAAAAGGGTGATTGGGTCTTACACATATCTGTGCTTTGATACACAGCCATTAATCATGACCGAATTTGTCCCAACAATCAGGGGTTGGGTGTCTGGGGTGGGATTTTTTTCTGGTGATTTTTATGACACTCTCACTCTTTGCTAATGAAAGTCACAAAGATTAATGCCAAAAACTCAACAACAGAGCTCTGGTTAGTGGAATTTAGTTTGTGCAAGAGAAGAGAAGAGGCAATACACAGGCTTCTGCCAAGGTGCACTTCTCGTACATCACACCGAGAACAATTCTTCTGGCTCAGAGCCCCTACTGATCTCGGCCCACAGTGAGGACCATTAGGTGTCAAGTCTGGTTTCCTATCTTGAGCCTTTCTTTCTTGGATTCTACTATTAATCTCCAGCTGCAGTCTACACATCTGCTCCTGCAGGTCACTGATCAGGTTCACTACTGACTGAAAACGTGGGAGGAAAGGAGGGGGGTGGAAAAAGACAAAAAAAAAAAAAAAAAAGAAAAAGAAGACAGGTGAGAAAGAAAATGATGCAAAGAAGGTATCTTTGCAGTTACAGCACAAAGAAATACATGAGTCACATCAAAGACAAACTAAGAAAAGACAAAGTATGTGTTTCCTTTCTGATAAAGTATATGATAAAGCAAATGAGTATAAAATTGGAATATTGCACACAGCTACCGTTTTAATGGAACAGAATCTACATTCCAGAGTAATTCATGATTCTGATTCTAAAGTTAAGATCAGAATTTGGTCCCTCATTATTGGAATCCTTTACAGTCACATGAAGTCAAAGTCAGGAAAATTTGGAACCTGTTTTAATATGCTGGCTCAGAGGCACACTTTTGCTGAAATGGGACTTGACTACAGTCATTTACACTGCCAAATCATGCTCTAGGAAGAAACTGCAAAGTGCTCAGCTGGGGCCATAACTTTTTCATACTTTTTCATAATTTATACACTGAATTTACTAGTAAAGTAATTCTGTTCCCAGGTCTAATGTGGGACAGAAAAATACCTCCATTACCTCTCTTGCTATCTGGGCAGGATTTTGACGTGGAGAAGAACTTAAGCAATGTATGTAGGAGAAATCAAAGGATTCCACAGAAGAAAAAGTAATTATTTGAAAGTGCACCAGTTTGCTGGCCAGCTTCTTGGATTTGTATGTGTCAGTGATACACACAGAAAAATACCCAGCTCAGAAAACAAACTAAGTCAAGTGTTAAAATCTGTATAATGTTGCACCTAAATTCCCGAACTCTGTAGCAAATAGAGATGAGCATTTTCTCAGGTATTACAAGTTCAGGATGCCTTTCTCTTGGCTTTCATGTACATTTAATAACATATGTTTTGTGATTTCTGAATCTTCTCAAGTGGAATAAACTTGATGAGCTTAATCCATCTCCCAAAGGAGAGAAAAAGATTTTAGTGGACAGAACAACGGAGGAAATGGCAGAGTTTAATTTTCTTACAACGCACAACAGTCATCCTGTAACTTCAGCTCTCTGCTGAATCAACAGTCTCAAATCAAGGGAACAGCTACAGGACACTGTTCCGAGCAGGTAAGTATTAATACAACCAATCTCACACTGCAGCAGCATCCACAGTCAACTTTAAACACTCACAAAGATGCACCAAATATATGTACAAAGCTAGGTGTGAGAGTTTCACATATTTAAGTATTTTTCTAAGGGCACTGTGCTTAAGATGAAATTCAGAAAAGCAGTTACATATATTTCACGTTATTCATATTATTCTCAACCGGGATCACAATGTCTGATGCTCCTCTTTCATCCAACAAACCTTTAATTCACATAAATAAGGACTGAGTCCATAAACAATTTAAAACTTTAGAAAGAATACTGGGCCCTAGCAGACCACCTCTGCAATAACCAATCTTTAATAGGCTGTCCTGTTTAGCCAGGGCTGCGCAGGTTCAGAACAGCTCCCCAAGGTGAAAACACATCATTCCCATGTTCTGTGGTCACGGGAGCCACTTTGCAGCAACAAATTAAGACACTGGCAAGGAGAACATCCCCCCAGCCAACTCATCTTCTACTACGTGCTGTATGTACAATTCAGATGCCATCCACAACATCTTCCCTATGTGGGTTTTGGTTCTATTTTTTACCATCACCTCCACAATCAGGTACCTCACTGAGCAGCACCAGCTGGGGATAGGAATTGCCAAGACACACACATCCTTTACAGTTGTTTCTGTTTTCAAGGTAGAGCAGGCTTCTCATTTTTGAGATTGTCTCCCAGCATGACCATTTATCAACACTAACATATGACATTTTGATTCAGGTGAGACAACACACCAAAATCCCCAGTGGGAGTCAGTGGCTCAAGTTTCTTTGGAATTGCAAGTAACTTTGCAGCAGATATTTAAATCAGAAATTACAAGAGCCACAAAATACTTTGTCAACAGTTTATAGCCAAGACCACAGCACTCACTCCATGCTAAAAAGGAAAGAGGTAGGACAGAAGGGCTGTTAGGCAAGTTGAAATGGACAATTACTACTGCAGTCTCCTGAGAGTGACACAAAGCCTCTTTCATCCACGTTTAGGTAGAGCAGGGATCTGGGCTGCCATTAAGCCCTCAATAATGCCCCTCACTCATACCTTGCTACATTAAAAAACTCCCAGAATTTCACAATTTCTCAGGAAAGAGAAAAGCTTCACAAACCCCCCAGGTGAGACTTCAGAAACCTTCACAGCATTACTGCGGCAAAAGTAGAACATTATTCCACAGCAAAGGAACTAAAAGGACAAAGCCAAGAGTGAGACAGTCCATTTACAAGCAGCTATTCTCCTGGCCCCTGTGTAATCTATATAAATAAACGGCACTTTAAATTTAGTATGTGCTTTTGGAGAGCCAGAGACAAGTGGCATTCAGTGGGAAATCAATACCTTTGAGAGGAGGTTAGAGATGCTGGATAAACTCTTTGCTGCTAACTAAAACCAAACCCGAATGACAGCTGCACAAGATAAAGTGAAATGAATATGACACATTAAAACTTGGTCAGATTTAGGAGGATATCTTAATTTGCTTTGTTTCCTCCCAACCCAACCAGAAAAATAATTCTGTAGATAAATTCTATGTGCCTGGAAACAGGTGCTGTGAAATAAGCTGACACAAAATTAGAATACAGAGCAAACATGGTTTAGCTGACTAATTCTACAGTGCCACATTTAATTTTAAACTTTAGAAAACCCATTATTATATTTAGAAATCGCAAGGTCAACCACGTAGTATAATTAAAATGGTTTAACTACCAGATGCCTTTGCAACACGTGCATCCATGTCAAAAAACCTGATAGCAGAAAATCCATCAAATCACTATTCCGCTCACCTTTGTCAATCCTAAACTCAGTCCTGGAAGCAGCAACTGGCCAGCAGCAGTCCATGAGAAAGGGTTTAGCTCTGTCACCCACAGCTTGGCTCCACTTATGTGAAATACTAACTGCAATTTCATTTGAGGCATCACGCACTGTAAGAGCGGCCACGATGTGCAGAGATACAGTTACAGCAAGATTAATTTCATTTGATCACTTGTCACTCTGGGAAACTGTCCCACTCTGAAGCCACGAGGTGACCAGAACCCACCTGTGTATGCACAAACAAGAGCAAACCACAGGTAGAACTGTTTGTGCATGGCAAAGTGGTGTATTCACAAGAAAGACTTAGTTGGGCAGTGGAGGCCAGGAGTTCAGGAAAACATTTGAAATATTACCAAATTTAAGCAGTAGTCTAATAGTGTAAAGAAAGCATATTAATAAATGTCATTCCGGTGTTTGAAATTGTGTCTATATTGAAAAATTAGCATAATTTACAGGAAAAGGAGCGGTAATAGGGTTAAAGCACTAGAAATTCAGTAATCATCCTATTTGACTTGAAAACAACCCGTTTGTCTTGATAAATTGGATTAATGTTTGTTCAGGACAATCTGAAATAATTACACAGATATCTCGACAAGCAAACAAAAAATGCTCTTTATTTCCCACAGCTTTAACTAAGACACCTGTTTTCCTTGCTTTGTACACACACATTTTTGACTTTCAACAGGCCAGAAATCTAATCACATCTTGGGGTAGTTAATAATTCAGCACATACTTAATGCAATGATTCTCAACTTTTCCATCAGATTAGAATCCTTTTCCACCTCGGCAGGAACGTATCCTATCACTTAGCAATACAAAAAAGGCTTGCAGGCCAATCAAGCTCAACTTTTCCACCCAAGGGGGCACACACGCCTTGTTGCAGAAGAATTTCACCTTCATCACAGGACCAGCCCTACTGGGTAGTCGAAAGTCCTGTCAATAAAAACGCACTCAGAAGCTTTGCTGCTTTCCAGGAGTCACTCTGCATGCCCTGCAGTAACTCAGGCATCCTCATCCCGGTATTCCATGAGTCATGAGAAGAGCTGAGTGCCTCTCCAGAGGGCGGCTGCAGGGAGCGGGCTCCCATCTGCAGCAGCGAGGAGCTGCTCACATTTGCAGGTACTGTGAGAGAGCTCAGGCCTTCCGTACACAAGGCACTGACAATTATGCCTGAAAGAGCACGAGGAGGGCCACGGATGGTAAAAACAGCAGCTGGTGCCTCTCTGGCTTGCAAGCTCTGCCAGAAACTGCTCTCTTTAAGTTATCTTTTGATCTCCAAAGAAAACTTTGGAGAATAAATAAGTTGGAAGACAAACACACCCCAAATGTATTGTTTCGCTGCAGGTAAATTGCTGATGCATAGTAATAAAATATTCCACTAGCAACCTTATGGAGAGCAAACAGTCTTCTAATGCAGCCTGGATTTCAAACACAGTCCTAAGTCAATATGGAACAAAGTTGGGTTTTTTCAGTCAGCAATGTATAAATCTCAGACAGTGTAATCCTTCTTTTCCAGGTAATCCTCTCCTGCTAGTTGGTCCCATTACAGGACCACTGAGTAGGGCACCACATGGCAATCTGTATGAATTACTCTTTTCCATGATTGCTTTCCTTCCCGGCTCCCACCTGCTGCTCACTACCGTGAAATGGATGTTGCTCAGACGATGTTTCATATGTTCATTCAGTATGTTTCATATACTTTCTTAACCAATATGACAAAAAGCAAATCTCCTTTGATGTGCAGAACTCTCCACATCTGAAGGGGAGCAAGAGCTGGAATTGCCTCCAGTCCATGACTTTTTTTTTTTTTTTACCATTTATTAACTACAAGGCACTCATTTGAAGCAAACGCCCTGCCCCACATCTTTCCCTCCTAAGTGCCACAAATGCATTAAAATGCCCAAGTTTGATCATCTCAGTGCTTGTAGCACCCCTGATATTATTGAGGTGACAGTCTTTTCTGCCACACAAACAAGGAAAGAGCTCTGTTAGGAATGCTAGGCCAGTTCCTGTGGAAGGGAAAGGGTTACGTGAACACCAAATGTAATATATGCTTCTGGAAGGGACTCTGCCTTGATTAAAGCCAAACAGCAAACTCTGAAGTATAATGAGAGAGGGGAAAAGAAACCACAGGCCAAAAATGCATGATCATACCCCTCACTGAATTCATAGGATCAATGATACGGGCTGTGCTGCCAGCATGGAAAATCCCACTGCATGCTGATTTCAGCTCAAAAGCTCAGGTGTACGACACCATACCATAGACATGTGATAGAAAAACATGCTAAGGAAAAACAACTCACCTCAGCTTTGTTCTGTTTCTCTTCATATTCACTCTGTTCCTTTTCCATACCAACCAGCTTGATCTTCAGGTCTGAAACTTCAGCCATTAGATCTAATTTCTGAGTCTCCAGTGAAGTGCGACTCAGCAACTCCTGGAAGCAAAGCAGAATGTTTTCTCCAGTTATTTATTTGAACACTGACAGACTGCTATGTGATTTATTGGCAGGCCCGCACTAAAGTCCCTACCCCACAGCTGAACTGTGTGTTTCTCAAGTGCTGCAGTTATTCATCTCAATGTTCTGCATTAATCACTAAACCACTGTGTCCCACTCCTTATTTCAAGAAAATGTGTGGCAAAGTTAATCCCTGGGCAAGACATGAAATGGAGAACAATACTAAGACTGAACAAACACAAACCTACATAATGAGACATTACAAAACAGTTGGCGTCTTCCTAAAATATTCATCAGACACAAGCTATGTTTTAGTATTACATTGTAGACCATCTTGTCACATGTTATTCAATAAAGGATGTGTTACAGATCGAACACTCTAACCAAAATATCAAAGTATCAAAGACAAGCAATGCTTCTGCAGTCACACCCACAGCACTTGAAAGCTTACACCATGTAGTACTTGGTAACTCCAGGAGCCTACACACCGTGGAGGGAACAGCAGTGAATGACAGTGGTATGCCCTAACTGGAACTCAAAGGCGCTCCCTAAACTGAGTAAATGCATAAAGGAGAAACAACTGGCCATGACTTTTGCTCACGTGCCCCAGGCTTGTTTTTCAGATTGCAGAGAAGACATACTCTGGATGGAGCCATCTCACTGTGTCTGGAAATCATACAATATTCACAACTTCATTGCATCTTTCAGTTTTCAAGAAAACCCATGCAAAAAAATCATCAAAAATTCAGCCCTGTTTATTGTATACATGAAATGCTTATGTTGGCCTCCATTTTCGAAATGAAAAAAAGCCCATTCCAGAGTTTAAGCCTCACTGAAAAAACTGATATGTAAACTTTACAAGCACCCAATTAATTTTTTCAAAAGGATGTTGGTTTCCAAATGGTTAAAAAAATTATGGTAATTCATAAATCACATTAGTGTTTTGAACATATGAAACACGTTGAGGAATCACAGCTGATTCTGCTTTGAATTACACAGAAGGGACTTACCTGAAGTTGCCATAGTTAATCTGGGCCATGCTGATGTTATGGAGGATCAGAAACTGCCCTGTCCATCACCCTGTCCTCATGTCTTTCTCTTCCACAAACTGTACAGTATGTTGTAGACCATGGCTTGATGCCAAGGAGGCAGCAAAGGTTATTTTAAAAATTATACAGTTAAAGTTTATTTTGAACCCAAATCTGCTCTACATGTGAATTGGTTTAGTCTGGTGGGGAATATTGCCCAAATTAAAAATAGTACTAAACTTGCATCGGTATTGCAACACTAATTATCTAAGCCACCCACTATTCCCAGTGCCATGCCCATTCCTGCTGACATTAGCAATGATATTTGTGTACGGGTGGGAAAATAAATAAAAATGTAGCCTCATGGTTTTGGCTTGTGGGTTTTTTGGGTTTTTTCTTCCTTCTCTGAATGGAATAAATCAAGCACTAATTAGGAAAAGATATCACATTGACTTTTATTATTGAGAAACTCTAAGAGGCAGTCACCTAATGAAAACCCAAGAGCAGCTGATTCTACAAAGGTGATTACAATTACAAACAACTGCTCCATATTCCAGAAAAACACTACCTTGCATGAGTTTCAGAGGCACATTCCAGTCCAGACTGGAACAGGCTCTTACAGCTGTTGACACAGCAGACTGCTGCAGGTTAAGACAGGGCTATAAATGAGAACTTCGATATGAAATAAGGCCACTGAACATCAGAAAGGGTAGCAGGATGAGGCAACTCTGGCCCCGTGGACAGACTCTATTCAATGTAGAACTAAAACAACATTTAGAATTTGTTTTGGACACTCATATGGTGTTCCATGATACAAGAAGATTTCTTAATAAGGGAAGGAGACACAGCATCCCTCTAGAGATTTTTAACAAAAGATCTGTCCTTTGAATGCACCATCTGGCATTACTTCTTATTTTTTCTATTAGACTCCTAAACTGCACTTAGTTCTGCAATGGAGAGCAATACACACTCCCTCCTCTCATTCCAAGTTCAGTAGATCTGTGTGAACACGAACGCATTACCTGGTATAAGTGAGCATGAAGGCAGCTGATTTTATTTTTTTTTAAATCAACTCAAATAAAACTTTACACTTTGCTCTGAAGCTGGAGAATCAGATTCTTAGCTAGAGTAAACTGGCAGAAAGCTCGTGACTTAAAATAGACAAAACAGCCAAGTATCCCTAGTTTGTTTTCAATGGAGCTCCACTGATTTAAAACAGCTGACAACTTCTCTTGCATCTAGAGAATCGAACTTCTGCTTTGAAAGCAAGTGCTCTTTAAAGTAAATGTCCCCTGTCGAAACGGGAACATCTGGAAGCAATTATTTTCATCTTCAAGCAGATGCTCATTAAGAATGTGACCCATTTTGTTACAGAGAAATTATAGTGTATTTCAGTGGTATGATGCAACTTGAATTCAGCCAGAATAAATATACAATTATAAGAAAGGAAAACACAAATTTATGTTATTGGTTTTAAAGAAAAAAAAAAGATAATGTAAGACAGGCAAAATGGTAATTTGGGCTGTAGCAGCAGCTTTAGGAGGATCTTAAAAGCTGAAGTACAGAACAGAAATAGAACATATCACAGGGAATCTTCTTTGGAAACAAGATACTTCTTTTTAATTTTAATATGTACTATAGGTATAATTTAATTTCTTAATTTTTTTCTTTGAAACTTAACTTTTAACTTTAAAAATTAAGGGAAAAAAGTTATTTTTGAATAGAATAATTACAAAGATGACTCATGCAGAAGCTACACTATGAATGTAGCAGAGAGATCAAGGAATATCAAACTATTTCCAAACACATATGTATTTTTAAAATTCTCACTGTACACTTCTAAAATCTTTAACCAACTTTTCTAATATTCTCAGTGAAACTGAAGCACATGCTGTACATCTCACATTCACATTTTATTGTCTTGGAAATACATAATTCTTATAAAGCAGCTTCTAAAATTTGGTATGATAGAAAAAAATCTTGAGAAGAGGAGCCTGCACTTTCCTAGGCTGTCAGCTGCAAGCACAGAAAATTCCAGGATATTCTGTTCTCCACAAAACAGAAGAAACAATCACGCCATACACTGACTGAGAAACCATAAGTAAGATTTTAGTTGAGTCAGGCGGTGCGTGTTGGGGGGAAACCCCAAAGATCCCCTTTTGCACTTGTGCACCACACAAAATGCAACATTCCAAAAATTCCTTACTTTCCCCCCTTATTAAAAGAGCTGAGAGAGACAGACAGACAGACCAAACTACCTACCTGGGAAGCAACATCCAGCCAGAACCACCACTAATGAGGACTGCACTTCTCAAGTGCTGTGTGTCAGCTGTGGCAGAAATAAGATATTTGCTTAGCTGAAAACACAGCTGAGAGCAATGTACACGTGTAATCACCATGAAACGGTGCAAGTCAGTGGCAGGCAGTGAATTACAGCCCTCCAATTCATCATTTGCCTATTATGCAGTTAAGCAAAGGAAAGGACAGAACTTCCCCTGGCACTGCCAACTGGGACAGCCTTTCAATCTGCCTGCCCAGCAGATCCCTGCCCCCATTAACTTCAAAACAACAAAGCGGTGGAATGCTCACCTGTGCAGATAAGGTGGACAACTTGAGAGCACACTCCGAAAACCTTATGGCTCCCACCAGAGCAGCACAGAGCACACTTCAAAATCTGAAACACTGAGCCAGCTGCTGGCAAGAAGTTCCTGCATGCTATAAACAAGTGCTGAAATTCATCTAAGATCAGATAACTCAGGCAACTGAAAGTTGAAGGAATGGTCTCTGCCAGCCAGCAATGTTCCTGAGAAGCAAACAGATACATGCCAGATTTATACCCTGCAACCAAGACAGCATTCTGGCTTCCCTGGGTATAAGACAACGGCAAAACCAGAACAGGTACGCACTAAACGGCACTGGATTCAAGTTCCTACTCTCATACAGCTCCTCCCTGCATACTTTTAACCTGCTGTTTTTTCCAAGGTCCTCTGCTGTGCCCCACACAGGGCACTGTCTGCCACACCTGCCTCTGGCCCTCGCCCTCAGGCACAAGTGGCACATACACTGACACGAGAACAGACATTGCCCTCCTGCTTGCATTCAAACATTTCGGTTCCTACATGTGTTTTTTAAGACAAAGAATCCTAAACCCAAGAGCTTCATATTGTGCAAGATCATTTGTTTGACTGAAGAGACAACTGAGTTTACACAACACAACCATGCAACAAGAGCCCCCCGGATTGCATCTGGCAATGATGTGCCAGAAATAATTTGGAAGGCAGGAAGACACAGTCAAGCCACATTTAGGATTTGGTACAGATCAGGTACAGGACAGACACTGCCACGCAGAACAATATTATCATTGGCAAAGCAAACTGCTGCACTTTATGCCAGAGAGCTCCAGTGGAAATTAGTATCTGTTGAATAAATCAAATGCAGCTCTGGAATAGCGAAGGGGCAACTAACTAGTCTTATGATAATTATCAAAAAATGCACGTAAAAGAACTGTGGAGGTGAAATCTGTATGTGCAGAAAATTCACTTTTCAAACTGACTTAACACAGCTGTCAAGCCTGACAGCACAGATGCCACAGCACTGATGTGTTTACATCAGGCACAGCTGGTACTTTGTTATGGGACAGTTTAGGCAACTTTATAGAGCAAAATTTACTTCTGCTTTCCAATGCTATAGCAATTCTATAGGAGATTCCCCCAAAGCTAACACAGAAATGTACAAGATCCTCTCTTCTCTTAAAAAAAGAATTTATTTCTTAAAACTGATTGGAAGAAAGTACTTAGTAATGCCACAAAGTAACTTGGAACAAGACACATACATATCATTGCTCTCAGAAATTGGCCGTAACTTTACATTTTAAAGAAGTTGACATAGTGGAAATGGACTACGTCAAGTGTAAACTGTTTTCATAGAATAATTCTAGGAAGGGTTTTTTATTTTATTTCTAGACATATTCATTACAATGTGCTAAGGGGGAACGCAGGTAACTATTCACACAGGCCAGCTTTTCCATATCATTTACACATTCAGTGGCAAGACAGAGACACCACTGGAAAGCAATTCAGTGAGACCAAACTTGTGTCTCGCTCCCAGTCATGCTCCAGGAAATATTCTCTTACCACTTACTATGAAGGATGACCTTGTTTCTGGGCCCAACCCAGATCACACTTAAGGAGTGATCTGAAGTTTTGCCATTGACTTTCTTGAGTTTTTGAAGAAAGAAAATGCAAACACTCTCAAGGTGAAAAATGCTTTTCTTGATTACAGTCTGCAGTGGAAAAAAGTATCCTTACAAAAGTGAAATGTTGAGCTTGCATGCATTATCTGTAGGAGTGCACACCAGGGCATCTCTGCCTCTCTTACACAGGATTCTCTTGTTTCTCAAATGCTGCTGAGCTGTTCTCTTTGGCTGTGGTTCCATAAACAGGTATGTCAAACACACATCTCTCCCTTGCCGTTATGTCACACCTTGACCTTTTCTGTGAGGCGTTTCAACTCACCCAGCAGAAAAACATCTCCTTCCTTCTAAACCCCAAGTTAGTTTTGTCCCAGACATTGAGGAAAAAGTTTGGTGAGCACGACAGTATCAAAGCAGCTGCAGAAACACATGGTCAGGAAGAGGGAGAAGGATGACAGGAGAATGAAGCTGTCTTTTTGTCCCAGTAACCTTTAGATTGGCTCAACTCATTTCTTCTAAGTTCATATTTGACTGAGGGATGTTGCACCCCCCTCTTAGAGCAATGAAGAATCATGATTTTCTGCAAAGAAGCAGCAGTATCTGTTGCCACCGTTCCACATCCAAGATGCCCACCCAAAATGCTCAACAGCCATTTTATGTTATTTATAAAAGTTTCATTTTAGCTGCTGTTTCAGAAGTGGTTCCACGATCACTTTGTAGCAGGGTTCAAAACAACTGTGCATAAATCATAAGCCAGAAGGATTTTAGCCAGTAACCCCACCCTGACAAAGAGAACAAGTCTCTGCTAGCATAGATTCAGCAAAAAATCCTTTTCAGGGCAGCATTACATACCCTTTCTGTTGTGGAACTACCAGATATCACCATCAAATTATCCTAAAGTTTATGATTTTTGTTTTTATTGTAGCATTTTCGGCACAAAATTAATTAACAGTCACTTTTCTTATAGTTCTCAAAATTAAGAAGATTGGGCTTATCCTGGACTCAGTTATATTAAGTAAATAATATGTTTATCCATACTGCAGTTAGCTTAGTTCTACTAATATACATGTAAGATTTTTCAAGCTGGGGCAATCATCTTTATTGTTCCATTTTCCACTCAAAGCAGCAGTTGACTCAAGCTCCCAAAGGCAAAAATGGGTGGAATTCAATATATTGTAAATAAACAAGCAGAACCGTGAAATAAAACTGAATTTACACACTTCAGGAAGGCAATAGAAGTTGCTGTGAAAAGCTAGAACTCTGCTGGCTGAGAAGATCTGAGCACAACTCTCCCCAAAATCCATCTGCTGAAGCCCCTGAGGCCACAAACTCAGCCCACTTTTGACAAATGGTCTGCAGGAAGGTCTCTTGGCCACATATCTTACATGAATGTCATAATCACCACATGATCAGATCATTCTCTGCCCTCTGAATCTCAACTCGCTCCCTGTAGAGCGTAATCTTTTCGACAAGATGAACTGAGAAAAGAACCTTCAAAATAAATTATAATAAAAAGGACTCTCTGCTGAGCCATAATAAATGTAGAACTCCTCTGATTATTGAGATGCTGAGAGATCTAACTCAGGTTTCCCATAACCCATTCTCTGCTAGGAGATGTAATCTGTGTGAGAAACAACAATTACAGCCGCTCAGAGGTACCTCGAAATTTAGATTTAAGGTTTATGTTAAGTGTATCTGGAGGCTCTCTGACTTCCTTAGCTTTAGTACAGTCTTCTGTAGCTTATCTCTTCAGGATCAGCTTTGTAAGGAGTTTGTGCACGTGCCTAATGCCAGAGGTACAGATGCAAATGCTTTCACTGAAATAGCAAAGTATGTGCACTATTATGTTCTATGTTCAATTTTATGTTAAATAAGGCTTTAAATTCACAGTTTCCTCAGAAGACTATCAGGGGAAAAAAATAAAATATTTAAGTCAGAGAAACAATAAACAGTGTTAGCAGAAGCCACGGAACAACTATCTAGTTTTAGACTGAAACAGGAAGCTCCTCCACTCTATTGTGAATGCCTTCCTGAAGTCCAAAAACAGAGTTCCATAAGTTAAATAGTTACTGTTCTTTGAATTTCACTTCAGATCTCACTGGAAAACTAAATGCACTGACTATCTGAATTTTAAAAAAAATGTCCCCTCAGAATAAAACCTTTCCCAGTCAGAAGCATTTTGGAGCTGAGAAGTTGTGCAACATGAAAGGTTTTTTTATGAGGATCTTTGAGAATTATAATTTAAAAGGTTTATCTTATAGATAAAAAGTTTATCTTATAGAAACTGCTGCTGTTTACATACATATGTACAATAATCCTTGTAATAATCTCAAGCTATGACCAGTTCATAGAAAGAGTGTATTTCACATCAACTAAAACAGAAAATTTTTAACAAAAAGTTTTGTGTGGGAAGAACTAAGTTCCTCAAGAACAGTATCTATCCTGCAAATTTCTGGCATAGATTTTGAGGGTTATTTACAGTTTCAAATCTAACGGATGATCTGCATCTGTAACAACAGGAAAGTACTTTTGCATCAACAGACCTGCAGGTTCTGCAGCAACATGTGAAATTAAATGTATTTATCTTATCATTGGTTCTGCTCCCTCAACATAGAACATCAAGGAGCAAAAATTAAATCATATAGCTTGAAACTGTCAACTGAAATAATGAAAAAGAGTCATTACATACTCATTTTCTTAAATAAAATCGGGAGAAAGCTCCTAAGTTAAGCAAAAATGGTTATAGAACAGAATTTCATAGAGTAATTAATTTCAACTTGCTACTTGTTCAACTTCAAAGCCTTAGGAAAACAGAAGACATTTAAATAAAACTTCTTAATTCTACAACTCCTACTACATTAAGATACATTTAACCTGTCTAACCAGTTACTCAGCCATGTCCAAATAAGCACAGTACAAATAAGACACAATAGTTTCATTTCACATGCTGCCACGTACAGGATTATGCAACCAGCCAGTAAAACTTTTCTGCAACAGGAAAACAAAGAAACATTCACTGGGGAAAAAAAAGAAGTGCAAAACAGCAAGAGAACAATAAAAGAGGCAATTTTTTATCCCTGTTTTATCTTATTGCCAAAGGCACTCACACATGCAGACAAGCTGACCATGTATGTTCTCCCCTCTGCTGGAGACGGTTGTGCAAGAAGCTTTGCAATGCAGATTTTTACCTGTTGAAGCATTTCTTCTGTAGCATTCAGTTTCAACTGATGCCCCTCAAGACAGATTTCTAAGTCCCGGATTTTCTCTCCTTGAGCTTCCACCTGGTCTGTAAGAACACTCACCTGTAATTTGAGAAGAGAAGTACAATGCCACTGAATAGACTGTAAATAAGTTTCAATTACCTGATACATATAACATCCAAAGGCACGTTTTAACAACAAGTTCTCTTCTGAAGTCCTCAGTGCTTTAATATTCTTGTGCACGGCAGAGATCTGCTCTATCAAGGTTTTTCAGTCTTACCTCTGCTTTGCTTCAACCCCACCCTCTCATCCGCCCTCCCTCCCAATTATTTTGTTTTGATATAAAAAAGAAAGAGCATTTCTAGAAGGGATGGAATGCTACCTATAGGTAGCCTGGGTCCATTCATGCAAAAGTCTGACAAATTAGAAAGCAGCAAGCAAGAACACAGGATACTGAGAATATTTTAAGTGGTTTAGGAGCGTGCATTGCCATTTCAGGTTCTGTTGGCACTTCACTCCGTGAAACAGATAAAAAGGAAAACTGTTCATTCCCAAACCAACCAATTACTTTACCTCTTACAAGTAGAGAAAACCAGCTTACCTATCAATAAAGCGTTCTGAAGTTATAAAGAATGTAATGAGTAAAAGGCATGTTTTAGCAGTGGCAAAGCTCTATTCCAAGAAAAAATTCCCAGGCTTTGGCAAGCCAAAACATGAAAGCAAAAAGAAGTGAGATACAGACAATGAATCCCAGGAAAAGAAACAATAAGTGATACTTGTAAAGAACTGTGGGAATGGTGGTACAGACCAACGTGTAATAAGAAGCTCTGACTTCAGAGCTTGCAAAGCAGAAAAAAAATACGCCCAGGATAACATTGGAAAGACGTGGAAAAAAGCCCCCAGCATTACTTCCTATATTAAGCAGCACTCCCTCTATGTTCATTTTCACTACTGACTTACATAAAAGCCTTGATTATACTAGAAAAATGTTATCTCAAATAAACAAAAAAGGAGCCTTAGGTGTTTAAACTCCATTTTGAAGGAAATGCATTAACAAAAACTTATCTATGTTCTCACATCCAAACCTGCAACACCTTTATTAAAAAATAAAATTTAAAAAAAGGTACAGTGAAGTGAAACTTTTAAGATGTACACACTGCACAGCATTTCTAAAACCCAATGAAAACTGAGTTCATTTCAGGGAAGCTGCAGAGGGATCACTATTTGTTTTACCTGCGAACATAATGACAAGCATACATGGGAAAGGAACATAGAAAAAAAGAAATAAGAAAACAAACAAAAAAACCCCCCAAAAGCCCCAAAACCAAAAGACTCTTTTTCCCCCCCCCCTTTACAGTAGTTGGCTGTAGCATAGAGAACAGAGGAACTCGGGCTGAGAGATGATAGGAAGGAGTGGGTGGAGGCAGATGGCAGGGGGACACATCCAAGCTGGGGCAGGAGAACTCTGCTGCTTGTCTGCTTTTCTGTTTTGCTCTCATTAAATGAGGGATGGCTCACAAATTGCCCACCCCCACCCCATAAGGTCAGAAAGCAAGAAGAAACAAACTGAATCCTCTCCTTCAGCCTGGTGCAGGTTCCAGAGAAAGAAAACCAGCTCTGTTTAGAGTGTCAGGTTCTGACTAGCACTGCAACCTGGAAGCAAAACTCTCTATGTTAAATGTGACCTGCAAAGGAATTCAGTAAAACCTTAGCAGCTTTGAAAGCATGTGTTGGATGTTCCAGCCGTTAGGCTGAGAGGCACATTAGCCACTTTGAGCTCATATTTTCCCCTCTGCTCAGGAGCACATCTGCCAGACTCTTCAGGGAATCGGTCCATATCTGCACACAGACCATAATCCCAGTTTATGCTATGCTGGCAAGTCCATCTTGCCTTAGGAGTGCAACACCAGCAGCACTTATCCTGTGGGGAATATATTTTCTGTAAATATCTATAAAAGTGAGGCATATTGAACAATTAGCTAAAAATCAAGTGGTTCGAAGGTTCAAAACTGCTTCGTGGGAAAAAAGCCCAACCCAACCCAAGAAAATCCCCCCAAGCCCCAAAACAAACGCCTGGAGGAGATCATTAGCTGCTATACACAGGTACTGAGCTGTAACGAGGCACCCCAGAAGCAGCAGCATTTCCAGCCTCCACTGCAGACCGAGCAGTGGGAGTTGGTTTCCAGGTGCAGTGTTTGACTCAGCCTTGGTGGCCAAGAATAGCGAGCACTGCCTGTGCCCACTACAAAGCACCTCGTGCTGCCTCTCACGCAGCAAACCTGATGCAAGTCTGGAGTGCTCCCAGCCTCATGTTCCCTACAGATTACAGCTACAGGCCACAGCCAGCGGCACAGTTCAACAGGAGCCATAAAATACAGGGGCTGTTTCCCATTCCTTTCTCACCCTTCATGCCAGTGGTCACTCCCGGGAGCCAGGTTTGTACCAGCAGACTCCCTCAGGCCACTGTAACCTCATCATGGGATGTGCCTGTGCTCCTCATATTCGCCTGCCTAGACAGAATATGCACAGCTGGTGTAAACCACGTTCTAAATTCAGCTCCACCTTGGCACCTCTGTTGTTGTTGATGTTCAGCTCCCAGACTGAGGTTTTTGTCTACCTGATTTGCCTGGGGTTTCTGCAATTCTGCTGCAATACTGTGTACCAGGAAAGGAAAAATTTATAAATATAGACTAAGACTTTTGATTTTACGGGAGGGTGATAGGAGTAAAAGGCAAGAGAGGGCCAATTTGACAATTTCACAAAATCTGATTTTACTATATTCGTTTTAAGAAAAACTCTAGGCAGGTCTCCAAACCACGTCATAAAAACACTTTCTTTGTGCATGCGGCTGGCTCCATCCTTGGGTACCTATTCGTGTGGATGAAGAAATAATTACTAAAAATCCGCAGGACAAAGACAGGAAAAGCACATACTGAACAGTAGTCTGGAACAATCTTCAGAACTTTTAAGCACTGGAGACTTGTGGTCCTGTTAAATCCACACAGGCTGATACACGCTGAGCACCAGGATTCTGCCAAACCTGTATAAGCCCACATAAGACCATCAACACATGGGTTACGTGTAGCATGAACTACATGGGAGACAACAGCGGCTGCTCCGTACAGAGCGAGATCACGGGACCAAACAGGCGTGTGAGAAACAAAGGAGGCCTTCAGAAGCAAAGCCACAGGTGCAGCAGCACAACCCTCTGCTTTGGGGGGAACAGCTGGGTTTGGCCTCCTCATTGCCACTGCAGTTACGAGCTGCTCACGTGTGAGGGAACTGTGCAAGACGCCAATGCACAGTGTGAAGAGCTGTTTGCTGTTCCTAATGGAATCAAGATGTTTGAGCTAACAACCACCTGATTAATAAAAGGTGTTCTAATAAATATCAGTTGTGATGTTGTCTCCCCTGACCTGACTCTCTCTTAGNTAGCAGACACTCAAACACTTAAATTCCAACCAGAAGTTTGTTTTTCATTCAAGATTTTTTCCTACATTTGGCAATAGCTATTTCAGTTTAATAGTAACAACAAACAACAACAAAAATCCAACCAAACCAGAGCTTGTGTCTCACAAAACAGTTCTTGTTTATTTAACAACAGCAGTGAGACTTCTGCTCAGTAAATGAACACAAGTGTGAACAGAACATACAGGATAAGACATGCTCACAGAAACTAGTAAGTGAAAGTGCAGAGAACAGCTACCCAACATACTTAAGTTTTGTTTGATATAAATATATATACTTATAATACGCTTTCGTAACTGTGAAGAGAAAGGATATGCAAAGAACATTCAAAGAATCTCCAGCTTCAGTATTAAAAAGGATGGAATGTACAGTATAATGATAGCAAAAATACCCAGGAAAAAAAGTACATATTTTTTTTTTTAAGTTGCGCAACACATGTTTTCTCCAGGAGGAAAACTACATGGGACAGAGGATCTGTTTGAAAAAGGGCTGGTAAAGTGAGAAACAGGAAACCTGGAAGAGCTTAGACATGTATTTTAAAAATGTCAGTTTCCACCTCCCCACCTTTACATCACCTTTAAGTTTTCTGATGCTGTAAATAATTTTGGTACAGCATACAAGCAGGCAAAATAGCTGTTCTCTCTACCTGACAGTCTTCAGTTCACTGAAAATGGTGACACACAGAAAGCTGGTGTAACTGAGCAGACCTAGAATGAGAACCACTGTCACAGCGGTGTCTTGGGACTGCACAGCATTGTTTTTTACCTCTGTCAGTCTCCCTCCTCTCACTGCTGTCACTGTCCCTACCCCACCATGAAATCAATCAGAGGGATTATACAAATTGTAAATTAATTCCTGATTAAATAACAGTTACATTTGGTGGCTGGCTAGCACTTTGTCTAACAGAAAATACTCTGTCACTTTGGTTTTTATTCACCAAATGTCAGCTCTGTAGACAATTTCTCTCTTTAGGACATACCTGCAGTATGAGCGACTCTTTATCACCTTCTAATCGTGCCAGCCTCTCTTGGTAAGTTTCATTATTAGATGAATGATGATTCACCTGTGACTGGGGGAAAAAAAGGTGCTATGAGAATTTTACAGTTAAAGTTTCAAGCAATATTTAATAAAAATTATCTCTATTAAGTGGGTTTTGTAATACAAAAATACGAAAGTATGTCTAGACCAAAACTGGTCATTTCATATGCATTAAATGTACCTGAACATTTGAATGTACCTTTTTTTTTTTTTAGTTGGATTTTGAATACTCTATCATTTGCAGCAATCAAGAATGGTATAGCAATAGATTGATATTTTCTATCAGGTTATAATTTCAATGAAAGTACCATTTAATCAAAACAAAACCCATTTATTTTGAATATCTGGTCTCAATAGTCTTTTGCCAAAGTCAAGGAATCTTGGTGTTTATTTTTAAGTGGTAAAAATTGCCATAGGTATTATACTATTCCTAGAAATTGCTGAAAGCAAAGTAGAATTTTTTTGTTAGCAATTAAAAATTATTTAAATTATGACATTCTTATCGGGAATTACTCTAGCCACACAATCACTTATGGACTGCTAAATGGCTCTAGGGAGCAAAACCTTCTAAAACATGGCCTGTTTTTAACTATTGGGTCCCATTTCCTACGAATTTTAATACTTCAGATAGAAACACCACAATTAAAAAAAAACCCAACTCTGCAGGTTTATTTTAAAAGGTCTAGAAGGGTCTCACAGCTTCACCCTCCATGCTAAAACACCGTGTAAGTGTGGGAATGGAGCTGTTTGCTCAGGGCATCACAAGCAACCCGAGCCTGCCGAGGTTCATTTCCCAGCTCCATTGCAGGCAATGCATTTCTGCCAGGGAATGTGACGCTGTGCCAGGCTCGTCAGATAACACGAGAATCCAGCTTCAATGAGTTCCCTTCAGATGCACTCATCTGCAGCTGGCCACTCATTTATAGCTACTTGCATAAAGACACCCATATAACCATAATCCTCCTCCCCAATTGCCCTTTCTTTTTCAACTGAGCATTTGTGAACTGGATTTTTTTAAATTATTAGCTGTATATGAGGTTTCTTGATCTACACTGAGGTCTACAGGCCCAAATGTAATACAGATGATGAATATAAACACAGTGCTAATTAATACAAGTCAAGAAGTCAAATTTTTATTGAATCAAAAGACACCTTTTAAGCCATAATGTGTTAAACTAGATATAAGTATGGCATCTTTACAAGCTGAGAGAAGCCAAGCACCCTTGACTGATTATTTTGAAGAAACTGAGAGAATTACAAAGCCACCAACTAACAGTACTGAAAGATATCTGAAGAGATCATCTGGTTCACACTATTATCCTAGGACCAATATTCTTCTTTTGCCTACTCCTAAAGGCCTCCAGAAATGGATTACACAGACTCTCCATATTCTTCTTAGCTACCCATCATTAGAACATTTTTCTTAATGTCTCACCTGAATCATCATCTCTTCAGCTTCAACCTACTGGTGCTTATCATACCACCATGGATATAAGAAAGGCTCTTCCCTTCGCTTCAGATTGTTTTTTAGTTATTGGAAGACTGTCTGTAGATCTCTAATTAGCAGGACCCTCTTTGGTTACACAAACACAAGTTTTTCTGCCTTTTCCTTGTAGGTTAATTTTTCAAACAGTTTTGTTGCTTTATTTTGGTTCCTTTCTAACAATTGTTCCCTGACTTCTTTTGAAATTAAGTGCCTGAGAGGAGACACAGGACTCCAGATGAACACTTTTTTTGGCTTCAGTGTAAAAACCTTTTCACAGACTCTTGGGCCATGTTTCTTTTCATATTAACCACAGAGTAAAACTCATGTATTTTCAGCCTAGGACCCGTAACTTCCAGATCCTTTTTCAATGCTCTTATTTAGCTACCATCCTGTTCTTCATTCCGTGTTTACTCAATGTTTCTGCTTAAATGTATAACTTTGAGCTAGACTAAACTGAATTGCATCCTTTTATTTATACTCATTTCCAATGCATCAGGCTCTTATGTTTTAATCTTGCCCTTTAGTGCGGCTTGCAAGGCCCTTAATGAGAATTCACCTATAAATTCACTAAGGTTTGTCCTTTGCCCTGTTTAGAGGGTCAACAGGAACATCAAAATAGAATGTGCAGGACCTCATTAATTATTCACTGTCAGAAGAAGAATAATATGTTGACCCTACTCAGAATGTACTTTTGTCACCAGCTTTTGACCAGTTTGTAGTGAGCACAGCTAAGATTTAAGACCTCACAGAAATGGCTCTAAATATGCAGATGTGAGTGCACAACACACAAACAGAAGACTTGGATAAAGTTTTACTGTGGCACCGGTAGGGTGATGACCTGTGCCATTAAAGGAATGATGACCTCACTTGCTGTTTTTCTCCTAACTAGTTTTAATTTTTTAGAATTTGTGTCCTCACATCTCAATGTAATTTTCTTCAAGCCTTCTGTCATGAAGAAATACCCTCACCCCTAGCCTTCCCCCTCCCAGTTCTCATAAAACATGTTTAACTTAGGTCTTCTGTATTGAGCTGGTTGGTCAATCAGTCTGCATGGCCTTAAAGTTCATTCCTTATTAATTTTTGTGGTATTGCAATGAAAATAAGGATTCTTTATAAGTAAACATTTCTCTATGTCCGCCTAGACAATCCTTTGACCTCAGCTCTGCATCCTCAATCCTCCTGCCAGACATTCCACCTGCGTCCTGACTCCACATAGAACGGAAAGCCTTATACTGCACTTAAGAATCCAAAATCATCAGCCTCAGCAGCTATGCTTCCATTAGGGTCAAGACGTCATAACACACCAGTAAAAGAGTTTTCTCAATGGGAAGCCCACCAGCCTTCCCTGGTGTATCTCTGGCTCACACTCCATGGCAGGGAAGGCTTTCCTGCAGCTGGAACATCACGTACTCAGGGAAGAACAGCACACTGCCAGGCAGGAAAAGTCTCTGAGTGACAAAACGTAGTCAAGGAGATTTTGCACCCTTTTTCCTGTTGCCATGTGCTATTTTCTAGGCTAGATTTAAGAAATACACCTGTAACCACTTGTGTAAGCTTTCCCCCTCAGCCCTACAGGCACAGTGGGTTAAATTCCTGTCAATGCACTGCTAGCAGAAACAATCTGTCGTGAATGCAAAATGGAGTTCAATCCACAATTAAGAATTAGTTCAGCATAGAGTCAAAAGACAGTTCACTACACTCAGAATTACCAAATGCATAGCCTGCCATGACAGGGCTCAGACAAGTACAGGACAGTACAGTAGACAGAAAAATGCCCTGCTAAATAAAAGCTACTGATTGACACACAGCAGTTGTTTAAGACTTGGTAATTCTTTGTGGCAAGTATAAAGACAAGATAAAACAATGTAACATGAACCACAGTCATCTGTGGATGGTTGGAGTTCATTCTGCAGTTGTGAAAGTCAGTACTGGGAGGAAACTGAGCAAGTGTTGTTGGATGTCACATGTACCAGCAGCAACTGAGCAAGGACCTGTACCACAAAAGACATAAGGCCCCAGATGATTCCAGTTGGTGTAAGAGCTCAGAAACAATAAATACTGCTCATGTGGTTGCACAAGTCTTAAAGGTTGAATCAACAGGATTTTCTATAAAGCTGTTAATTCAGAAGATGTAGCATTAAGTACCAAAAACTGTTACCTGGGCCTGATGAATTATAAGCCAAATATGTTAATTATGTTTCTTATAATGAAAAGATGAGAGAAATTGAATAAAACATGTGAAGAAGTTTATGGTAACACATGACAACAAAGTAGAAGGAAAGATATGCTGACAAAGCAGCATCAACTACATTGATGGTAGTACCACTGCAGATGAAACATCATCTGCATACCAAAAATACTTTGCCTACAGGAATCATAGAATCCTTAAGGTTGGAAAAGAGTTTTAGGATCAGCAAGCCCAACCAGCAACCAGCATCTCCACCATTTGTACCATTAAACCATGTCCTCAAGTGCCATATCTACACATTTTCTGAACACTTCCAGGGATGCCATCTCCACCGTTTTCCTACGCAATCTGTTCCCATGTTTTCCATTCCTTTATGTGATGAAATTTTTCCTAATGTGTAATCTAAACCTCCTGTGGCACAACTTAAGACCCTTTCTTCTTGTCCTGTCATTTGTTACCTGGGAGAAGAAACTGACCCCCATCTCACCACAAGCTCCTTTCAGGAGCTGTAGGGAGCAATAAGGTCACCCCTGAGCCTCCTTTTCTCCAGGCTGAATACCCCCAGCTCCCTCAGCTGCTCCTCACAGGACTTACCCTCCAGACCCTTCATCAGCTTCATTGCCCTTCTCTGGACACACTCCAGCACCTCAATGTCTTTCTTGTCATGAGGGACCCAGAACTGGTCACAGCACTCGAAGTGAGGTCTCACCAGTGCCGAGTACAGGGGGACAATCCCTGCCCTGGTCCTGCTGCCACACTATTCCTGATTCAAGCCAGGATGCCAGTGGCCCTCTTGGCCACCTGGGCACACGCTGGCTCATGTTCAGCCACTGCTGACCAGCACCCCCAGGTCCTTTGCTGCCGGGCAGCTTTCCAGCCACTCTGCCCCCAGCCTGTAGAGCTGCCTGGGGTTGTTGTAACTCAAGTGCAGGAGCCAGCACTTCACCTTGTTGACCCTGATACAATTGGTTTTGGCCCATTTGTCCAGCCTTTCCAGACTCCTCTACAGAGCCCTCCTACCCCAGAAGCAGATCAAAACTCCCGCCCAACTTGGTGTTATCTTTGATCTTGCTGAGGGTGCACTCCATGCCCAGGTTGTCCATGAAGATGTTAAAGAGGGCTGGACCTTGAGCCCCCGGGGAACAGCACCCGTAACTGGCTGCCAACTGGATGTAACTCCTTTCACCACCACTCTCTGGGCCTGGCCATCCAGGCGGTTTATACCCAGTGAAAAGTACACCTGTCCACACCATGGGGAGCCAGGAGATGCAAAGCAATTTCATGAAGCACCTGTACTGTGGTTTCCTCAGAGATTTTGGGTATAGTTTAATTCACATCATACTGCAAAAGATATTAACATAAAAAGTTTCCTGAAACTATTCCAAATCAACTGCTTCTCCCAGTTCTAGGAAAAGAAAAGGAAAAAAAAAAACCAAACAATTTTTGCATTCCATCACCTGCTTTAGCTTCTTCATTTTTAGTTCCCAAATCTCTCTATGGAATATGCTCCTATCTTTAATCTGAATATAATATTGGTAGCTGCTGGAAACTTTTAACTATCACTTACATGATCCAGTCATTACAGAGGCCCTTTCCAAGAAAAGGGCTTAAATTTTCCTTCAGAATATATGACACAAAAAAAATCAGACTTATGAGAATGATTCGATAGTTTAATTTAATATGGGGATAATCAGCAGAAGTATAAAAGTAAGCCCTTGAAAGCAAGCACATATGCAAGGTAAGAAAGTTGAATACAGGCCAGTTGATGTTTTCCTAGTGTGTGCTGTTTTGGCAGGAAGTCTCCAACACAGCTAATTTTAATGCAAAACCCACCAAGTTCTGAAGTTGATCAGCAAGCTGTTACCCAGAAATTTGTCACAAATGCCATGGATCTCATGCTGGGCTGTGGAGCAGGGAGGAGCTGGGAAAAGAAACCTGGCAGTCACTTAAAGTGGTGATTTGTAAGCTTTTTCAACAAGTCACCCGCCTCTTTGAGAAGACAGATTATGTCATAACCCTCCTCTCTTCTTATTCAGTCACATGAATCACCTTCAGTTCCCCTGGTAATTGAATAGGATGCCTGTGACAACAATAATACCAGTCTTAATGGGGAAGATTAGGGACATGCTTGATGTATTGCCTTTTGTTATAGTTTAAAGCTGAAAACGAGGGGTAGAGCCAGCAGAGTTCAACCAGTGAGCTTTACCACAAAATACCAGCAGCACACAAACAGCAATATCACATTTCAACACAAGAAAATGTAGACTACAGACTTCTTCCAGCCTATTTGGAGTTGATAATATTTAGAAGACTACAGTCTTTCCACCTCTGTCTTTTCGGTCAATAAAATTATATTATGAGTCACAGCAGTATTATGAAGTGGTGATGGAGCAGCCTACACAGTAAACATTTTTATTTGCATCCGACTATGGATGCAATACAAATTTAATCTCTTGGCAAGCTAGTGCTACCTCAGATACACACCCATTCTCTCAGCGTGCCCGAGAGGAGGAGGAGAAGGCTGGAACATGATTTCTGGATCTATAATTTTTGCCTTTCATCTGAAGGCAATTAATAAATCAACAAGAGGATTTTTTATTTTCCACTGTTAATCGTAGGTTAAATGAAAGTGGCAGTCACATTGAAAAAGCTAACGAAGTGCATAGTCTGAAATTAAGCAAGGACAGGGCTAGGTAAATTTTGGCAGTCTTTAAAATAAAGAATTTTGAATAGATATTTATATTTTACCTGGATGATTTTTCTGAAAACTAACGCCTGTGTTTTTCCTCCAGGCAGTTACATAGTTTAAAGGAATATATCCTTACAGAAGTCATAAGATTCACCTTCAGTACCTTGAACTTCATGGCTCTACCATGGGTTTGATCACTTCAACTCTTGCTAGTGCAGGTTATGAATCTCCTCAGAAGAAAGGAAAGCACAAGAACAATGTGCCTCTATTTCAAGGCTGCCATCAGCTCTGGGCTGCATACACTTCAAAGGGAAGCCTGAAGCAAGCTACAAGAGTTGTCAGATGCTTCTGCCTTCCATGAAGGCATCTCTTTTTCCAAATAGACGTCTTATCACTGCGCAAAACTTTCCAGGTACTGGAGGCCTTCCATCTACTCCGCTCCATCCAGCCCTGTTCAAGTAGCTCAGTTCATTTATAATATCCTTATCCTTACCACTTTTTGCAGTAAATATTAGCATTTATATTATTAATTTGTGGTTATACCTGCATGTCTACATACCAAAATGAGGGTTATGCCATTAATGGTGTGTTCCAACTAAGGTCAGATGGAAAGATGAGAACAAAGCGACAGGATGACATGAGATTGCATGTGAACCCTCTAACTCAAATCCCTTGGGAGAACCAAAGAAGGTTCGGTAAAAATGAGACACTTTCAGCTCCAAGGAGTGGAGGTATCTTAGGTGCCTTACCTTGCAACAGAAACTTTTGGCATTGATGGACTCACGCTTTGTGAAAGAACCCAGCATTAGTTATCTGCAAAATGCTTCCCACAAACTGCCCACCAGCTACTTGATGAGAACTGTGCTGCTGCCCAAGCTGTAACATTAAAAGCACACTGTATATACACAAAGACTTTTCCATATCCTTCCATAAACAGGCTGCTGAGAGATATGTCTCCCTTAATAATTCCTGTGACCTCCTTATCTGGGCTTTCAGTCTTACTAACAAGGTACCCTCAAATATCTGCACTGTTACAAACTCTTACAACACTGCACGAAATCAGGGGGGTTCTGTGTGCCTGTGTCAGATGTTCAGCTTCTCAGGCAAAATAAGCTAACCAGGACAATCCCGAAATTGCCATCAAAATATCACACACTGTGAAGACCAGTACAGCTGTACCCATTGCAGAGTTTTGTCTTTCTGGTACTAGCTAAGATATTATCAGAGGAATTTCTTTCTCTGGTGAGAAGTACTACTGCAGACTTGGAATTCTCATTATTGGCAAAAGGGAGGAAAAAAAGCAAAATGGAGAAAAAACAAAGGAAAGCACATGAACTGTGCATCACATAGAACTGAGACAAGGCTAAATTGGTTCTTTGCTCTGTTCATCTGCTCTTACATTTTACTGCCCACTCTGTCCATACCTGTGGCCATTCTTGGCACAGCATTTCCACAGGTCACGTTAACACAATAAAGTCCAATGGAAAGAACTGCAGTGGTGACTCCTCATTTCTGTTTGATCTAAATGTTGCTTTTTGCCTGCTGCTGCAGCATGATGCTACTATACACACTATGATAAAAGACCTCTGCTTAAAACCAGACCCTCCATTCCAAGCATCTGAAAATAGCAGTTGTGCCTGTCGTTTTGCCTGCCTGGATCCCAAGATTTTTGTATTTGTTTACTGCCCTAATCCAGTCCAGGCCACAGATACCACACAAGCCTCGCTTAGCCAGCCACTGCAACAACAAAACCGATCCTGGTCTCTGAAGTGATTTCTGCTAATGATGAAATTTGAGCCAGCTCTGGCATATTTCACCAAGGCTTTATTGACGTCTGCTGCAGTTATTCTCTGTTAAATGCCATTTGTTACTCTGAAAGCAACTCTCATTATCAACCAAAGAGAAACAGTTTATGATTGCGGGAATTGAAATCTTTATACGCTGTAAGAGTTGGTGCCAGACATGTGACACTGGGATCCTTGAATGTGAGAATTAAACAAGCAACTTTGATTATTTTGATTTTTTTTTTTAAATCCTCCGCCCCCCAAATCACACATCAAAGGAATTTGGGAGCGGACTGCTTAAGTTCTCCTGGGAACAATGTAAGATCATTTTTAGTCCTCTTCCCTTCCCCCCTTTAAAGAGTTTGCAAGGAAAGGCAGTGGTTTTGATATTCTCCTTTGTATACCTGACATTAAAGGAATTGCACACAACAGCAGCAAGGGCATTATGAATTTCTGTAAAATTCTGTGCTACCTTTGGACACAGTCCCCTTTCTGAATGCAGTACCTGACAGCAGCACATCTCATTAGCCTTTTGTTAGCAAACCTGTCTTTACAGAAGCGACATTTGCACCGGGAAGCAGGACTGGCAGACACACAGCATTCACGACCTCGTTTAATTAACAAATTAACATGTGAGCTCAAAATACATCTTTTTTAGAGGTAAGTAGCTCTCACTGCACAGAGCACAGGTTAGGCTAATAGTATAAAGTTACGACTGCTACTTCCTGTTGCCTCTTCTCCTCCACTATCCCACTCGCTTTCCATTTAATCCCCTCCCTGGCACACTCCAGAAATGAAAAAGTTTCCAGAACCTGATGCAAATATTTTGTGAATTAACATCAAGATTCTCAAGCTTCTATTTAAGATTGGCACATCAATAATATTTTATATTTATTCAAGAAACGACCCAAATTAAACTTCCTAATCACGTCACATAAATATTGACCTATATTTTGTGTTTATACAGCCAATAAAAAACCAGCACTCATGTGCTTATGTGTACATGTGTGTACACATACACACATGCAAGGATTTGCAAGAAAAGTACATACAGGTTAAAACAGAGTGTATGAGAGGATGTGCTGCTTTCATGACACACAATTAAATGCATGTCATAATTTAAAAAACAGCCTACTGTGAGGGATCTATTTACATCCCATTCATAATTTCTAATACTGAAAAATACATAATTAGAACATTAAAGAAGTCTAAAATCTGACAAAAACAAAGTGATTTTTTTTCCAAGATGACAAAACAACTGCACAAACCTACTTTCTTTTTATAGGAAGACAAAAACAATCTCATGCAGTTAATTTATGTTCAAGCAGTTTATCACAAAATTAGTAGCACTGTCTTTTTTAAAGAAAACATTTTTATCACAGTAACATGCACAGAAAAAAATATGCCACCATTTTTATCCGAAACAAAGGCACCCAGAAAGGTCTCATACAGTTACCTCGAAGAAGAATCAATTAGGTGAAGAGTTAATGCAACGACTTTTTCACTATAAAGCACAACATGATAAACAACATACTCTCCTTTTTTTGCCATGCATTCCCATGCAGGCTCTGCTTTGTTGTATTGCAATCCCAGGAAAGCACGAGCACTTGCAAGAATCTATTGCCATTTGTTCAAAGTTTGATCCTAGAGTTTCATTTTTAAAGACAAAGACAGCCGATTCTCTCCCCCCTCCCTAAGCTTCCTCCTCCTACATCAAGAAACGTCTTTAACTCATTTCTCATGAAGAAACTGACACTATGTCTGAGACACTGAATACATTTTCTTTCACAGAGCTGAGAATTCTGACTAAGATTTTGCTAATGTGCATTTAGAAAGAGAAAACAAAGCCCAGCAAATCACTTACCCTCTTTAGCCACGTGAAGTGCTTGTAAATATCAATCTCACCATCCATGCTTTGGGCCCATCTCAGCAGTTACATTCCCAGGGCTAAAAGAAACCTTTGGAAGCAAGCGCACCACTTTGTTCTACAGGATATAGCTGTGATTTCTTCCCCTTTCAACCCTCAACTTCTCAAATCTTCAGTGCCTGTTCATATTTTAAGCTAAATCTCCTGCCCCTGTCCCACGGTCTTATCCCAAAGGCTTCTCACAGATGTATATATAACATGCAACTGTATAAACTTCAGACTCTCCCCCAAACATCTGGTTTTTTTAAACAGCAGATCAGTTAGCAACAAGAACAATGCGACTCTAAAAACATCAAAACTACAGCTTTAAAAAAGGATCTTTCAAGAGTAGTATAAATCTGCAAAAACTGTTCCCCTTTAATGTTGAGTAACATGCTAAAAATTATTAGGCTGTCACCGAGAAACTATTTTCAAGTAATGCTTTCTCTGGCTTTCTGTTTCAAGAGTGGCTGGAACTCATTACCAAAGACCCCCTATTTCCTGTCTCTGTTTTACTCCCTGTTTATCATAACACTACTCAGCTTTCTCAGTTTATTTCAGCCTCAGACTAAACCTAAAAATAAGTTCTGCTCTTTGAATTACTTGCCTGTCCTCTCAAAAGACATTATAAGAGAGGAAGAATTCAAGGGCGATCCTGTGAATAAGTTAATGATCCCATAAATACTGCTATTGCCAAAGAGGCGATTTTCCATCGTCAGAGAAGATGCTGATACCCTTCCAAGATATTTGTCTGTTCCTGCTGAAGCTGAAATCTCATAGCATGGCAACTTTTCAAACTTGCAACACCAAGATAAATGCATATGCAACGCAATGCTCTGGCGAGAAGGGAAGTTCAAAAACGTTGCCTGTTCCTGCGGTGTCCTCTAGTGCCTCCACAGAGTAGTTATTCATAACTTCTAATTTTTTCCCAATAAGTTCCAGTTTTCAATGTTGCATCTCCCCTCCGTTAAAAGTGGCTCTGGCCCTAAACTGTGAAACTGCTTTACACACAAGGACAACTGCTTGGGCAATGCCTATTAAGACCTGAGCACAGCCGTCCCCATGAAATTTTTGGGATGATCTCGGAACATCTACTTATCTCCTCATTCTCTTCAGATTCTACAGCCAAACTGACTCCTGCATTTACGGAGAAGCAGAACAGCAGGTTGGAAGGGCCAGTGTCAAAGCTGCCCATGACACTAATGATCTACACAAAGGACTCAAAGTCTGAAGCCGTATAATGCCCTGAAAAGCTGTTCTTACTGGGACCTGCCTTGCTCAGGCATCTACCCACATTCCAGACCAGAGAAGTCACAGATATATAATGGAATTTCTGCAAGGGACGTGGGTTTTCAGTATTTCAACCATTCTTGATCTTTTTGTCCTGATGGAGCTCTTTTTAGAACCTTCTGTAACACAAAGAGGGAAGAATATAAACATAGACTTCCAGTTCCCTTCGTGTATTTATTACCTGTTCTTCCTTAAAGTCACACGAGAAGGAAAATGTTACAATTTTTAGAAGGTTAGTGCTGAAAGTCTTCTAAAGGTGCTAGGATATCTAAAATCACAAGCAGATGTGACAAAAGAAAAGAACTGTCACTTGCCAAAAGCTGCAAGAGAGATCAGAAGGAGACCTGGGTTGCTCTGTATGTAGAATTCTATGCTGGCTGCAGAAGTTTTTATGCTGTCTTCAGTTTGATAAGGGCAGTGATTTCTTGAATAGCTCACACTGGCACAAGTCTTAGTAGAACATCAAAGGTTCATTTAAAAAAAAAAAACCTATAAAAATTAATACTTAATATCGCACACTTCTCTATGCATGACAGCCTCTGTCATGGTTGACAAACTGAAGACTGAACAGGGGTTCTCTTAACATCAGACATGAACTCCCAACAGCTTAAGGCATTTTTTTCCCCTGAAAACTTGTTCTCTAATTATGGAGAGCAGCAAATACATCAAACTTTATCTCACAGTATTGCATATCCCATAGCACCACCACTATGGCGCTTCAAGTTCCACATTTCATCTGTTTCAAAACATGGGCTTTAAGACTCTCATTTCAGGGAAGAAGGAAACATCCCTTTTAAAGCACTCCACCACACATTATCAACTCATGATTTCGTTTTACATTTTAAAAACTACATAAAAAACTGTCTTCCTCCCCTTACTAGTGCCTCAGTATACCACCTGCAGCCAGGTTAGTATCCATTTCTCCATTAAAAGTATTAAAATTGACAAACCTACCTTATTTCTGCCAGATTTCATGCAAAGGACTCTTGATTCCTGCTAGTCATTCTTCCTGATTAAAAGGTAAGTGTCTGGATTTTCTGCATCTTATCAGCCACCCATGTTGACAGCATACATTCCAGACAGTCACATGCTCACTTTGAGCCTGTCACCTGCACGCTGAACTTTACATCCTGCTTGAGCTTTGGCCCGAAACTTTCAGATACCAACCAAACGCAAATCAATTGACTCAGATTTGCTTAGAATGTTTTTTTCATTTCACTGGAAAAGCAGGTTAGCTTCCCTGAGCAGCGTGAAAATAAGGAAAATATGTTGAAATCTGAGGATTGCCTCATCAGGTTACCACTGAACGATTTTTTTTTTAACTTTCAGGAAATCCATGACTGTGTTCAGTTCTTCACTGAGCACCAACTTCTGGTTCAGTGTGGAATTAAAAAACAAGCAGAAATCCCACACTACTACCAAAGAACCACCCTCAAGTGTTACCCCACAGAGAATGATCCAGCTATTGCTCCCTTCCACTGCCAAATTGTTTATTTTTTCCAGTGTCATCTCCAAAAAGAAATGAACACACACATTACAGTAATACAAATGCAATGTAGGGCACTAAAAATGTTAATATATTCTATGAGCTGTATGAAAACCCATTAGGATTTATTTGCCAATGCTGTATTTCCATAGAAAACTGCTGATTACTACCAGCATTGATAGAACTAAACACTCCATCTGCAGAACACCAAAAGTGCTGGTCACATGAAACTCTGCTGATACACAACCCATAAAAACCATCCAGTCAAGTGACCCAGTACTCTGTTAGTCAGCATGTCAAACACTCCAAATCGCTCTTTCAATGTTTCAAATAGTAAACAAACATGCTGCAAGAGCTGTGAAACTGGAAGTAACAGGATGCTTTAAACATTCAGTTACAATTCTCATGCCCCTCCATTCCAGACTTATGAAGAGGCAAGAAAACATCCAAAAAATCCTCCTAGAACTGCGGAGGGAAAGGCAATTTTACTGCCTGGTGTGTTCCCTTTTCTACCAACACTGAGCTGAAGAAGCACAGAGAGGTTTGCTTTTTCCACCACTGCTGAAGGCCTCTGAACAATATAAAATTGTATTTATTAATACTGTTTGAGCAATGTTACTTTTTATTCAGTTAAGTTTATGATAAAATGTTTTTGTGATCCTTAAGAGCAGCGCAAATGCAAATGGTCAATGGAATTCTTCTCTTGCCACTAAACTGCCTGGGAAATTAGAGGGCAAAGGAATAGGAATCAGACAGTTCTTCAGCCTCCAAAAAGTCCACGTTCCTGGACCATGGCACCTCTCTGCCTTTTTAGCAATAACTTATGGAGCACTTTCGTTTCAAAACTCATCAGCCTCTGAAAACACCAAAAGAACACACACTTGGCCTCTTAGGCAAGAAATTAAATGCCCAGCTATGCATTTTCCCAGCCTCATCAGGGCGGGCCAGTAAGGATGGACATGCAACAAAAATTTACTCATTTCCCAAGAATTAGTATCAACTTTTCCTACATGTTTCCTGCCCCTTTCCCCCCCACCCAATCCTAGTGTTTGGGCTGCTTTGGAAACAAAGGGATTAGGACAAGATTTTAAAAGGGAAAATTTTTTTCAGCATGTCATTCTCACACTGCAGAAAAATGTGAGAGCTTCACACTGAAGAAAGAGAGAGAAAATATGAGAATACTTGTGTATAAAGAAATTCAGGCCATTTGTGTAGAAGACAATGAGGAAGAAATTCCTCTTTCATGGTGAGCAATGGCTTCAGGAATCGTGACTATTTCCAGCAAGAAAATTTGTCTTAGAGTCTAAATCATGTCTAACTGCTAATGCCTAAGTGACAGAGAAAGAAATTCTTGGAACAAAAGGAAAAAAACCCCAAAACTTCATTCTGTAGATGAGGACATTTGCTTTACTTGTGCTAATTTAAAAAAAATAAACAATGTCCTGGGAAACAGACAAGAAATAACATTATGTAGATACATGAACAAATAACCCTTTCCCAGTATCAAATACACTCCATCCTAATAGCTTAATTCTTCGATTAAAATCTGTATTTCAGAATTAAACAGATTTAGATGGCCATTAGTTCTATGCCAGCATGGCTAACCCTTATCCTTATTCCATATCTGGGGGAGGGGGAGGTAATACTTCAAACAGGTGCTGACATCCCTGGAGCCATTCCCATCTGCAGGCTGTAGGATATCACGTATCTCCAGCACTACTGTGTTCTTTCTGGTTGCTGCTCAAATAATAAGTAGCTCTCTTCCCTTGGCTTGCACAAAGAATGTATTACTGATGTTTACATGAAGTTACTGCTTATTAACTCATCCACAGACATTTGCGCATTCTTGGCAGTTTCAAACGGTCCTTGCCTTATGCTGGAATGATTTTTGCAGTCCAAGTTCTACAAGAAATATGACTTCTTGCATGAAACTTATTTAGAAGAGAATGTAGATTGTAAGAAACTTGAGTAATATATTTTGGCGTGAAAACTAAAAAGTATCTTCAACTTAACAGAGCATCAGAATCCCTGTGAACACTTCCCCCAGTTGTTATATGCAAGAGTGCGCTGATACGTAGAGAAAAATTAAAGATATACATTTACATCCTACCACACAACACATTACAAAAATTCAGGTTTAGTTTCCAATCTGAAGGCTTTCAAATCACTGCTGAAACTACTAAACATGCAGTAGGTCAGTAAATTAAACATTTGAAACAGGGTATTTACCATGTATTTGTACATTCATCAATGACATTACCAGATAACATTTTGCCTCTCCTCATCTTCACACCAGATTTTCTCTTCTAAATTTCAGAATGCAAAAAATTGTAAAAAAATCAAAACAGGATAAGCTGCACATACACCTTTGCAAGTCCTTATTTCTTCTTAAGCGTTTACTTATTTAGGAAAATAAAGCACATTGTTGATCTACTTCTGAAGAAGATTAGCACGCCAATATGTATGTATAATATGTCTAAAATAAGCAGAATTTGTTTCTGTTTCTGGAAGGTGACTAAACCTGAAAATAAATTTAGTTGAATTTTAACTAAGCACACATCTGTTTACTGTTGTTATTAGCATGCTAATCAAAAAGAGAATTAAATAATCTTGCTGTTGATACATTATTGCTCTCTTTGCCATAACTGATAAAATTTAGCAAATGGGATACGTCAAACTACCCAAATTCTGTGGAATCTGAATAGAGGTTATATATAGAAATACTTCAAAGTTATGCTCTTCCTCTAATACTCAAGTAATGCTTCCAAGTCAATACATGACTTTTTAAGACAAAATTTTGTCACTAGATTCTTTGCAAGACCATTACATTTAAATCTTATCTGTCAGCACCACTGTTTATTTACATAATTTCTCTTAGCAATCCCTTCGCTAATTACTTTATGGAAAACATTTTCCAATGTTTCCTCTATCTCCACTTAAAAAGGCAGATACTTCATACTGTTTACATTTATGCATTAATGCATCATTTTAATAGAAATCACTATGCATTAATACAGTGTATAATATTGAAATCAGTGAAAAGTGATGCAGATGGAAATTCTAGTGACAGATCATAATGTGAAATGAAAAAGGGACAACATATAACATCAGACACAAAAGGAAATATCAACTAATGTGATATTCAGCCACTTAGTGTAAAGGAAGGCACTGAAGCCAAGAGCTGAAAGACTTACATAAATGGAAGGGAGTAAATCACACAAACGCTTTCAGAGGTTAACATGCAATTTCTGTGTACAATCACGGCTTCCTGCAGAGTATTCCTCTATTTCCCCTGCCAGCATCAAGGTGTGGATAGGCCACATAACTGAGGATTGCACCCAACAGCAAACTTCACAATATGTCAGTATTGTCCTGGAATCTTGGAAAATGCAACATAAAAATACAGGCCCTGCTATTATAACAGGAATACCACCTTTCTGCCATGAGCACGCTAAGCCTAAGGCCATAACACAATCCTATTTAATCACTTCTGGTCATTTAAGGTGGCTCTGTAAATCATTACAAAGGTGAAAGAAAATACCAAAACCTAATCTGACCATGGCTGGTGATATTAAGAAAGAGATCCAAATCAGCCCTACTCACTGCAAAGCTTTTTTAAGCTTCTCTTAGTTCTTCACACAGAGCAGACTCCCACTCTGCCGAGAGCTGCTGCAGTGAGCGGCCCCAGCCAGAGATGTCTGGTTTGTCTGCTTGACTCCCAGACAAAACGACCACAGAACACTGAAAAAAATTGGGCCTGGTTTAGAAAAATTCCAGGCGAGCTCTGCACACCCCTGTTCCACCAGCTCCAAGGCGCTCTCTGGCATCCATGAACAGCTGCACACACGAAGGGTGTTGTTTCCTGCGGACTGTGAAGTGCTCTAACACCCCTGGAGAACTCTGTGAGGACCAAATCTTCCAAGTTCAGGGCTTCCTTGCATCATCGGCTCCTTGAAAAGGAGCTGGAGCACAGCACAAGGCTGGGTTGTGCAACTCTGAACTCCGAATGCTTCTCAGAAAACATAACCCATCTAATGTTTCAAGCTGGCAAAAATAAACATGAATGCTTACGGAATGACAGCTTTTCTACACTGCCCCAAGCAGGCTCTACTGCTCCATTTTGAATTTAACATGTGTTAATACCACTTGGCAACGGGAAGATTCTGCTATATATAGTTCCTTCATGACTCTCAACAGTTGAGTTCCACAGTCAAACCTACCAGCAGATAAATCTACTGGCTTTAATTGGCATTGCTCAGAATATACTCCCTTCCCACTAAGCTGTTGCTGAAAAATGCTATTGATACTTTTATAACAGCACATTTTCAAGTCTGTGGAAGTGCCCTGGACTGCAGTCATTTTCTGCCTCTGTTCAGGACAGATAACTCTGTGAAATGAATCCTGGACAAAAGTGAAATAGAGAGACCAGTGATTATGTTTCAGCAGAGCACTTTAACACAAGCTTAAAATAAAACTTCACAAACTCCACCAAGTCAGAATTATGAACTGGGGTTTATTGTTTTCATCCAAGTCCCTATGAAGACACTGCAGGAAAAAAAAAAGGCCTTGATTTTAACACACAGCGGAAAAAGATCTCTTTTGAACTTTAATCATGACCAAATAGCAGTCAAGACTCTAAGGAATTCATCCTGTTTCTGCTAAAAAGGCTCTGGTTTTACTAATAAAACAGACCATGAAAAAACCAAAAAACAACATATATCATAAGCCAAATAATATATTAAATAATTGCCTCTAACACACATTTCTCTACTATTTCTTATGCTCTCCTCACATTTCTACTTCTTCAAATTTTGAATATTTAGAAAGATTTTCTGAGTTAGACTTCCCAAACCAACCAACCAACTTCATAATGAGGAAAATACTAATGAGTTTTCAAAAATTAGCATTTTCAGGGTCAGTAAATAAAGCTACATGATGAAGTGGCTTGCTTTCAACATAGATGTTCCACTAGGAGGAAGACCATGTTCTGAAATCCTGACAATGAGGCTTTCACTCATGCTTAAGGACCATGATAAGAACAGCAGTGTTCCTCTTTACTCAGAAAAGGGTTCCATAAAAAGGTACAGAATAAAAACCAGAATTAACAGTGTAGAAGTTCATTTAGAGTTATGAAACTGTAAATATATGTATTCTCTCGTAGCTCAGGGAGCCAAACACAGTCAGTTGTTACTGCAGCAATTAATTTTTAATGCTGAAATTACTACCTGCTTTGTGATATGTCACGTGGTCATTGGCAGTACTAAAATATTTAACAAGCATTGATACGATCCACAAGTATTTTTTATATGAACTCTCCGTGGTAAAAACAGAGCAAAAAGACCTGGAGATTAAGGCCAAAGAATTTACAATCATAAAGCCACGTCAAAAATTTCAGACATGCTCTTTGAGGCAGGAATTTTTAATACAATTCTTAAAAATTAAGTGTCTATAATCAATCATTTTTTGTTTAGGTTTGTCAAAAGATTCGTGCAACTACAGCAACTCAAATCCTCATTCCACGATACACAGTAAGAACCTTTCTAAATTCAGTGCTAACTTTGTCAAATGTATTTCATCTCTCTCAAAGCAGTGACAGCGCAGTTGCTGTGCCCAGTTATTCTGTAAACTCAGGAACCTGAGATGCTCATAGAGCCCAGACCACAGAAAAAACAAAAGCAGCCTTTCCAAAATGCACACCTTTAGTACCACAAATGGTGGGCCCCTTCCTTAGAGAAGACACCAAACCACCAAGAGCTCCATAAGAAAAGGAATAAAGTAGATGTTCTCAAAAGGGCAAGTAAGCAATGTAGTATCAGGTATGAAACACACTGTCAAAAGTTTTCCCACTCTAGGCATATCTGAATTGTCCCACAAATCTGGTATTCATGCAGACAAACCAAAGAATATAACAGTTACCATTGGTTAAAAAAAAAAAGATCATTAAATTGATCAAAGCACCAAACATAACTTGGTGATGTTTAATGTCTGATAAATTGCATAGTTTGGTGCTATGGAACTGAATGAAGGTGAGACCAGCTCTGGTATCTGTAATCATCACAGAAACTTCCTGACTGATCAGTAATTCCATACTTCTGCCTGAACCCAAATGCTGTTAATGCTGCTGTCTGACAGTATCCAGCAAGAACGAGTCTCAAGTCATCTGTCTGACTTCCCTTTCTGTGGTTTCCCATAGAAGCAATATGGACCAGCAGCAAAACACATATTCAAATTATTTCCATAAGGTACATTGTTTGTATTCTTGATTAACAATGGTAGCTGCAATGAGTTTTAATATCATATTTAACCACATGTTTAACTGAAGGAGAATCATAAAACAACACCCTTTCCATGAAAGAAGCATGCTTATCTGCTTTCAAAATAAACATCAGATTGCTTTTTTTATTTTTAGTTTCTAATGCAGGCCTAATCAGGATAAGCTGAGAATATTTTGGACACCTATTGGACGCCTATATTTGGACACCTAAAATGCTAGAGGCATTAATGGCACTTCAGCATTTCACAGAGTAATGATTATCAAATTTCCTTTGAGGCTTACAGTGTGAATGGACTCATAGAGATACAGAGTTCTCATTCTCCATAGCTCACTACCTCAGCTGTCCTTTTTAACATACTAAGTGTCATGTTTCATAGCTCTGGGCAGGAATGAAGGAAATTTCAGTATGGGACATAACTATGAAATACACATTCCTTTTCACTGAACTGACCTAAATTTTATCAGATTTCTTCCCAATTTTCAAGTGAAACTGCAGCTTGTCAGTGGAGAAAGCTCTCCCAAATTCAAAGTTCATGGAGGTTGCGTGCATGCTTACAAATTATTTGCAGTTTAAAAAAAAATATGAGAAAGGTCTACAAATATTTCTATTTTCAAATAACAGACACAGCAACCTTGCACTACCCTCCCTTGACACAGAGCATTGCAAAATATTTTAAAAACATACTGCATCAGAGATGCTCTATACCACCAGCTTCCCTGCTCTCTCGGCTCTGAATCCAGACTCACCAGCTGCTTTATCAAATACTGCTCTCGATGCAGCAGACAAGGCTTTGGGGACATCAGCAAGCTGCAAGTCTAAAAGGCAACAATGGCTACTGTTTTGGCTGGTTTCCCATGAAACAGAAGAGAGACACGTATATGGATTAATGAGTCACAACATCAAAGCTTGCCCATGTTACAGGGCTGCAATAGGAGCTTAATGACTATTTCTGCAACAGAGGGCCAAAAGCCAGACCCCCAGATTCAAACTCTTCAACGTAGTGGCTTAGAGCCAACTTCATTGTGAACAACTCTGACAATTTATGTCTTTTATGCCCTAAAAATATCTTTCAGCTATTGTAAAGACTTGAATAACCATTACAACTTCTGCTAAGGCAGGAATTCAGTAAGAGCTGGCCTAAGGATATCCAAAGCCGATATCTAATACTATAAATCCAAATTAAACATTGCATACACCTTTTGTTTTCAAACTTGGTACCAAATTTTCATTACTTTGTCTCAAACGGACCCAAACAGGATTTTCCAGCCACACACCTGCACTCTGTGAAGAATGCCAACAAGCCAGCAGCTGACAAGTTCAAAGAAAAGGAGCTCCCTTTCCAACAGTAGGTGACAATCAGCACAGGGCAGCTACAGCCAAAGACAAACACTATAACAGAAGCTACAGGGCAAATTACATAAAAGTCACATGCACTGACAAAACCTGAAGAAAATCCATTCACGCAGAAAACTTTCCTGATGTTGAGAGAGTGACAGGCAGCTCTTATACACAAAGAAGCCACCATTCACTTGCCACGTGAGGCTTGGTGTGGGGGAATACGTGGCAGGACCTGCTGTTTCTCTTTCTTTATATCCAATGGTTCTCTTCTTTTGGGATGCACCTTGAAGATGTGCTCCTCACCTGGTATGCCTCAGTATAGTCAGATGTTTATTCCCCATCTATCCCAATAAAAATGCCTCACCTCCAGAACCAAGAGCTTTCCTGCATTTACCACCACTGCCTGGTGTGCAAGATACTTTGGAGATTCATTAAGGTGAAGGAAATGTAGCAAGGAAAAGGATAGGAGACTCATCCCGTGAGAATTTGTCCCTTCAACGGACAATGACACTGCATTCCAAACCAATACTTTAAAAATTAAGTTTTTCAACTAATAGATTTGGTATCTCGAGCAAAGGATGAATCAAAGTAATCAAACCAAAAATAACTCACAGAAAAGGCAGCTTTTTTTGTGGTTCATTTTTACCATCTTTTCTCTCACCAACGACAAAGTGAGGTATTTTATCAACTTCTTATCTGCATTGCTTTGATAATCAGCACATAAAGCAGCAATATTAAAATACTTGAACCAATGCATTGTTTCCATTGCAAACAAAATGGAAAAGCTAAAACAACTACTCACTAGGTTCTCCTCAAACCACTCCCGCAGACACACGGCTGTGGCCCCGGGGATTTGATTTCGCAGCGCTTCTTTCTCCTGAGGATCCTCCAGCATTTCCAAGGCCATCTTCAGATCTTCCAGGAGATGCAGAATTTGAAATGTGCCCAAGTACACCGATGGAGCGGGCGACACGATATCATAACCACCATTAGCATACTCTGTAGCTGACTTTGTACCTGAAACAAGTAAAACCAGGAGAGACGACATTATGTAATTGCTTTGTAGGTGGCAAATACATAGGTACTACACGCTACAACTAAAGACTTCAGATGTTAACTGAAAGGTATCAGTATTACAGGCTTAGAAATACTTGAATAAATCTCTAGATAAATCACGAACACTGGAGAATTAAATGTGAAAGGGATGTACAAGCATATGGAAAAAAAGAATTTTGACCTAGAAAACATATGCAATGCCCGTTAAATTACAAATGCCAGAACTTTATCTCAAATCACCTGTAATTTTCCACGGTCACCATGAGATGTCACTAACTTCTCAGCTACATAGAAGCTGTGTTAAGCAATGTAAGAACAACTGCTGCAGTCCTTTGACAAGAAACTTAGTTCAAAATAGATCATGTTACCAGACCTAGAAAAATACATGACTGTGAGCAGGTTTAAAACTCCCATAGAGAACAAATCTCCAAAAGTTAGCAATAAAAATGGCAAATACAACATTGCAAACTCTTTGAATTAGAAAGATCTCTAAATTATAACAGCTTCTCCTTCCCATCCCTCCAGCACCAATATTATTTTCTTGGCAACGTTAAGCACAGTAAACAATAGATCTCAATTATGGAAGGATTATAAATAATACAAATTCTAATATCTTTAAATATTTTTGTCTTAATACCCCATGTTTCAATGAGATGCACACTAAAATAAGCTACCTTTTCTCAGCGCAGAATTTCAACCTTGGCATCATTTAATATCCCTTTGTTTCTTGAAGAACTAGTCAGATAGAAAACTTCTATTTGCTCTACTTTTTCAAGTTCTTATTTACAATTCAGTGCCTCATGTACATAATAGATTGCACTCACCTTATGTCTTCATTCATGTTCTCTCTAGCATAAGCAATCCAATTTCCCTTTATTTAACTCGATGGGAGATTTTTTAGGTTTTTGTTCATTCGCATTTTACTGGATTCCAGATAGCATATAGCATTCATTAGAAGACTAGATAATTGATGTACACAAGGGTATTATAATGATCTCCTTACTAGTTTCCATTTTCCTCCTATGTTTAACAACTTACATCTTGGTTATGACAGGAACAAAAATCTCCACGGGGCCTTTGAAAATTATTTGCTAAGTTGTTTTTTTTTCCTGAGCTGACATATCTAATGGGATGTATAAATGTGTAAGGAATTCAAGTTTTCTTCTTGAATGCACACCACTTTGCATTAATCAATGTTAGTTTGCCTGCTACAGTCATTTATCTACCATGATTCAGACATTACAAACTGCGTTTGGACCCAATGTTTCATTTTACACGTAGCCTGATACACAGCCCATGAATACACTCACACTCTAGTTCCTAGTACACTAAATGCCTTCTGCACCTGGATTAGCTTTTAACCAAAACTGATCATTTAATCCTAATATTATTCCCCTGTGTCAATGAGTTTTTTAACAAAGGCAGTATTTTGTCTCTCATTTTGTGAATGCTTAACTTTACTCAAAGCTTTTGGGACAACCTAAATAATATTAACCAGGTTTTCTTCCACCGCTGTTTTAATGACACAAACCATTCTGTCAGATCTTTGCAAAAAATTGTGTGACTTGAATTCTACTGAATGATGCATGTTTTGTTGTTTGACTGTTTCAAACAATGAAAAACCAACCATCCCCAGAAATTTCTGAAGTTTTGCAAGGCTCAGCAGTAGGGTTTTTAATTTTTTCTTTAAGCAACGCTCATTTCCACTACTGGAAATATTCTCATATTTTCTTAACCTCTTTTCAGACTCGGAATATTCCTTTTGATCCTGATGACTTCCGCTGCTTATGAGTTTATTTTAATACCCCAAGTGCAAGATCTCATCTTAATTTCTGGCTAAGCCCATGTCCAAGATAAAGTTTCTTCAATATCCGGTGCTACAAAGACTGCTACATGAGATAACCTCAGCCCGTAAATCAACCTTGTCTTCCTGAATTACTTCCTTTGGAGGGGAGGATCAACTAACTGTTTTGCTGGACTTGCTCACTAAAAGATATTTTCTTATATATTTCTATACTCTCAGCCATTCACACCAGCTTGTTCGTGTTTATGAATTTCCCAATGGAGATTAGTATTAAACTCTAGTGACTAAAAATAGCAGTTTTCCCAATTGTGTAAGAGCCATTTGGATCATATAACCTTCATTCAGCCTCACTACTGACTTTCTGGGAGATACGCATACAAACTGAAATATGCCACTGACTACTTAAGTGGCATTGATGCCACCTGCAAAGATGTGGCTTCCTTGGCTATTGTGGCTTTAGGACTTTTAAAGTAGTTCTCTCACTCTTTCTTTTAGAAAACTCCATGCTACCTTTTTTTTATTTTTTGCTCAGCAAGTACTTTTCACATTAGAGAAGCAGACAGGATACAAAGGTGTTTCATAATCAGCTTTGGTAGTTACCCCTTCAATGAAGTGGCAATTTAAAATAGACATGGAATGGGAAAAACTGAAAGCAGCATTCTGCTACTGAGTCCTTCACCTTATTTTTATGAGTACTTTTGATTTATAGACATGACAGAAACCAACCAAACGAAACTCCACACAGTCCAAACAAAACCACACAAACTTTCAGGCCCACAACCAATGCTTCAGGTATGAAATAAAAGCCATCATATTTAAGCTAAATACAACTTAAAACAATTATAGTTGGCAGGTAGTTTATACAGCCAAATGTACAGCCATACCATATATATACCACCGTGATTTTCTTCAGGACAGTATTGGTAACATCTTTGTTCACCAGTCTGAAGGTCTCACTCTGTATCATATCTTGCCTCCATCCTTAGATTATCACAACTGTAATATTCTTAGGAACACCTACCTTCTACAGAAAATAATTTTAAAGTCTACAGGAAGATTCAGTGACAGTGAAATAACATGCCTTTCTTTGGGTTGTGTCTATCAAAACACAAGGGAAAACAACATAAACTCACACTCTCTAAGCTTGGCAAGTGAAAGAACTGTCACCCTGAAGAAACTCAGATCTGTGAAGGTAAATACTCTTAAGTGTTGGAGCACAGGTAGGGCCAGTGAGGAATTATGTGACTTCCTGAGACTGGGCGTACTCCATATGCATGCTTGAATTATTCCAGGCTCTTCAGCTGACTCTTCAGACTGACAGAATTCAAAGCAGCCTCACAATTTGCAAAATGTGAAATTATTTTTAAAGCTGGTTTGCTATAGGTTGTTAAAGCAGTACCTTCTATTATCCAAGGAGAAATGGAAAATGAACTCCTCTGAATGCAACAACTACTGCACTTTGTACTAGCTAAAGAAATGCAGAAGTAGAGCTCAACTCAGCATTTTAATTCAGAACACTTCCTGCTTTACTGCTAAAATTCAAATTAATCACAGGCTTGTTTCTCTTATTTGCTTTCCATGTAGTTTCATATTTAGTAGGAACTGTATTGCTCCGCAGGACAAGAACACACTCTGAAAAACAGAAGTGCATAGGAGTATGTAATTATATTCCTTTGCATTAGTTTCAGCAGCAGACAGTAAGAATTTGGATTTCCTTGCAGATTCATAATGAAAAAAACATAAAATATATACTTTTACCATGAACAGCAATTAATTTGTATTTACCTTTATTATAGATAACTGAAGAGGCAAAGAATGCAGGTCAAGCATGAGAATGTTATTGATTCTCAGGAAAAACGAGCACAGTTTTGAACCCTTGGAAAAAGACTCATTTTTTCCTTGAGCAAGTCACGGCCTTCCTGTGCCTCACTTTTTTTCCAGGGGTAAACAGGACACAGGGGAATCTTTTGTCATGATGTTTATATAACACTCAACACCATGGTTTCCTAGTGCACTACTGGAACACAATTAATCACCATAAATGTCCCCTTTGGAGGAGTAGGAAAGGAAAGGGGGGAAAGTGTTGAAACGACAACATTCCAAGTAGCTCACTCCTGGCTTCCCCAGACAGACAGTGGATGAAGGAGGTTAAATGCAGCGGCACATTTTATGTAGGTAGAAAGAATAAAATAAGTGATACAAAAAGGAAAACAACTTTCAAGTTACACATTTCTTACACCCTGACCACTAAGGCACATTTTTATTTCAAAGTCCCCTGCAATTAGCTGAATGGCTTCAAAGAAACATTCCTGTTGGGCAAATACATAACCTATTCTGAAAACAGCACTACTGGTAGCTTGAAAAAGTAAGTTACTAAGCAGAAGTGAAGACAGAAGCAGAAAGCCTTGCCAGTTGGAAAATCTGCTCTCCTCAGCTTATATTCAATGCATTCATCCATCACACAACTTCCATCTCTCTTAGCAGTAGATACTGTCTGATCTCTCCCTTGCACTCAGCTGCTGAGCCCCTGCACTCCTCCTTACCATCTCAGTCTTTCGGCTCTAAAACTGGTTGAGTGTTAAGAAAAACTCCTGGTAATGCAAAAATCAGCCATCAGTGGTTAGAAAGAGATTTTTCTAAAACTGCTGGCTCCTTTAGATCTGAAACCAGCAAAACCCAACAGAAGTCCCACAGCAAAAACCAAACTCTACTTCTATGCTGGGTAAGTATGACTTTCTATAAATCTGAAATACTCAAGAGTAACAATTTTGATATTTGACCAACAGTGGTTAGAATAAAGTTATAAACATACATTTTCTCTGCCCTTTCAGTCAATTATTGCACTGCTAGAGAACACTTTTTTTACCTGAATTTTTACTCAATGAGCAAATAGGTTGTCCAAGTTCTTCCTCTCTCCTCCAACACTACAAAAGTGTAATTTTCTTTGAAGCACAATTTTCTTTTTCTCACGAAGATAGCCTTGAAAATGTGAATTTATGTAAACTAGTAGGAAGGTCTGGATGGGACATATTTCAGCCTCCCTGTTCCTAAGCCTTCTGTCAAACAAGTGAAGAAGTAGCTCACACAATCCTGTCTTCTAATACTGTAATGCAAAATACATCACAAATGGTATGTTTTGAATCACAGCTCATATTAACTTCTCCTCAAATCTCTGCTTTTAGATCTTTAACTACAGGGAACAGCAACTATTAAGCTGGATTAGCAGGAAGCCCTAGGAAAAAATTTCCAAGCCTTGAAACGTTAATGACCACATTCAGATGCAGGTTTCATGCAGCTCAGGTGATTTTCCACTGAGGTCTACGAGCAATCACATGTGGAATCTTTGAGATGATTTTCAAGAACTGCCTATAATTTCTTATGCAAACTCTGCAGGTAGTTACTCAACTTTTTTCCCTTCTACAGGCGTACAGACACTAAGCTGTGATGTGCAGCACATTTAGGTACTGCATACACAGCTACAACAAAAAGATCTCTCCTGTCCAGAAACACAAGCTAAGCAGCCTTACAGCTGGTGGAAAAGGGAAGAGGGATTATGCAGCTACGATGGAGGTTTGAGGCCGAGGCTCCACTGCACAGGAAAAACAGGGCCAACACATTTATTAAAGACAAAGAATAAAAAATACTTGCAACAATTTTCTCTTTTTTCGACATTAGAAATAAAAAAGGAGTGTATTTAGGGCCAGGATAACCAGTAGCCTCTAGTAAAACAGTGTTGTGAGACAACAAATAGGTCTCTTTAGTACAAAATTCAGAATTGTTTAGAGTAAGCAGTAGTAAATTACTGGTAACATGAACACTATTTCATGGGAAATAAAAGTCTCTGTAAGCATAGGGGAAAAACCCCCCACTCCTTTTGTGAGGAAATAAAGGCAACTTGTTTTATAAAGATTACACTATTTTGATTTTTAAAAAGACTATCAAATCAATTTCATTGCCTTAAAGTAGGAAGTGGGTGGAAAAGATACGATTTTGAGTTTAAAGATTTCAAACTTGTTTAAATTTAAGTCTTCAAAATCAGTTCCCTTGCCAGTTAAACAACTGACTCAGTCATGTACTGAAAAACAGATCACATCATACAAACCACAAAAGAACCTTTGTGTATCAGATTGTCAGTCCCATGGGGTTATGGACCTCCTGGTTTCACTGCCTTTCTTTGCTACCTACTGTATCTGCAGATATTTATGTTTCTGGTTTGTTTCAATCCTTCCTCAAAACCTAATACGAATAGCTATGATGTACGGATTTTGTTTTGTGCGAATGAAACCTTCTAGCACTGTCATTTTGCTGGGAAGGCAGGAAGACGTGCAAGGGAAGGCAAATTGGTCCGTAATAGATCAGTTTGGTTTGGACGTTCAAAGAAAAATTTTGTCTTATGCAAAACAACTTTAACCATCAGTTTTTGTAGGAGACCATCAAGTGTTTAGGAGGTGAGTTCTCAATGCTTTCAGCTCCATAAGATTCTGCGGCACCGCCCTGTTTGCAGGGGGAATCCATGGCTCCTACAAACAGGATCAGAGCCCCACTAGCTGTGAGAAAGTATGCGTAGGGTGGCGAGAGTACATTTTGGGACAGCAGCCCAAACAGCTGCAATGACCTCTTGCAAGGTCAAGCACTCAAAATTGAGGAAATTCCAAAGTTCAGGTTGCTCTGGCAACCCTGGGGAAGGAATGAGTAGCCAGTGCTGCAGAGGCACAAATCAACTTGGGAGCTGCCATGGCTTTCACATGCTCTTGAAACACAGATCAAACCTGCACCTGAACAGTTAGGCAAGGTCTTAACTTGAAGGCTACAGCACGGGTAAAGGCCCTACAAAAGACATAAAAAACGTCTGTAATGGTTGAGTGCGTGCCCAGTTTGAGAGGCCATGGCCCAGATGGTGGGAACAAACCTAAAAGCAAGGTTACAGAGAGGTGACACGAGAAGTTATGAATTAAATAAACATAAAACAGGGAACGACATTTTTCTATATCTGCTATGGATGACATCTAAGGAACTAACTAATTAGCTTTTCTGAAGTATCTGAAGATTAATGTCAGCACGTAAAATAAGCTAGAAGGAGTGTTATAAAATAAAGAACTACAAATTATAAACGTTAAATATTTGTGTTAAATTTCTATATTTTCCCCTTTAATCTTCTGGATGGTTAAAGGTCACTATTTTTACCTTTTTCCCCCGCTCAGAATATTCTTAATACATAATTTTCTGTAACCGTTATGACTCTCTCTGTTATTTCCCTATCAAAGACCTCATTTCAAGAAAGTTACTATTTCATTTCCTTTTTCATATCTCTATTGCTGTGATCTATGCATAAACATGGTATAACTAACGGTTCAAAAAAGCCACGACAGTACAACTTCACAAATGCTCACCTTACTTCATGCATTGCAGTAACAAGATAAAGAAGTACTGTAGATACATTATTTTTTGTTCAGAAAAAAATCCTGTTATTGATTGAAAAAGAACAAAAAATAAAAAGCAAATATACTAGTCATAACTGAAGCACAGCCTTTTAACACAATTACAATTTATTTAAAAACTACAAGAAAACCACTGCAGCTGTTTCTGCTCAATTATTCTGATCTATAATGAAAGAAATTGCTCATTATTTAAATTGTTCTGTTTCTCTTGTCGTTATTTTGAGTACATTCAGTTCAATGCTCTAAAATTAAATTCTACAAAGATTCCTATTAAAACTATAAAAAAGTTATACACTTTTAATATAGAAACTGGATTATGAATTTGAAAACATTGTGAACCTTGAGTAGGACATAAGTGATAAAAAAAATACAGCTATCTGGAAGTGTATAAATTGAAAAGAATAAATAAAAGCTATTCTCTGATCTTCCTACACAGTCACAAGAGGCTTGTACTGCCCATTATCTGCACGTCACCCAGCATATATTTCAAATAAGATCCACCAGCACCTCCCCACCACACACTACAAAAAAACAGGATTAAGTGCTCTCTGTCTGGTCTGGACAATTTCAATCCCGTATGAAGCAGAACAGAGGTGTCTATCTTCTTCAGCTACAGTGCTGTGAGAATGAATCCTGTGATGACCTATGACTATTCACGGGTAAAGGATGAGGTCACTAGGAAATATTTTGATTTCCTATTATTTATATAGGAACTCAGGGAAAACCTTGTTTCATAAAACCTAAAGTTCATCCAAAGAGGTTCAAATGAGTGCCAATATTTTTTTGTCCACTCCTACATTTAGAATCCAAGTTCCAATCACTTAACCAGCAGTAATTTAGTAATCTAACACACACAGCAGGATAGTGTGGCTTTGGAACTCGAACTGTACTGTTTTCATAGTAAAATTACAATGGGGCAGACAATAAGAGAAAAAAAACCCACCTCACAAACAGGTTCTCCTCCCAGTTCTGGCAGGTACATCCCATAGGGAAAATACATTAAACTTGAATTAAAAAACTTGTCCAGCTCTTAAGTGCAATTAACTCTAAAGGGCCCTTTTACAGCAGGGGTGTGGGACGTGGCTGGGTTTGTAGGACACAAGCCAAAGCCAGGAACTGAACCAGCATTCTGCCACCTCAAGAAAGGTTCAAATAAGCATACTTCTTGGACAACTCCTTGCTCAACTTTTTAATTATATTTACTTTCTAATCTTGCAGTGTTAATACTGAAATATTAGTATGCACCCATGTGATAACTTATTTAACTGTCTCATTATTTTCCCGTAAGCAATAATTGCAGGAGCTCTGGTTAAAAGGAAATTCCATAATTACAGTAATTACTTGGTGAATTTGAAGAGTCTCTGGAGCTGCAGCAGACTATAATATTGTGACAGGGGTTTTTCTATCTTACAATTATGGTCATTATTCACAAAGGGAAATAATGGATTCCTGGATTGTTAACAGAGAGGAGCAGTTTGATACAAAATACACATAAAATAAAAATTACTTGAATTCATTAGGATATATTACAAAGGAAAATAATCAAAATCTGCACTCCTATAGAGAAACAAATTTTAATAAATGGGTAAAAGCTGAATAAAAGGAAGAGTAATGATTTGGTTAAACCTCAGAGGGAAGCAATGCCAAAGTCACACACCTCAAATAAAGAATGCATAGACAGATCTGACATACAGGTGCTGTCTTTAGAGGAAGCCTCTGTTTGGAGTGCAAGTCATTCCAGCTAATGGGTAAGTCATGTTCATTGACAATCACATTAGCCCTTTTTGCTATTTTAGTCAAATAAGGCTAATCATTTAGCGTACCTAATTTATATAGCTATGGGGGTGGGTTATCAGTACAGATGTACTGAAGCAGAAAAGACTTGGGAACACTGACCTATCTGTCAAATTTGATCAAGCCCAGTGAAATTCAATTTGTTAATCTTGCTTCACAATCCTACCCTCATGCACTCTGAACACTAAAACATTTTGTATTGCATTGAGGAGCACAGTCTACACTGAGACAGTTGGACTCATCAGGCTCATGTATGAGCGATGTTAACATCTGGAGCAAGGGATATGACTTTTAGAATTAGAAGGCTAAACGTAGGACCGAAAATCTGTAAGTATTTGTAATATATATTTCCATGCCCAGGCCTTACCTTAGAGGGCAAGACCACAATCTAATATTTTGATAATAACTATGGCAAATAAAAGAAATCAGAAATGTTTTTCTCATTTAACAGAGAGAATGCTGGGTTTGAGTGTTTATATATATGTATATACTCAAACTTCAAAAATTAACCAGTGCCAGATATACATCTCTGGACTTCTCTAATTCTGTGCCCAAAGCCGAGGTTTCTGAGGCCAAGAGAAGGGCATGGCTCTCCAAGTACCCGCTGCCTAAGTTTACATCAGTCATGAAGTTTAGCCTTGGTCCTTGAATCCAGCACTAGGCAGAGATGTCCATGGAGTCTGGATTCAGTGAGCCAAAATAGCACAAGCTCTTAACACTTCATTTTTTGCTGTTTCCAGTCGACTCTAAAAGTGGCTACTTTGTACACATGATTTTTCCAATGTTTGCAAAATACGGTATACATAAATCTGCAGTTCGAAGAATCTCAGTACCGGTTTGTTTCATGACCCTCCTCCAGTCATCCTTCCAAAGGAGTTTTATACCTTATTTGTTCTCTCACCATAGAGGACAAGAGAATATTCCTGTTTTCCACTCCCTGCCCAAATTGCATACAGAAGCTTACTGGATTTAATTAGAGAGAATCAAACTTGAATAATCATTATGTTCCTCAATTTGAGACAAATTGGGATAATAACTGTACCCAAGTATAGACTGCAGCAGATATATTTGGTCCTTCAATCATACCAGAATATTCAAGAAATAGTTCTGGAACACACAGAACGTTAGCTAGAGGAGAATGACCACAACAGACTTAACTCAACATGTCTTAAAATGTCTTATATATTTCCAGTAATGGAGAATAATAAATAAATAAATAAGGCAAACAACCTTCCCAGCCAATTGAGCTTTTAATAAGTAAAGGAATAAAGCAATATGATTCTTTATTGGTGCAAGTAGATGTAATTCTGAATCATATGGGAAGTATTCAATTAACATTAACATAGATGAGACTTGACAGATGAACTGTCTGGGAACTGTCTTGGTTCTTTTCCCATTAGATATATTTATATAAGCCTGTTTTCCATGTTACACTGATTATCAGTGGACATTAGACTAAAAATGGAGGTAATGTAAAGCCATAAAGTCATCTCTCTTGAAGAGGTTGCCAATCTGCTCGTGACCTACCCATGCACAGTGGAAAAAAACTCTACATACCACTGGCATCCTTTTTGTTTTTGAGCTTGGTCCCCAACACCACTGCAGAGCACCTGTGAGCAGGACCTGCATTCAGCTGACTCACACAGAATAGTCCTTCCAGCATTTGCTTTGCTTCTCTGTAACACCATTGACTCCACTATCACAACAACTCAGCGAGGGCCATAAAAGTGATGTTGTTTGGAAGCCTGGAACAATTTAACTTTATTCCTTATTCATCAAGATTAAACCCTAAAATGTTATGGCACAAACAATGTGACGAAGGTGTGTTGAAAAGGAAAAGAATAGTCAAAACAAACAAAGTCAATATTCTGACCTCAATTATTTTCCAAGCATGAAACCTAGGGGGAAAAAAAGAGTGATTCCCTTAGGCAGTCATACATTGCCATTTAATCAGTTATGCCACATACTATGAGGCAGTCTTTCCATGGAATCAACACCCAACACTGAACACCAATTGTCTTATGCAGAACCAGCCTCACAACTCCAACAGTTCTTGGAAAAAAAAGAAGTGCCTAATCAGAAAATCATTTTAAATAAAATGACTCTTTCTCAATTTTTCTGAAAAATGGAATCATCAGTGCATCCATGATATCACCTTCCTGTGTTGAGCACAGCTGAATTCCACATGTATGCGGGTGATTTGTGGTTTGTGAGCACAGGTTCCATTGCATCATTAAAGGGGCATGGCCTTCCATGCTGCTTTGGGGCCTTTATAGAAGGCCAAACCAGAATCATAAACCAAGGTTTGCAGTGGCTAAAAAAATATTATAGTTCCCTAGTTTATGAATTATGGTTTGGGACGTTTTTACTTGTCCCCAGACATTTAAGGGAAGTTCAACGCTTCCCTGACTATGTGTTTTGTAAGAGGTGAAAAAATAAAATCCCAATTAACTTCTGATGGTTAAAATCTTGCTTGAGTAAGCCTTTGCATTCAGAAACAGAGGGGAGAAGGAAATATGTATCTGATTTCTCCTGTTTGTCTAGAGCTTGTTCCATCAGTGTGAAGAGTTATTTGTGAAGTTACATCTATCACATATTCACACTCACAATTCTGCATATCTTAGCAGTCTGTTAAAGCTTGCACACTTAAAGTGAAGACTCATATGTGGGTGAGAAAAAACCCGAACCACTAGAGATTCTTTAAACTAAAAATCCTGGATAATGATTTCCAGCCTAATCATGGCCAGTCTGACAGTGATGTCTGAAGCTCTGTATTAGTCTCTGGATAGAAAGCTTTACTTGAAGAGCAGGAAGAAGATAAGGAAGAAGCACAACTGCAGCAACAAAAGGCTGATGTCATCATCGTCATCATTAGGGAAGAAGGCACAGCATGGGTGTCACTATTTAGATTTCCAAAGCTTTAGTGAATTCTTTCCCATTGTGCACAAGTGAGAACATGGCCCTACCCAGACACTCCTTTAGGAGCTCATACTGAATGGTGTGTGAGCACAAACCCCAAGGCTACCGAGGCCTAACCACAGAAATTAACTTCTCTTCTTGAACGCTGTAGTGGTGAGAGAAAATCTTTTAATTGCCTTACCATGAGAGCAGCAAAGACAGCAAATCCTCTCTTGCATCATATGCCTTTCTAGTGAACTGCTGTGTAAAAAACAATTCTTAGCTCCACTTCTGGATGTAAATGTCAACAAAAAGATAGATTTTAACTAATTAGGCTGTGAAGATAATCATTAGGCAAACTATTTTGAATATATACATCCTAAATAAATAAAAAATGTATATTTTATATATATATCTATATGTGTTTGTGTGTGTAAAACACAGATTATATTACCCAGGTAACTGGAAGACTCAGTGAAAACTGTTTTTAAAGATACACAGATAAAAAACGAACATATACAACATGGAATATTACTACATGGCTGAAGATGTGTTCATATAGAATTAAAACAAAGTAAATCTCTCTTACTTCAATATTCTCACATCTGAGGGGGAATTGCAGGTTTTCTTCCTTTATTTTACTTTCAATTTTCTTCACATAGCTATTGAACCACAGTGTCAATAATGAAATCTGCCTGTCAGAGGACTCGATAAACTGAGAAACATTATTAAAAAGTAAAAAAAAAAAAAAAAAAACAAAAAAAGACAAACATGGTTAAATCTCTGAATAGTATGGTGTAAAATGAACCATTATTATACCTGCAATGATGTCATCCATCTGCTCCAAAGCTGCCTCCAGCATATGACTAGCGTCAGAAGCCATCATCTGTGATTGCTTCAGATCTTTCTCTTTCCACTGAAAAGACAAATGAAACCATGCGTATTACACTAAATAAGCTGATAGAAAAAGTATGTCACTGTTACAGTATAAATTAAGCCACACAAACAAAAGTTCACGTTAGCAAAAATACAGCCTAGTCAGAGGAAAACTAACAAAACTGTTCCTATAGATCACTTGGGACTTCTAAGGTTTTAATTCATCGTTGATTCATTCTTTGAAGAGACTTTATAAAACAAGGAAAACAAAACCAAACAAACTCAAATACTGGAAGCTTGAGATGCCCCTGCTTCTCATCCTTAACAACGGTTTCTTAGATTCAAAGTTCAGTGCATTTCAACTGGTGGGGAAAAAAAGAGGACTGAATAGGGTTCAGTAAAGGAATGGAAACATGGACAAAAACACATCTAGCCTTTAAGCAGAACTCTGTACAGAGCTCTGCATTTTGATTGCTGCCTTAAGGTTAAAGACAATTTTGAAATAGTTTTTACTCCTTCTTCCTATATCCCTATTCAATCTTTCCACCACTTCTTTCATGACACTGAAAATACAATTCTTTCTGTTCAAATAACAAAAATGCCCCAGGTATGAATTTTCTGAAGTTACTGTTGGCTCTTTAAAACAGGATTAAACACATTCATGTTACCATCCGACAGAAAGGATAACCAAAAAAAAATCTTCCAAAATTATAGTCTCTACTTGTGAGTTGGTGTTGCTGGACTCTTAGTCAAGTCATAGTCGCCGTTGTCAACAGATGACATTTCAAAGGGTGAAAGAATTTATGCAGCCCATTTCCATGCCCATGAGAAAATTGCCTCTGAAATAAGGCCCTTTTGCACATCAGTGCATTGCTGAAGCATGAGACCAGTGCCCACACAGTCAGGAACAGGGGTCTTATGCATGATTTTCACAGTGCTCTAACACACAACTCAAAAAACCCCCCCGATAAAGCCTACAAAGGGTCATAGTATTTTGATTTCTCTTCCATGAAGGGTGCAATTCAGTCTTCTGACATTCAGTCTTCTGATACAGCAAGTTTTAAAATCTGTGATTAAAAACTGTTCAATTTTCACTGCTTTCTGAGCATAACAAAATACCTGTTTGACAACAGATAGAGATATCCTATATTCCAATGCTACTGAAATGCCACTGATCTGTATTTATCATGTGATTACTTTAGCTATGAATTCAGGTATTTTGAATTTAAATAAATATTACAATAATCTTTAATGGCAATTCACACAGATTTGCACTGTGTTCATCCAGTGGCAGTTCAGGCACTGGCCACTGTGGCCAAGTGCATGACTGGTAGCTGAACCACCCACGTTTATTCTCTCAGTTGCAGCCTGACTAAACACTAAAATGTAGAATCAGCAACTGAATGAAGTCGGGTTTAAAATAAAATCTTTGCCATTTTTCCTTTCAGTGGGACTCTCAGGGAAAAAAATAAATCCCTAAGACTACTCTTATGGCTGAGTCCAAATTACTGCATCACAACTGATGTTCAGACTCAGTAATAAGCATGAGTCAATGAAAATTTTTACTATCAAGTTGAAATTATTTTCTTCTCTTACAAACTAAGAATCCTGAGACAGACTTTTCTCCTGAGACACAGACTTTTCTCCATGGTACTGGTGAAATATACACAAAGAAAGATCATTTATTAATAACCTCTGTGTTATCAGTGTCCTGTGTCCATTCCAGTCAATGTATATAACCCCAATATCTAGAGAGACAGATGCAGGAATGAGTCAGAAGCTACAATGTTCTAATTTGAACTCTGCCATTTACAGCTTGTCATAATGGGTAAGCCATTATCTAACTTCAGATCACATCGATCTGAAGAGTAATATGAGAATGCGTTATCTTTAGTGTCACCCAAGGCAAAGATTAATGTAAATGAATGGTTGTTCTGGACACTCCATTTTTGTCAAAATAATATTTTAAGGATGAACAATGCTAAATGTAAGTGAATTTAACCAAAATACATGTCACGCAAATATTTCATTTAATGGCATTGGAAATAACAAAACCTGTGCACAGAATAATCTGGAAAGGCATTAAGTCAGCTGATATAAACCAAAAATTTCAGGACACTCCCACATGTGAGCTTTATGGACACTCCCTCTTATTCTGTTGCTTCAATTTGTTGGTTTGGGGAGATTTCCAGTGTCTGTTGCCACATTTACATGCCACTGAAGACTTGAGAGATCCCTGATTCCCAACCACAGTGAGCCCCCTTCCTTGCAGTACTTCCTGGAGTTCAAAGCAGCCATAACATCAGTAATCATCACCTCAGTGAAAGGCAATCCACCTCCATGAGCGGCTGCCAAGGAGGCACCAAGGATGCCCTGCCCTTTGGCGGATGTGGCCACCAGCCACTCCCCTTGGAAGGCACGGCCACCAGCTGTGACCACCAGCACTGCAGACTGGCTCAAAATCAGAAGGGGAGAAGAGAGTGAAAAATAATAAAAATAGCACAAGGGTTCCATTTCTGCATTGCAGTCCATGCTCTTACTTGTGATTAAAACTACTTCTCCATGGCCTTAAAGCAGCCAGAGCATGGCTGTTGTGACAAGAAATGCAGGGCTACCATTTTTTATTAAACACTGAATATTTTTATTTCCAGTATTTGACCACTTGCAGTGACAAAGGTTCAGAAAATGCTGATACACTCCATTGTATCATTGTACACATCCAACAAACTTGAAAATTTATTTAAAGCAAAGCCTTCCATCAAGACCTCTGCAAAATCCAGAAAGTTTTGCTATAATCTCCACCAGAAGTAAGTCTTGTTTGTCCTCCCAGCCTCCACGCTCAGCCTGTTTTCTCACCTGCATCTCCGTGTATTTTCTGCTTAACTGCACTAAGCTAGAGTAAAACCTGCTGATCAAACAACGATTTATTAATAAAAGCAATGTTCTTTGCTCCACAGCGATAATGTAATATTACTTGCTTGACATCTTTTTCTAGACAGACCTGTTGCTTGTGCTTCAGGCAAGTCTGACTTTCCCAGGCACTCCCTTCTTACAGTTTGACTGTTCTGAGCAATATTATGAAAATAGCTCATTAGATCTCCAGTGTTTTCAGTTACCATTTCTGATCTAGTTCTATAGAAATAGCTGCAATTTTGGATTCTTATTCTAGTGTTATTGAATAACAAGATACCTGTATCGATCCCTCAAACAGGATCCATCCATTTGCGGGTATTTTAATTACAATTTCTTTTACAGTTTTCATTCCTGAATGACATCAACAGATGCAGAATATGAAGACCTATTTAACTATGTAAAAAACATACATATATTTGGGGGGGAAAAAAAAAAGCTTTTTCAGCTTTGATAAGGACTGAACACAAACTGCCTCTAACATTACAGTGCAGACATTAACATTAGCAATTTCTAACCTTCAGTATTTACTAGATTAATTTATATGCCAGCAAAACACAAGAACCAATCTACTCACCTTCTGAAGTCCCTAAGAAGAAAAGAATTTACTTTTTTTGCCTGATCAGTAAAAATTCCTCGCTATTCATAGCCAAAGTTTTACTATTAAGCAGACGTAAGTCTAAATTATCATCGTCCCTTATAAGCCACACACTCATACTAATTTAGAGCCCAGCCCACAGAGATACTGCAAACCTGTTTGTCATAATTACCTAAGCAATGAGATCTTCCAGGAAGTGCAGACAGAGCAAACTGGTCTGAATCCTTTAAATATATTTTGCTAAGCTAGTTTTATCCTATAAGGCCCAGTTTGAGATTTGCATTTCAAATAAAAAGAAAAAAGCTCTGGTAGAATTATTGTGCTTAGACTCAATATCCCTTGCAAATTTCTTAACCTACATTCTGTATGTAAAACTACAGCTTACTGTGTCCAAAAAGAACATAATATTTAACAGACGTATTCACTGTGAACAAGATGTCCTTCAGAACAATGAAAAGCTTTAATTAAATTTGAATCTTTCATGGCTGGCTTGAACCAGCATCTATCCAGAGGTAAGAATGTTAACATTTAGGCAACTCAGATGGTTTCCCAAGGTTGCTCCTAATAATGAGGTTGCCAATTTTATCAGTCATGGAGAGGCGTGTGGTTTTTGACAAAGACTCTAGAAATCCCCATCTTTGGGTCTTGTCGTGGCCTACAAATTCCTCTTCCATTTAGCAGACACAGTGCTCAGGACATTATTAACTACCACCCCCTTTTTTTCCTGGGATGAATAAATACATGTTTGCAAACTGTTTGAATACTCAAATTTGAGCATTACATTGCTTTGTACCTAATGGTATAATGAAATACAAAGCACCTTGAGTAAGCCTCAGAAGTCCTCCCTGCTTTTCTTCAGCTGCAGGATTACTCCTGCCCCAGAATGAAGAAATGCGCACAATTTCCACCCTCCCTATTTCTCCCCTTGCTTCTCCCCCAGCCACATGCCCTGCTGGATCCAGACAGCCCCCAGGAACACAACTGCTGATTCACCTCTCCCACTGGCTCTGCAGTGCTCACAACACCATCACCTACAAAACTTATAAACACATAGGCCTTTCAGAACCTGGCTTAACTCTCTAATTAAGCTAATCGTTATTCCGAAATAATCATCCCCAGCCGCTGGGAGCAGAATTCCTGATGATCCCTAGAATGACTGCCTAAGGAACACTACTTATACAGGATGCTCCAGGGCTACCCAGCCAGAAATCCTATTCATCTGACAGGCTGAGAGTTGGGGCTGTGCAGCCTGGAGAAGAAAAGGCTTCAGGGAGACCTTCCAGCAGCCTTCCAGTACATAAAGGGGCTGCAAGAGAGCTGGAGAAGGACTTTTCACAAGGGCATGGAGTGACAGGACAATGGGTAATGACCTTAACCTGAAGAAGAGTAGGTTTAGATTAGGTATTAGGAAGAAATTCTTTATTATGAGCATGGTGAGGCACTGGAACAGGTTCCTCAGAGGAGCTGTGGCTGCCCCATCCCTGGAAATGTTCAAGGCCAGGCTGGATGGGGCTCTGAGCAATCCGGTCTAATGAAAGGTGTTGCTCCCCATGGCAGAAGGGTTGGAACTAGATTGTCTTTAAGATCCCTTCCAATCCTAACCATTCTTTAATTCGATGATTATGGCTTAAATTTAATTTATTTCTTTATAAAGGCACTACTTGCTCTATTTCCCCTTCATATGCTTCTTTGGAATAGGCAGAAGGGTAAAAAGAACCCTTCTTTCATTGATTGCCCATTATGGGATAAGTAAAAACAAGGCTATTTTTGTTTTCAGGTAGAAAATATTAAGTGCCCACACTAAGGCATAGGGGGAAGGTCTAGAGAGAAATAATCTAAATAAGCTAAACTGGCTTATGCAGTCAGTGGGGTATTACCCTGGCACTGTAAAACTATCACCTTTATGTGCTACTGATAAAAGTTGGAGTGACAAGCAGTAAGAACTATGATGCTTTTAAGCATATTATGCTAAATAATTTGATTTAAAATGTGAAGGGAACTGAATGTAGTTAAATTTACTGCACTGTGAAATAACAAAGTCAAAGCCAAACATTTCTTTTCAAAAACAAACCTGTTAAGTTTGCTGATGCAAGTCTGAATTTT
>VWZG01011593.1:342864-360839 GCA_013396735.1 Grallaria varia
TTTAAAAAATGCAAAATCTGACTGATACTTTACAATGCTTTAAGAAGGCAAATCACCTCACAGTAACTCCTCCGCAGAACTCACTGATATTGAGCTACAGTTACTATTGGTACCACAACCAAATTTCATTAGTCATGTTTGTACAAAGTCTCATCCTTACGTATAAAAGCTGACGCTGACAGAATGGCACATGCAACGTGAGCTCTCCTCAGCTCCTCTCTAGAACAGTTCTAGCAACTGAAACCCCTGCATTCCTTCAGTGTTGCTTTAAGCATTGTTCATAAAAGCTTAAGAAAGCCCTTTATAATTTAATTTTAAATTATCAGATCTTTTAAGTTTTCAGTGTTATATACAGTATAAAAGAAAATGTGATAGCTTCCAACTTCACAAAACATAAAATAAAAATTTCATTCAGTATTTGTTACTGTGATAAGTGAAAAAAAACCCCCCTATTATTTTAGTTCAGTTGTCATCTAACTAGTTCCAACTGCTAACTAGTTAAAATTCAAAAAATACCTCGAAAAAAACCCCACAAGGAATTAATGCTTGGGATTTAAACTTCAGCTGAACAAAACATTATCTGGTAAAATACATGAGAGGAAAGTTTCTGAACCAAAAGTCAAACATTTCTGCTCTTAAAATAAACACAAAGATGAATGGTAAACGAAAGTCAGATTTGGTACTCCAGTTGACATTCAGTTCTAAGGGTTTCAGAACTAGGAAGAGTTAGAGCCTCAAAATTCTGACATTTCAAATAAACTATGTTTGGGTTGGTGTTTTTGTTTTTTGGGTTTTTTTTCCCTTCCACTTTCAGGTATTCACTGGCCTCAAGGTCACAGCTTCAAATTTTCTCCTACGAAGGCCAACATCTCAACTAGACCTTTGAAGTTACTTAACTGCAGATCCAACCCCTGGGAAGCTGCGCACACCACACCTTCCCCGCCATCCTCACCCCATGAAAGTCAGTTCGTGCTCCAGTAAATTGAAAGGTGAGAAGTTATAATAAAAGTAAACACAGAATTATGCACAAATTAACCCTTTCCCTGGAGTAAAGCAGAGGACAGGCCCTTGACAGGAACGGAGAGACATTAGATATACTTGATTAGCAAAAGTTTTCAAAGTAATAATCTATAAAAATACTAAAAATTTAGACAAACTATACTGCTGGGAACAAAGAAACAAACACTCTTTAAACCTTGTGAATTAGGAATAACATGTTTCATAAATAGCTCCAGGGCATTTCCAAAACTCTCTGAAACAAAGGCTTTTCAGCCTGGCCAGAACAAATGGGTGGATCGGGACAGTTCCTTATTCCCAGTGTCCAATTTTTGTTTGCCTTTATGCATTTCAGTAAGTTGTGTAAATGGAAAGAAGTGGATTAGAGGGATGGAACACCTCTGCTAAGGGGAAAGGCTGAGAGAATTGGCGTTGTTCAGCCTGGGAAAGAGAAGGCTTTGGGGTGCCCTAATTGCAGTACCTGAAGGGAGCAGACAAGAAAGGCAAAGACATTTTACAAGGGCATGGAGTGACAGGACAAGGGGAAATGGATTCACACTGAAAGAGAGTAGGCTTCTACTAGATATTAGGAAGAAATTATTTACTGTGACGGTGCTGAGGCACTGACACAGGTCCCTCAGAAAAGTTGTGGATGTCCCAGCACTGGAGGTGTTCAAGGCCAGGTTGGATGGAGCTCCGAGCAACCAGGGCTAGGGAAATGAGTCCCTGCCCACGGCAGGGAGGTGGAACTGGATGGTCATTCTATGATTCTGTGATTGTTGACCATTCAGCTATTATAAAGCCAACTCAACAGAACAAGCATTACTAATAACTAATTCATCTAAGCGCAAATGTATAAATCCCACTAGGGATACAGAAGTGTACATAAGCACTGTGAACCAGAGATTTTGCATTAAATCTTGCAGGTACCACTTGGAATATTAGTTTGAAAATGCAAGATGCTTCATGGAAGCAGGCCAGTGCTAACATAGGGCCAAGGAGATCTGGCATCTCAAAAAAACGTAAGGAGGTCCAATTTTCAAATCTGTTCCTTGATGTACACAGAGGACCAGTTTAAAAATGAGCTGCTTTGCCAACAAAGAGCAAACACTCCTCAGCCAGGTGGCATAGTTTATAGAGCCCATGCAGTCCTTGGTCCTAGTGCCTTGACCTCTATTTATTATTGTCTGCAGTGTAATCAAGATGGATACCCATCAACCTCGTATGACTGAGAGGCAGAAACAGCTCTGTATTTTTGGAACTCTTACGACACCATAAGAACAGTCATGCTCATTCAGACTAAAAGTCTGTCTGGCCTAGTGCTTTGTGTTCAGTGATGTCCAGTGCAACAAAGCTGTATAGCAATCAGTCTCCTGCTCTTTCCCAAGAATCACCAAGCTTGAGACTTTATGGGACACAGACTGGATAGGAACTACGATGTTTCATAAACGTTGAAGAGCCCACACACTGTAGATTTATCTGATTTCTTTTCAAATCATTTTTCTGTAATTTTTCAGTGACTGCTCTGACATTATGGAAAAAAGTAAAACCCAAACAAACAACAAAACAATGATCAACCTTTTTCATGCTACTATCTTGCAGTCTCTTTCCAGTCCTGTTCCCCTTTCTCTGCTCTGACACTGCTGTTTAACTGAAGAGTTGTTATCCTGCAAGTCTCTCCGCTGAGCAAACCCAATCCATATTTTCAACACACTTTCTGCTTCTCTAAATGCTTTCTGTTGTCGCCTTGTACCGTTGTTGAGATGAGATGCCCAAGGCTACAGAGTATTTGACCTTTAGAAAAATTCTTCAAAAGAGTCACATGATGACAGGTGATGTGAATCTTTCCATGCAGAGTAAAAGCAATGAATCTTTACAGAAATAACTCACTTTGGAGGTTTAGAAGAGTGGAGGGCACTAAGTGTTCCTTAAAATGAGAATAGGAGAGGAATGGTAAAGGAATTGGCACCAGTGGATACTGAGATACTAGAGATGTGTTTTTCCACAATAGAACCTCAGAAAAAAGGACAGGATCGACAAGGTAGGAAACTGATTTCCTGCAGTCAAAAGAGGCAATTCTCATCCATAAGATTTCTACAGTAAAAAACTGAGGTCTGGGTCAGACTGCACAGAGAAACAATTCAGCATAGATAGAGTGAAGAGAGATATTTCTTATAATTATTTCTTATTATGAAATCATCTACTCTTGGGTTACTCAGATTATAAAGCTCTGTCCTGAATTTTTCTCAGCTTTATAAATATGATGTGAAGGCTTTTGTGAAATCTAAACTCAGTTTTAGACATAAAGCTTAAAAATTAATACTATAAAGACAACTTTTTTTTCATTTGAAACATTCTGTGCAGCAATTTTTAAATAATTGGAAACATCACTAGACTAGTTTAATATTACCCACCCTGCATCTGCAAATACAAATATGCTGAATTCATACTAACAGGAACTGACAATATCAAGTACTTCTGTATAAACTGGAAGCTTCAGCAGCTATTTTGAGGAAAGTGTCTGTGGGAAACAAAGAAAGAAAAATACACTTCTTCTAGAAACAGCAAATTCAACAAAATTGAATCTGCTTGGATTAAAGGCATTAAACTAGGAACAACAAGTGGATCACTATGAAAGCACCATATCCCACATTACTCAACATACCAATGAAAGTAAAAATTTTAACAGCTGTGTCAGTTTAATGCATGGGCTTATGAACAAAACATTCTTGTACTGATTGCTTCCTGAATATTAATGAAAATATGTTTGGGAAAAGGCATCCTCCAGTTTTTCTCTGCCTAAAGAATAGGTGTAACTGTTGTGCCAAAATAGAGTCTTTCACCCGGTGTGCAAGAGGCCAATCCACACACAGAGCCAAGGCGTTTGATTTATTCACAGTTCTGCAGAAAGGGGTGTTGGGTGGCACATCCAAAAGCCAGCACCACAACAACCCAAACTTGTCACTATTTGTACATCCTAGCAAACAAAGGCATTAATGGTTATGAGCTGCAAGTTACCCAGTTCTCTTAATATTTAGTATTCTATCTTTTATTGGTTAATGATTCCCTCACTTCTTACGCTAATTAGCCCATGTGCTCAGTCTTTGCCTTCTTTTGGATCAGTGGGTCAAGGACTGAGTTGGTGGTCATGCTCTCCCCTGCCATAATTACCTTTTACCCAGTTGGAGCTGATTACAGCACAATTGGTGGGTTGGCTTTATCAGTTTCTCCCTCACCTTGGGAGTTCTGCCAGAAGTCCCCGTGGCCTGCAAGTTCTGCATTTGTTATGTCCCTTACCAGTAGCACATCCTTCTTCCCAAGCTCAGATCCCTAGGTCTGAGATCCCTGAAGCATGTCAAGCCCCAAACTTTAACAAGGCAATTCATCTTTCTAACACTTGGACATCATAACCAAAAGGCAAAAATTCTTCATGGCGAGTTAAAACCTGATTTAAAATGACGTATTTTGTTGTTTTTTTCAGAACACAGGACATCTTACTCCTTGCAGAAGAAGCCAACACAAGGAAGCTGCTGTATCAAACACCGTGCCAGAGCTGAATTCCTAATCAGAGGATGATACAGTCCCCTCCCACATTTACTTTCTGTACTCAATGGAGTAACATAATTTTCTAATTTTGAAAAAACGCATTATACAGAGAGGTAATGCTGCAAGACAGACAGAACAGTAACTTGATATCCAAGAGCAACATTTAATACTTTGAAGATTTGCACAGGAGACAGAAATTTGTGATACCTCCCAGCTGAAGAAACATTATTACAGGTGGCAAGAATAATGCAACATCCTTTATCCTTGTTCTTCCAGTGGATCCTAGAAGAAAAATGAATAGCAAGATGCCTAGAGACAGAGTAAGTATGCACTGAAACCAGAAGCTGACTTTAGAGGGAACACGCAGCAGCCCACAATGAATGTGTGACAAGATATATAGGTCTCCTCACTGACCCGTTCTATAGAGAAGCTGTATTTGCTCACAGAAGCACATGTTTACCTAGTGAAGGATCTTGATGGAATTACCTCACTGAAAACCCACCCAAGGGCTAAGGTTTTTTGTTTCACATTCATCTATGTGCACTGTTACCATCACCACAAATGAAACAAGTAAGTTAGGTAAAAAAAGGTAATTAAAAAAAAATAATTGTATGTCAAGTTCTGAGTATCTGGTCAAAATTTTTTATACACTTAGAAGAAGTGCTCAACATGCTGCTTCCATAAAGTGGAAACATCTAATGGCACAGGATGCAAAACTGATCCTGAAAGTCTACTGTAATATATAGCACCTTTTAGTATCAGCCATAGCAGGTGTTCTCAAGTGCTTACCACCCACAAAGCCCATCATGCCATTTCTGCCAACCATTTCCAGGTTCCATAAAAATTTAGAATGAATAAGTTTCCATATCAAATCACGTTATCAAGGGTAAGTGAAACCAATGTAGATTTCTGCTTATAAATTATACATGATACAAAGCACTAAGTGATAAGAAAAATCACAGCCACAGTTCCATGCATCAGAACGCCTCTTTGAATTTGCAAAACTTTAAAAGTATGTGTCATGTCCAGATGGAGAGTAACTGCTCAGTAAAACCAGTTCCCCCATAAGAGTCTCTAAAGCAGGCATATTCAGTCAGTTTGGCTGACAGGTTTCCTTGCACACTTGAGGCAGAAAGCTTTGGGAAACTTTCCAAATTAAAAATTGCCTTTCTCAACACAAACTGAATGCAAGAACTGAACCTAGAAACAGACGTATTCATAAACTCAGTATTCTTCTAGTTTTTATATACATATTTACATCTGAAGTTCAGGATGCTGTCAGCATAATTAGTCACTGGGGTGTATGTAAAGGATCCCTTTTGTTCTCTTTTAATAGTGAATTCCCATTATGGCATGAAAAAAACCAAAAGTTAAGCTATTACAATGAACATACATAGGATTTCTCTAGATTCCTTTCTAGGTAAGTATTTTGATGAACTACTTGAACATGAACAAGGCCCCAAAATATTTGCCTAAATAAAACCATAGCCTAAACTTTGTGCTACCATGTGTTACTCCCAGTCCAAAGTAAAACTCTTTCATAGTGTTGAAATAAAAATTGCAGTTGTTACTGCAAGTGCTACAGTATAAAAGTATCTGATGAAATATATAGTTATAAAGTTAGTCAGATTTTACTGGCTCTGAAATAAATGCACTAGACACCTTTGTACTGGAATAGAAACAGAATTCTTATATTACTTTAAAGGCCCCGAATGTCATTATAGCAAGGCCAGAAGTCATAAAACACAGTGTCAAACCCAGCAGTGACACCTGAGGGCACACCAAGTGTCAGGCTTTTATACATCCTGTCTTATTTCAGAGTATTTCATGCTAAGACTCAGAGCAGCATTTTGGAACTGTTTGAAAGTTCTACTACTCATATTTGGTCTGATTGTGAATAAACCTGTGGAGTTTCCTGAGGCAGTAACTTAATCACATATTTTACTGTTTGATAAGAATGCCTTTATCAGATCTGTTTATTAAAACAGCCACAAAATGGAATTATTTCAAGATAATGACTTGCAAAGTCCTTTAATCCCTAACAGCTCCCAGGTGATTTGTCTGTATGAAAAGTATCTCCCAAGTTTCTTGCACATGCGGCCAAGTGACAGTGCATGAAAATCAAAATTAAAAAAAAAAAATTAGAAAAAAGACTGAGCTATTCAAATGACTGTCCATTGCAGGACAGTATTTTTTCCCTCTATTTCAGAAAAGAAAATTAAATCAAAATTTACTATCAGTTTCTTTAGTTGATTTAATTATCCAGAAAATGGATTAAAGTCTGCTTCCATACTAGTAATCATGGCATCTTTATATTTTCATACTAAATTTGTAAGGAAAATTTGACTTGATGTAAGAGAGACTCAGTCCCCTGTGTTTCAGTGCTTTTCAAAAACTCTCAGTGGAAATACACAAGACAGTTTTATTCATCCCAAAATAATATATATCCAGTCCTTTCCTACTTGAAAAGAAGAATATGGTCATACTGACAAACACTAAAACACTGTTCTGTCATGAAGAATTTTTTTTCTTCTCTATTAGTCCTTATCGAGAAGGGATTGTTTTGCTTCATGACTGTACTGTGCTGTAAACAGCATTGTTAGCTCTGCTAGTTAAGAAAAGCAAATAAAATACATTTACAGTAAAATTATATTTATGAGCATACTGCCGGGCAAACTAGGCAAGCTGCCTAGCATGGCACTTTTATCAGCCTCAGCCAATTTGGAACCTCTTCTTCTAAGTACCCAAATCTGGGTTTCCAAAGGAAGCCAGCAGCTGCTGGTCCCGCTCCCAATTAGTCCCGGATAATCAGGAGCTTTGATTAACTAAAAACTACAAATGACAGGGAAATACAAGCTAAACTCATTCTAGAGTATGAGTTCCTTTTATAACAAATCATTTACTCTGAACACAAACTCCTCTCCCCATATTAAATAAGAAATTGAAATGCAGTCTTCTAAACTACATCTTTTGCCAGTGGTTTATGTGAAATAAAAACCAGCTGAGCTTCACAACCTATAAAGGAAATGGAAGATGCTACTAAATTTCCCAATTCAAATAGAGAAGGCATTCCAAGAGATTTGGACCACAATTCTTGAAACAGTTTTCTAATCCTTAGCCTAATTTACAATTATTACAAAAGTTGCATGCACTGGATAAAGTGTGGGTGAGTAACTATTGTGGGCTATTAAGTATTTTTCACAGCACTACAGTATGCTCTGCAAAAGCAGGCCAGAACACATATTTTTCTTGCATAAAAGCTTGTTTTAACAACTCTCCTTTCTTCTAGTAACAAAAGGTTCTAATGAGATTTTGTTTTTGTGCACATGAAGTTTGCTAGATCAGACTACAAACTGCACTTCAGAATTTCAGGTAAAATTACTACTTTGGATTCATTCAGCCTTCTAAACTGAAGAACATTTTAATTCAAGAAATAGTTAACTAATCATTTTTAACGTCTATGACTGAGATTTTCAGGTTTAATATAATCTGTACTAACAATAAAGTACTTTGTACATATACTTTTAATTACAGAAGACTACTCTCAAGAAAAGAAAATATTCACTAATTGTGCTTTTTTTTTTTTTTCCAGATGTAACGAGCACATTTTTATGAGAATCACATATCCTGTTTTCATTTACATTTTACAGCCAGTCCGTGTTTCTGGTCCATGCAAGCAATCTCTGAATTTTAAGATTTGTTCCTCTTGCATTCTTGAAACAATTCAAGTATGTATTAGAAAAGAGTTTACAGCAAACAATTTACTTATATATGTATATATACTTCCAAGGCTCTTCCACAAATGTACTTTCAGTTTAGTGAGGGGAGGTATTTTTGATTGTTTGGTAGTGGTATATTATTTTGTTGTTTGTTTTCTTTTTTGTTTGTTTTTTTTGTTTGTTTGGTTTGATTTTTTTAGTTGTAAGTACATTTAATGCACAGTTAACAAGGGTTGCTGGGGTTTGTAGGGTAATAAGCTATTACCACATTTCCTACAGTCTCATGGCTTCTGAACTTGTAAATGTATGTCCTGAACACGTCTCAAGATCCAAAGATCCAGTGACTTGTTTTGCCATTTCTTCTCCTGGTCTGCTGGGTGACCATAAATCTGGCGATGGTAAGGCCATGGGAAGAAGACGCATGCTCTTGTGATTTCTCACTTGTACCCTCACTGCAAAGTATACAGATAGGCTACAGTCATATATAAACCAAAGCACAACTTCATACCTTAGGTTGGGCATAAAAAACCTGAAAAAAGAGGTTTTCCACAAGAAGGAAAGGAATGGAATTAATACTAAACTTCAGGTAAGAGGCCGGCACTTAAACCTAATGAAAACACTTTTAGGAAGGGAAAGTTATCACAGAATAACTGAGTCACACAATAGTTGAGTTTGGAAGGCACATCTCCAGATCACCTGCTTCCATTCCTAGGAGATTGCCATTCCGTTCCTGGGTTCACATGGGCCAGAATGTCACTAAGGCACTGCCCCCAAAGATGATCTAACAGCAATTTCATATGAACTACAGAATGATGAAACATTTTATGTAAAAGATGGAGAAGTCTTATGCAAGAAGATCTTAATACATCCCACGTCTAATACTGCAAACAGCAAATACCATCCAGAAGAAAGGGAAAAACTTTGCTCCCTAGGATGGTTTGTGCTTGTTTCCTATTTAAAATATCAGATTTTCCTCCTCAAGGTCATCGCTAGAACATTTTTTTTTCCTCTGGAGCGAAAGAAACTTCAGAATACTTCTGTTTAGGAGCTGACTGGATTATGTGCATTAGTTTATCATCATCACCAAAAACCACATTCATAAATCTTACTGCAATGACATTAGAATAAGATGTTCTGATTGTGTGTTATTAAAGCAGATGCTTCCATCTGTACTGTACTGTAGTGGAATAAAAATATGATTCACTATATTCAAGAGGCACTTGGCAAATATGTTCCCCTGTCCAACTGAGACTTCTGAAATAAACTTTGGGCTGAAAAGAGTGCAAACTGGAAACAAAATTACTTTTTTGTATGAGCAGTACAGACAGAAATAAGAAGGCATTCCCAGCTAAGTCACCTCTCAATGGGGAGACCAACCAGATCTGTTTTCAGAAGACAAAGTAAAACAGCAGTTCCCATACTGTAACTGCTGAAAATCCAGATTAGAACGCAACAGCCTAGATTTATCTTTAGTAATTACTTTAACTGGCACACAATCTGTTGATCTTAAAGAGTATGAAGACCTAACCAACAAGTGAATCATCCTCCATGAATATTCATACATGTTATGTTGCTCTTATGAAAACAAGACTCAGTCAGCATATGATAAGCAAAGACAGGCTTTGGACCTTTTTCTTCCATCCAGTGTGACTTGACTTTGATCATTCAGTCTTATTTCATCCCTCTAGTCTACTTTGAGATTCTGATGAAGGACAATCAGGCCTGCTGATCTTTTTCTCCAAATTCATATCTGCTTCAGGGAACCATCATCAACTTAGCACCGTGCTCTTGGGTGATAAGCAAAAGACTTCCCACACAATCACCAGTTCACACTCTCCCACTGGAACTTTTTGGAAGTAATCTCCATCATTTAGCATTCAAAGAATGCTGTCTGCCACATACTATCTGGTCACTATCAGGTTTCTTACCTTTTCCCCTCTCTAAACCACAGTGTTTTATTCTTCCCGGTATTCAATTCTCAATTTTAGTCTTCAGTCACTTCAGAAAAACCTGGAAAACTCAGCTAAATAGACAAACGCACATTTTTATGTGGATATAAAATAAATATAAGAATACATTTTACGTATCACATACACAGAACTGAGAAAACTACTCATGGTTACCCATTTGTTTGTTGGTAATCTGACAGAGAAATAACGTCCTGTCTTATGCATGCAAAGATACCAAATTTTCCTTTTTGATCAGTATGAAAATATACAGCTTTTTGCCCTCAGCAACTTTGGGTCATAGAACTTCCAGAAATACTAGTAAGACCCACAACACTCACAAAAATCTTGCTTTACAGGTTATCAAATTAGAGTTTAAAATCCAGGTCGTGCTTACAGTCCTTTAAACCACTACATTGTAACTCGATAGCTGCACAGTATAAACACAAATTGACCTAAACCGGCAACAGTGCCACAAGGGTTTATTTTTTATGTTCATTTCAGAAAGAAATTATCGTTGTAATTTAAATTCTTTGTTCTCTACGTCAATGAATTGCCAAATAAGAGCTATTGGGGAATGGTTCTACAGCAAATAAACACATGAAGATGCAGGGAAACAAAAGAGGTAACTGCAGTGTTAAAGGTCACAGAGATTGGAAATAAAAACATCATACTAAAACATGTAAGCGGAGGCATCTAGCTTAAAAAAAAAAAAAAGCATCTTTATTTTGTTGCTTAATGTGCATCTGTTTAAAAGAGAACTACAAAATACTGTAAAGGTGTGACAGGAAGAAATTCAAGCTGTCACAGTTTATCAAAGACATGTTACCACCTCAGACCTGGTGCTTAGACAGAGTCAAAGAACAGACTCTCCAAAGTGGGATTCTTCCTTTCTTCAGCTCTACAAAGTAACAGGTGAGTCAATGGCACTGAACAGACAAAAGTGAACTTGGGAAAATTCAGAGAACTTAAAATAATTCATGGCTCAATCTTTCTTAATTTTCGAGGGGTCAAGTTACTGAAGCAAAGTTGTTTTATACACATTTACTGAAGACTGGGAAGTGATCAAGTGTGCCTCCAGGGGCAGCCACTGCTGCTGAACTTTATTGAACAACTAATGAGAATTTCAAGATCATACCTTAAGAAGCTGAAATGATCTCTGAGGATGAGGTGGCAAACATGTGATAAACATCTCCAAATATTTCAGTGATTAAACTTCACTCTCAGAAAAGTAACTCCTGAAGGTTCTAATCTAATGCCCTAAACAACATCATCTTCTGTTGTATCAGTATCTCTATGCTACTGGGTATTTCTGGAAAACACAGAAAAGCCTTTCTTTGTACAGCTTGTTCAATGGTAACATGTTTGCACCTATACTGAAGTGATCATTATCACAAAACACATTTTCTTATCCATCAGTTTCTGCTTTGAGAAACACTAAATCATCATATTATAGACTTCCAAGGCAAGGAGATGGTTTCATCCTATTCCTGTAAATATCTTTTTTCTCGGGGAGAAGGGAACAGGAGGAAGGTGGATTTTTTTTCTAATAAGCAAAGCCCCACTGAGGTTCTGTTTTACCTTTACGAGGTAAACTTTTGCTAATCTTACCAGGTCAAGGCTCTTTGAGCTCAAACAAATCCTTAGCTGTGGGGGAAATGAGCTAAGTTTCTGGTTTGAGTAGTCTAATAAGAGGGAAAGTAGTATCTAGGGACAAGTGCTTTATCAGGTTTTGTGGGAGTTTGTTTGTTTGTTTTGAAAAGAGAGACCGGAAAGAGGCAAACAGGAAACAGGTAAATGAGGGCTAGAAGCAGGGCTGCACATGGAAAAATAAAGAGGTGGCTCACTAACTTCTGTTCTGTTTCATTTTCCCCTTTTTTCCACTCATAGGATATTCTCCCTCTGCCTTTCCTGCCTATTCCCTGACCCTATCAAAGTGTTCAGGGAAAGTGATTCTTAAGATCTCCACTTTCTCTTTTCCATCTGTTTTCTCCCCATCCTCCATTCAAACATACTCTTCCACACGAAGTCACATTATGCTGCCTTAGAGCCTGCACAGTCAGCCTGTGGTGACCAAGAGATTTGGTGTAACAAGCATGGCAGGAAACTGGGAGAATTGATTGAAGAGTCCAGAAAGCATTTCTCTAGCCTGTGCCCACACCAATATATTCTCGCTTTATTACATGCACACCCACCCTGATCACTGCTGCTTCCATGGTAAGAAGGATGAAGTGAGATCGGATACAGCAGGAGTGAGGGGAGGATTGTGTTATTATCTCATCTTTACTTATTCCTTCCTGTCCTTCCTGCATATATCAGAGTCCTCACATGGACAGGGTTGCTGGAGTGAAATCAAGATGGTAGCAGCAGTGCCCTCTGCCACCATTCCTCTAATGCCTCTACTTTCTGGGACAGGAGAAGAAAGGGAACATGGAATCAGGGAGCAATGCTCCCAACCCAATTCCTACCACGCTTCAGTCACACAGAATAACCAGTTTCTGCCCTTTAATTTGGGCCTTCCATAGGGCAGAGTCTCAGATGTATGATAGATAAACTGCTGTATGTTTTGCCAAGACACTTGATTGCTACCTGGCTTAGGTAAATAAAGCATTTAAGTTTCCTAAAGTGATGCTAAGATTAGTTTGAAACTGTTACAGGCACGCCATGTGTCTCCACAACAGACGCAAACACCAGCAATCAGTGGTAAAACTAGTTCTGAACTTTGTCTCAGCTTAACTCTTGTTACTGGGGACTTGAAATTATTTTATACATTACGAGGTTTTTGTTTTTCTTTTTTTTACATATTATTTTTTCCTTACATTCTGGCACCAAGCTATACTTGTCCTCCAGAGGAAGCTAAGACTGAGTTCTCCCTCTGCTCAAATTTACACTGGGTTTCCTTGAGGTTGCTCCCAACTGGAACTATGAGCAAGTGGATGAAAAATCCACACCATTTAAAAACAACACATATTTGCTTAGGTTTGTCCCAATTTGTCCTTTCACTCCCCTAGTTTACTGAGTTTTACTCCAAAGCGTAAAGATTCATTGCTTTTACACAAGTTCATACAGCAGACCCAAGTGAAAATCAGGAACACAAGCAAAGAAAATTAATAAATATGGAAAGCTGAAATTCTGCTTTCTTTGGTCTCCCGTCTACTCCTTCCTCATTTCCATACAAGTTTCAGAATTAAATCCTTTATGCACCTGTTCACAAAACCCTCAAAGCAACCACAGAGAAGTGCCCCTCAGCGCCCCCCCTCCTGCCAAAACCTTCAAATTAAACCCCTGAAATTGCAAACGCCCTTGATGGCTGTGGAAACACAATGTGTTGTACATGCAAATCTTCAAAAGCACGCATTGCACTGCACCTGTGTACAGTGAGATCCGCAGCCAAATTGATACTCAGCATCTTATTTTGCCCCGTGCAAAACTGAACAAAGGGTGATACGCAAAGGAGTGTGATTCCTTACCCTTCTTGCAAATGTGAAGGGGGAGGCATTTTTATCGCAGCAGCGCGATAACATGAGCGCGGGCCGAGGGAACTGGAGATGCCCCCACACCCCCTCACACTCCCACCTCCCTTATCTCCGCACTGCGAAAGCGGCCCGGAACAGCCGCTTTCATCTTCCAGCTGGTCTTTCCTCGCCACCCTTTGAACGATCTTATTTCCCCACTGCGACGACCCAGACTACCCACATACCTCTTTTTTTTTTGGAGTAAATTGTCAAATACAGACTGAGGGGGGCGGGGTGTGAAGAACACCTCGCTTGCGCTCCAGAGAACTTGGCTGCAGCTGGATGTCGTTACCGCCAGCAGTTCCGAACTCGCTGTTCCACGCCAGCCGAGCGCTTTATTTACTGAAACACCGGCCGAACTCAAGTTTCGGAGCTGCGCTCGCTGCGAGGATAAATATTTAACTTCCAGGAGCCGCGGCTGTTCAGAAGCGCCCCCGGCGGTGCGGAGCGCCCCGGTCCCACCGCAGGGGCGGCCAGGGAGAAGCGACAGGCGCTGCTGGAGGGCTCCGGTCCCCGCGGTCACACGGCGAGCCCGCACCCCGCTCACCTTCTCCAGCTGCTCCTGCTCCTGTTCCTGCCCCACGGTGTCTCCGCAGCGCCCCGCCGGGATGGCCGGGATGGCCGGGCTCGCTCTCCGCCGCCTCCCCGCGCCGAGGGACGCCCGGGGAGCGCCCGAGCCCCGCGGCCAAACCCTCCCTTAGAGCCCGAGCAGATCCCGGCGCCGATCCCGGCTCCGCTCGGGGCCGCCCCCACGTGACAGCGGCCGCCCCACCCCCGGGCAGGTGCTCCAGGGAATTTCTGCGCCGGCGGGAGCGTTTGGACAACTTGCCTGCAGTTTCTGAGTTGTGTCCTTCGTGTCGTCATTGCTGAGAAGTTGAGCTACTGAGTAAAGCTGTGCTCGGTTTATTAACTAAAACATGCTACCCGGCGTGTTGTTTTTTTTCCCGCGGATATTCCGGCATTCCTACATACCAGGGATTTTCTAGGTTAACAAAAAACATTGTATTACTAGCAGAGCAAAACAATACGCTCTTTCTCCAAAGATTTAAAAATCAGGTGTTACCCTACTCAAAGCACTTCCTATCTGCTTTAATTCTTTTAGCAGAACAGCAGCATAGGTCATTTTTATTGGTAAAAGTGTTTTATGTCGTATTCCTGTTGACTCCTGTTTAAAAAACATTCTCTAATGCTCTGCTTATGATTGCAAAAATGCCTAGTGAGGAAGTCTCCAGGGAGTCAAACATTAAACAAAAACTCCCAGTCAAAAAATGTAGGTTTTTGTTCTGTTTCTAGAGATTCCTGGATTACTTCTAGAAATATGAAAAATGCTGGAAGTTTTGGTCATTGGGAGTTTGCCGGTCCTTTTGGGTGCCTTAGTGATCTGACATCTGATAAGGGTTTCTGGTGACCAAGCAGGTCATCCCACCCGTGCAATACTGTCACAGCTCTTTCACAGCTTGCATGTGCTCAGTGCTTACGATGATGTCAGTTTTCCAGGGAGCTGGCTAAACAAAATTAACCATTTAGCAGAAAGTGAGATAAAGAGTCTGGAGTCACATGTACAATGTAATTTGCACACAGTTTCCACTGTGGTTGTATTTCAACAACCACAGTTTGCTGTCTTCCTTCTGTGATGATGCTGACTTTCACCTAAATAGCCTGAGCATGTTTAGTATGCATAATGTTCTAATGTAATTTTGTTACTTATAACAATTCACCTCAATTTTAAAATCTCTTTTTGCCCAGTGTAAACTTGCAGTGTATTTGAAAAGCTGTAACATCTTGTTCCCTGTTACCAACTGATGCACTCTCTAACCTTGGGAAGAGTTACGTATTATTTCAGTTTTGTTTTAAACTTGTGTGTAACACCAAGACTATGAATCACATACCAGATATTCCAGATAAAGAATTGGACCTCACGTACAGAGAAAACATGCCCAAGGTGTGAGAGGGAGAGAATGGGAAGTGCAGTAGAACGCCTTTGAAACATCTCTGAACATGCTAAAGAATAATTAAAGCTGGCTAGAATCCATGGGCTGTGTATTAATTTGGCTTTTGAATTTTTCTTGTCTTTCCTCTCAGCTTCGGGTCACATAGAGGAGTGATGAAAATGACAGTGGTGGATAACATTTGCATCTTTTATAATACTGATGCAAAAAGTTATTATATAGCACTTCTGAAAGAGTCAGTGGAATTTAGAACAACCTGGGCAAAGCTGGGAGTCTTTTCAACACCAGCCTGATTTCCTCTCCTTTTCCCCAACTCACTGGAAGTCTAGGACAGGTGTCTGGGCAACTTTCCACATGGTAGAAGCAGCATCTGAGACATTGTTTAATCCCTTATGGCCATAGAGGGTTGTTACCATCTTTCTTGACCTGGAACAGCCAAAGCCCTGCTGGTACAGGCTGTACCCCAGTGTTGTGATGGGAAAAGCAGTGTCAGCTGGTGCATGGGAAGGCGAGCATGGCCTTGCACTAGAGCTGTCCTGGGGAAGGGCCTGGAACCGTGAGGCTCTGCAATTACTGCCACTCCCTTGGGAAGCACAGGCAGAAGCAGAGAGAGGCTGAACAGCACAAGAACGCAAAATACTGTCTTGCTGCAATGTTCATGTGTCATCATCGTACAGTCCCGTTTCTGGTTTGTTTGGTTTTTTTTTTTAGATAATATTATTGCATCACTGGAGAGCAGAGAGAATCCTAGTTTTGGGCTCCCTTTAGCTTTTTGATCCTGTCTATCCTGTTTAATGTAAGTGTAAACAGTAAATTAATCCTGCATCTCTCTCTCTCTCTCTCACTGTATCAGATCTCAGAAGCACTCCCTCAGCTGTCCTGGCCTCTTGGCTAATTACCATTCCAGAAGTCCCCCCTTCAATAAGAGTGGTTTGTTTCTTTGCAGCAGTGGTGCACTCATGACTGTCACAAAGCTGGCATTGTGTTAAGTCTTCGCCTGTCTTATATAACAATGAAGTTTATTCAGGGAGAGCAGAATCATCCTTCTTGGAAAAGACCTATGAAAAAGAAGTCAGGAACCCCAAGAGAGAACACTGCTGGACATCGCTTTTCTGACCATCTTCATTTCTTCCATCTCTAAAAGCAGTGCAAAGTTGTCTATGAGATCCCATGTGCTGCTCTATAACAGTTTATCTTAATTGGATATAAAGACCAGGGTTTATTTTTATGTTGTTATAACTTACGGAGCAGAACTGTCTGAGTTTCTCTTCCTCAGTGTCACAGTCACGTTATGGGTCACTCAGACAGTGCTGGGAGGCCCTGTGTTTCCGTTCAGGTCATATCCCTGATCCTGCAAGTGTGCCTCGTTGGTGCTTAGGCTTATGCATTCAGTGGTTCTTTCCTAGTGCTATTTGGTCCATTATTGGATTATGCAGAAACGTGGCAAAATGGCTCATAGTCCCTGAAGGGCGAGGGCCAAAACAGACGCTGAGATGAAGTCTCTAAATGGCTGTGCTCCCTAGACAGAAACTTGTGGCTGTAAGGCAGGAGAAAACATCCGTGTTTTGATACATCAATTTGCAATATGTTCCAAACTGCTGATTTATTTGCTGAAAGGTTTTTATAAGGCTTTGATTTTCCTGTTTATAAAGGAGAGTAAATTAGCTGCAACTGAAGCAGTCTAAATTCAGTCCCAACCGCTCTGATGTTTTGTTATCAATTCATTCAAGAATTCTCACAAGAGATACCTAACACCTCATTTATCAAAAGCTTTGTTTCAGGAAAACTTTCCTTTCTTTCCCCAAATCACAGGTACTCATAGTCTGTGCAGGCTTTGAAACACAGGGGCGTTAAAACAATGAAGAAACATTGTGATGTAGGACTGTGAGAGCTGCAATACTGTGTAATCTCTTGTTTGGGAAAAAAGAAGTGATCCACTTAAATCCTAGGAGATTGCCTTTCATTAAACATGGTTAAATCAGCTGTAGATAAGAAATAATGTATTGGAGAGTCCTCCCCCATTGACTCTGTACAGCTAATCCATTACATCTCATTAGAAGGCGAAGCATAGCCTGCCTTATCTTTAACAGAGATTTGTGGCCAGTCACGTTACCAATTTCCTCTGGCGAGGTTCACAACCTTTTATTACCCTTCAAAACCTTTTTTTTTTTAGCATATGCGGTATGTTCTTTTATTTAGTGGATAAGATATGCTTGCATTTTGGGTTTTTTTTATTGCTGTTTGTTTGGTTGGTTTGGGTTTTTTGTGGTTTGGTTTTGTTTTTGTTTGGGGTTTCCCCCCCCC
>VWZG01011593.1:366736-426789 GCA_013396735.1 Grallaria varia
ATTTATTTATTTTTTATTTTTATTTTTGCATCTGTATAAAGAAGAGCTAAGGCTTTAAACTGCTCTTTGTACCTTTTCTGTCAAAGCTGTTTTACCAACTGTACTTGTGGCACTGGAAAGCTGGCATTAAAGCAGCATGCATCTTGCAGACACATTAAAATTGCTTTTGGAAAAATACAGTGTGAGCGTAAAGCCAAAGTAAATCTTTGCAGCTCTTGCAGGGAGAGCCATCCCTCTATATGGGACAGTATTGATTTCAACTGTCTTCTAATCCTCATTTGAAGCCAATAGTAATAATGGAAGCAGTATAAGACTGTGCCTTTAAAAGAAAAAAAGCAGTTGGTCATATATGTTTTTTAAATTAGATATTCTGTTCAAACATGTGTGTTATTTAAATTAAATAGTCTGATAAAGCTATATTTAAAAACCCCCCAAAACACTTAGTTCTTTCTGGGTGTTAATAATTGCAGATAGTTTCAGGTATTACATGAGATCAGAAAAAAAAAATAAATTACATGATATAAGATGCGTTGCTCCCAAAACATAAAACGTGTTACTTCCAAAAATACTGTATAGAGGATTACTTATAAAATAAGTTATTACAAAATAATATTTGGATAACAGTTGAATGTGTGAAAAATTTTATTATCTAATTAATTGCATTAGCAACTGTTGTTTATATGTAGGATTCTTTTGTATTCCAGCTAATTAAGCAAATTATGACTAACTTTTGGGTTATGGAACAATCAGGTGTGATAATCCTCAATTTAAATGACCTTTATTTTGACAACCTAATTAAAGTACTGTTGCTAACCTCATGTATCACAAACATGGGACAGGAGAACCCAGGTAAGAGTTATAAAATGGTCCCATTTTCAATGATTTTATGCCAATCATATTTCAAATCAAATGAATGCAACATCACATCACACAGATTGAGCGTCCCATATGAAAATACAGAAAAGTTGGTCTAGTTAAGCGATTCTAGTTCGCTTTGGAGCTTCACCAACTTTCAGGAGGGGCACTGCTTCGTAGAAAAAAAATAGATGCCTGACAAGATGTTCATTTTTCTCAGTTAACTTCCCAGAATGGCTTAGATAGTGCCCCAGAGACAACTCCTTCTCTTTGCAGGTAACTGCTGTTGTCATCAATCACCTGCCCAAATTCAAGGTTCCTCAAACCAATACTCTTCCTGACAGTGGAAATTGTGAGTCTCGTGTCACTGAAAATCCCTGAGATAAACAGGTCTGTCCCAAGGCTCAATAGCCTGGTACTCAGAGAATGTTCTGATGTCTAACCTGACTGCAGTTTAAATTATTTCTGTCCATTGGTGATACGGGGTACAGATGCTTCTCTTCTGCTTTACAGTAGCTTTTTACATACTTGAAGCTTGGCTTTTTCTCTTTTTTCTTTTTTTCTTTTTTTTTTTTTGTAATTTTGAAAAGCATTCCTGCCTAAATGTAGTNACTGAAATAATTTTCTTTTTTTTTTTTTTGACATCCTGATAGGAGATAGCGTTTTCCACAGTGATGCAGGTTCAGCACACACTTCAGAGATGATGGCCTCTGGGACTGAAATACCTGATTTCAGATGGCTCCCTCTCTTTTATTTATTTATTTTTTTTTTTAATTTTTATTTTTGCATCTGTATAAAGAAGAGCTAAGGCTTTAAACTGCTCTTTGTACCTTTTCTGTCAAAGCTGTTTTACCAACTGTACTTGTGGCACTGGAAAGCTGGCATTAAAGCAGCATGCATCTTGCAGACACATTAAAATTGCTTTTGGAAAAATACAGTGTGAGCGTAAAGCCAAAGTAAATCTTTGCAGCTCTTGCAGGGAGAGCCATCCCTCTATATGGGACAGTATTGATTTCAACTGTCTTCTAATCCTCATTTGAAGCCAATAGTAATAATGGAAGCAGTATAAGACTGTGCCTTTAAAAGAAAAAAAGCAGTTGGTCATATATGTTTTTTAAATTAGATATTCTGTTCAAACATGTGTGTTATTTAAATTAAATAGTCTGATAAAGCTATATTTAAAAACCCCCAAAAACACTTAGCTCTTTCTGGGTGTTAATAATTGCAGACAGTTTCAGGTATTACATGAGATCAGAAAAAAAAAAAAAAATTACATGATATAAGATGCGTTGCTCCCAAAATATAAAACATGTTACTTCCAAAAATACTGTATAGAGGATTACTTATAAAATAAGTTATTACAAAATAATATTTGGATAACAGTTGAATGTGTGAAAAATTTTATTATCTAATTAATTGCATTAGCAACTGTTGTTTATATGTAGGATTCTTTTGTATTCCAGCTAATTAAGCAAATTATGACTAACTTTTGGGTTATGGAACAATCAGGTGTGATAATCCTCAATTTAAATGACCTTTATTTTGACAACCTAATTAAAGTACTGTTGCTAACCTCATGTATCACAAACATGGGACAGGAGAACCCAGGTAAGAGTTATAAAATGGTCCCATTTTCAATGATTTTATGCCAATCATATTTCAAATCAAATGAATGCAACATCACATCACACAGATTGAGCGTCCCATATGAAAATACAGAAAAGTTGGTCTAGTTAAGCGATTCTAGTTCGCTTTGGAGCTTCACCAACTTTCAGGAGGGGCACTGCTTCGTAGAAAAAAAATAGATGCCTGACAAGATGTTCATTTTTCTCAGTTAACTTCCCAGAATGGCTTAGATAGTGCCCCAGAGACAACTCCTTCTCTTTGCAGGTAACTGCTGTTGTCATCAATCACCTGCCCAAATTCAAGGTTCCTCAAACCAATACTCTTCCTGACAGTGGAAATTGTGAGTCTCGTGTCACTGAAAATCCCTGAGATAAACAGGTCTGTCCCAAGGCTCAATAGCCTGGTACTCAGAGAATGTTCTGATGTCTAACCTGACTGCAGTTTAAATTATTTCTGTCCATTGGTGATACGGGGTACAGATGCTTCTCTTCTGCTTTACAGTAGCTTTTTACATACTTGAAGCTTGGCTTTTTCTCTTTTTTCTTTTTTTCTTTTTTTTTTTTTGTAATTTTGAAAAGCATTCCTGCCTAAATGTAGTTCTTTGCTCTTGTCCTTACTGAATTTTATCCCAATTTTTTTTCTAGCTGTTTTTCAGTTTAATTTTGGTAGAAATAGGTAGGCCAAAAGTTGAGTCTTTAACAACAGCTAGACTTGGAAAGAGTTGGTTTAGCACACGGGAAACAGCCCTGAGGTAGCAGGAACTGGATGTGATGCTTTGAAAGTAGGGACCAAAGGAAACAACTGGGACTGTGTTCATTTGAGATCCCAGTTGTACTCTTCATGGAAGTGAGCAAGAGGAGTGTACCACCGTGTGCATCAATTCCAGGTCTTTGAGCCAACAGTTCAAGGAAACTGACAGGCTCAAAATTCCTACAGATCAAGTAAAGTCAGGATTGATAGTGTAACTTTCTATGGTAATGGTTTTGTTTTGAAGGCATATTAGTGCTTAAGATAAAAATAAGTTAAGATAATTGGAAACTCCTTATGTTAAATAACTGCCATATTCTGTGTAGGTATTTCTGACCTTGGCTAGGGAAAAACACAGTGGCTTCAAACAAATTAAGATCAATATTTTTGTACAATATTCTGTATGACAAACACTGGAACACCTGTGGCAAACACAATGTAAATTATGTGAAAATACGCATAGTAGTAAATAAATACTTTTAGTCCAGAATGCCAAAGATTTGGTTTTAAAAATTGTAAAAGTACATTCTTGCAGGTTTATTTAAACCTCTGTTTAAGTCTGAACAAAAATAAGATGCCTGACCACTTCAAACAGGTCAAGACAGTTCTATGTACAAACTCAGCTTTTTACAGGCATTATGGAAAAAAACACCACTGGCTTTCAAGAATAAGCCATTTTTTGTCAATTTTGATATTTTCTGTTTCCCCTATAATTTAAAGGAAATCTAGGCCATAGCATACTCAAGTTCTGTTGTATGTCATTGGTTGGTTTAAGAAAGGCAAAGAGATTAATTAGGACATGCTTACTGTGGAAGTAAAAAACCAGCCTGAACTACATTGCTTTTTCATTTTTTGGAGGGGACAGAAACATTCATGTAACACCTACATTTCTAGAAGTTTAGGTAAACTAGGCAGAAACAAAGGTGTATTTTTCTTTACAGGCAGATATAGACCCAACACATCCTAAAGGGGGTATTTCTACTGCTCCCAAATGCAGACTGTCATTAATTGGATAAAGGCAGTATTGGAAAATAGAAAACCAGGTCAGAGACTACTAGGAACTCTCAAAAATTATCTGACTTAGAAGTATTTATGTATTGAGATACTCCTAAAGGTCTATCAAGTAACTTTTCCACTCATATTTTCCCCTTGTTCCCCTTCTCTTAAGAAACAGTTCAAATAGCAGAAAGAAAAGCCTCAGGCTTGTAATCATGGAGTGGGGACTGACTCACTGCATGGAGTCAGTCCCACTGAGCAGTCAGCTCAAAATAAAAAGGGAAAGCAGATGGTTATCTGCAATAAATACAACATTCACATAGGGGGCATTTAGGAGGGTTTTTTTAATTATTATTATTATAAAGCTTTTACTTGTTAAAATTATTTTAAAAAGGGTTTCAAATAACTGTATTTTTGAAATATTTTGCAGTAATAAATTCCAAGACAAATTAAATCCACGGTTTATGCTGGCAGTGTGAAAGGCAGGAAAGACGACTGACTAACACTCAGATATCACCAACAGAAATTTTTTGGGACTCTATGCACACATACATATGTGTGTGCAGAGCACATATAAAATTGGAACACATTGAAAAAGTCATAAATTACATGTATCCTCATACTGAGAGTCCTGCTGTAATGAGCATGTGTGCATGTCTCCTTTACGCTTTGCATATAACTTCCAGATGACCTTATTTTCATGTCACTTATTGTAAGTTTCTTTTTATTTGAAAGAAACTGTTAGTTTCAATCACAGGAGAAAAGATTTACACTTAAAATAGATGGACAAACAGAAAAAAAGCTTCAATGTTTGCCAGTTAACACACTTTACCTTAACCCACAATAAGGGGTTTGTTTCTAATAGATCTTGTCTCTTAAGGAACCTTTTTGTACGGTTTGTTAATGCTTGTGCATAGTCAGTTATTTAGTCCTGTCACTTAAAATATCAGCAACTATTAGCAATGTTTTGTTTTCCTAAATGCCATGTGTAGTTGCAGTAATGACGTCATAGAACTTTATGGCATGTTCATTAGAAAAGGTCGATAAGGAGAGGTGCCAGTTCCTGCCCTTGTGTTAACACAACCCCAGGCTGCCGTGGCTCAGTATTACGAGCGGGAATGAACAACACACATCAGTATGATGCACATTCAAATCCAACTTTATTCTAAGCTTCTACTGATATATATACCCATTCCACCGTCGTACACACATTCCCACGGTCCCAAGGCTACCCCCAACTGCCTAGCTGCATCACAACACCTGCACATTGTTTCCCATTATCTTGCTTGTACTCCCTGCTTTCCTGCTTGCTTAAGCAACAGTTTCCCACATCTGGTCTTCAGCTAAAAGCCATCAAGGTCAAAAATACCTCCTTTCCCATGCCAAATCGTGCTAATATCCCTTTAATATGGCAAAGGCTCCCGCACCAGGCAGTGCTTCAGGCTTGGGGATGAGTGGCTGGAACGTTGTCTGATGGAAAAGGACCCAGAGGTGCTGGTTGACAGCAGCTGAACATGAGCCAGCGTGTGCCCAGGTGGCCAAGAGGGCCACTGGCATCCTGGCTTGGATCAGCAATCGTGTGGCCAGCAGGACCAGGGCAGGGATTGTCCCCCTATACTTGGCACTGGTGATGCCACACCCTGAGTGCTGTGTCCAGTTTTGGACTTCTCAATTCAGGAAGGGCATTGAGGTGCTGGAGCATGTCCAGAGAAGGGCAATGGAGCCGGTGAGGGGTTTGGAGGGTAAGTCCTATGAAGAGCAGCTGAGGGAGCTGGGGCTGTTTAGCCTGGAGAAAACGAGGCTCAGGGGAGACCCTTTTGCTCTCCACAACCCCTGAAAAGAGGGTGTAGCCAGGTGGGAGTTGGACTCTTTTCCCTGGCAACCAGCAACAGGACAAGAGGGCACAGTCTGAAGCTACATCTGCGAAGGTTCATGCTGGACATCAGGGGAATTCTTTCACAGAAAGGGTCGTCAAGAATTGGAATGAGCTGCCTAGCAAGGTGGTCAAGTCACCACCCCTGGAGGTGTTTAGGGAAAGGCTGGATGGTGTACTTAATGCCATGGCCTAGTTGACGTAGTTGTGTTCAGTCAAAGGTTGGACTCGATGATCTTAGAAGTTCTTTCCGGCTTAATTGATTCTGTACGTTCTTTTTTTTTCTGAGCTTAGGGCTCAATGTGGTGCGAGTATAGTAAAATGTTATTTTCTTATATGCAGTGCAAAAACATGAAAAGTTCAAATAACTTAAAAAGTTACAGGTCCTGATTTTTGCCTTCAGGAGGAGCTATTTCTTCAGTATCAGGAAACCTGTGTCTCACTGATTTCGGTTCTCCAGTTTCTTTGCTAAGCTCCCATGCCCATCTTTGCAGCCGGGTCTTCAGACTGGTGACCCTGGCGCAAAGGGTGGGAGACAGCACACAGGATAAACAGACAGCCCTGTTACTGAGCAGGATGACAGTAGGCAAGTAATATTTGCATTGCTCAGTGGTAAACCCATCTGTGATGAACATACAGTGTGTTTTCCTTAAATGGTGTCTGCTTGCATGAATGCTAAAACAGGCTCACATCCTTCAGATCCAGGCAGATAGAAATGAAGAAGTAAAAGAGAAATGAAGACTGTTTTCTGAGAAACAAGCTTATCTTTGATAAGCGCTGCAAAAATAAACCTAGTTATACTGACACAGTTTACATTGTGCTCCCAGCATCAAGCTCTGCTGTACCGGCAAGTTGCTTTTGATGCACAGATCCTTGGCATCCACAAAATCCAAGTAAGAAAGCACACTGTTGTCAGAAAGCTTAAATTCATCACACAGGTGTCAATAAATCAGAGAAGGCTGGAAAGCTTTCTGTCTATGACAATTCTGATTGCTTCAAGTGCAAGCAGGACATTATCCTTGTATATTTTCCTGACAAGAGCCAGCTTTCTGCAGAAGAGCTGGCAGATGGAATGGAGGGCATGGAAGATGAAGAGCATCTGTGCAATGAAACTCTGGTCACAGCATGGGAAGGGGAAGTTGTGATTTAATGCAGGAAAGAACAAGATAACTGTGGTATTGGTGAAGAGGTGAGGGACCTTCATTGCATCCAAAGCACAGAGGAGTAAGGAGACAGATGACCCCACTGTTGTCAGGAGGATGATGATCCTGCTGTCATAGAGGAGAAGACTGGATCCCACCCAGAGAGCTGCAACAAAGCAAAAGAGCAAACACAAGAGGACCTGTCTGTGGAGTCTGAACGTGAAAATGCAGCTCTGAAAAAGCAAAAAGTCAATGGTTCAGATGAAACAAGCACATGGAGAAAGCACAGTGTGAGAGGACAAGGGCAGTCGTGGATGTTATCTAGATGGTGAAGGTAGAGGTCATAAACTCATTTGTGTTTTTTGTCCCTGATGAAGACTTCTCTGTGTTCATCTCCTTGTACCAATTTCGTTCCCATGGTAACAATCGTATCATCTACCTGAACGGGTTGTTCAATGCCCTCTTTCGTGCAGTCTTGTCACTGATTACTACTGCCTTGCCAATGGTGCTTTGTCCTTGCTTTTTGGAGACTGCTGTCTTGAAGCAGATTATTCAGTTCAGATATCCACGAGTCTTTCTGTTCCATTTCTGGACAGGGAGTCCTTATTTTTGCCCTTTTTTATCCAGGAGTTCACCAAATGTGTCTTCCAACTTTCTGCAAAATATCTGTTTGAGTTCTATCAGTTATGGAAATTAATCAAATTGTATATATTTATGAGATTACCAGGAAGTTGGAAAAGAAACCGTGTCATGTTTTTCTTACCTGAGTGTTAATTGATCAGCAGAACAGAGGATATTCACACATATGACTCTCTCAACTTGTGTCATTGTTGCTGTAAGCCCAAGATGCTCTTGTGACTACAGTCCACAAAATTCATATGCTACTCCAACCCACACCCTATTTCTATGCTGCAGGACCAGTAGCTTAGTCTGTGTTGTGCTCCAGGAAGAGTGTGAGCGAGACTGAAGCATCATGAGTTGTTCTTTGTCTTTGTTGTAGCCGTGGTGAAATTCACTCATGAGAGCAGGAATCAGATCATACTTAGTGTTAGAGAAGAACACTAAAATCCATGGGGATTAAGAAAAACATAAGCAGTGTGAAAGTTCATCCTTAAAACTATAAAATAGGGCAAGAGTGAAACTCAGACTGAAAAGAACAACTCCCACCCCCAGGCCCCAGGGACTTCCCCGTGTGTCCTGCGACAGACTCCATGTGTGGTGCTGGCAGAGTGACTCAAACGATGCCAAACCCTCTCCTCGCCTCTCCCTTGGGGCTCCACGCAGAGGAGCTGGAAACTCCTCGTGCTCCAGGGTCAGGACCAGGGGATGGGGAAGAAGGGTCTACACAGCACTTGGCAACGAGCAACTCCTTTACGGAGTGCTGGGAGACCTCGTGCAGGCTGGCTGTGTCTCCCTTTCCCACGGGTGGGATGTCTGGATGCTTCCCTCCCTCTTGGCCGCTGTCAGGGGCAGAGTGCCTTAAATTTATTATGAAGCTTGGATTTCCAGGGCAGCAAGTTTCAAAGAGGATCCTGCTTGAACTTTAGAGGATTGCTCATTGAAATCTCTACACAGCATAGTAACACAGGCTTTCTCTGGTGTGTAATAGTGTGGCACGCAGCACATCCCAAGAATGCCTTTTCTATAGAGCAGGCTCCATCCATGTTTGCATCAAAAGCTTTTATTTCTCAAAGAAAATTACACATCCTTCTGCAGTAAAAGATCTCAAAGCTTCCCAAAGGTGGTTAATACGGGTTTGCATTTGCGTGTTTGCAATTCTACAGATGAGGAATAAAAGGCCAAATAGTCGAACCTGCGTTTAACACGTGGTCACACAGGAAACCAGTGCCAGCCCACCTTAGTCTCAGCCTGAGGATGTCTAACTGTGCTTCCCGTGTCTTCTGTGACACAGAAGTAATGCTCTAGTCATTAAGGCTGCTTAGAATGTCATAGTTTGTTTTTGCTAAAAGCGGAGTATGACTATTGCAGCTCAGCAGTCTACACACTCTTAGTTGAATTCTGCAACTCCTTTTCAAACTTGTTCCCTGATGTTTGGCTGTTCTGTTGTGGCTATTTTAAAGCAGAACAACAGCTCTTTCAGGGTAAAGAACAAAACGGGCTTTCTGTAGAAACATCTTTGGATTGCCTTTCAAGCACTATTTTATTGTGGGATTTTGTGAGACATTTTGTGTGTGTGTGTGTTCATTTTTCTTTGTGGTTTTTTTTTTTTTTTCTTGTTTGTTGTTAAACAGAAATTCAGGTATCATTAAAATAAAAAATCATTCCAAAACTACAGTCAGTACCTGTATTTCACTGTAAATGTCTGGGTTTTGGGTGGGATTTTTTTTGGTTGTTGTTTTTTTATTTTTATTTTTATTTTTTTTTTATTTTTGAAACAAAAATGTGTTTTTATCTGGAGTTTATCTGTTACTCACAAACCCAAGACTGAGCAGTGGCCCACTCTTACTATTGTTCTCATCAGGGCCACATTTACAAACAGGTGTTTTTCCTGGAGTTGGAGGATAAGATGAGAAATATTCTGCTATGACCAATGGAAATGATTTGAAGCAGTGGGAAAATGCCTCACCATGAGATGCTGAAGGAGGACTAATGAGAAAGGAAACAATGAGTGACATATAAAACATTTAAAAAAAAATACTGTTTGATACAGAACAGATGATCTAGGAACATTCCTTCTGACACACAAGGAGTGCTACACTAAAAAAAATATTGGAAAGTGGTAACTTGAAGCTGATAAAAGTGAATATTTAGCTGCAGCTAATGTGTTGTCAGGTTCAAAATGGACCATACAGCTATATGGATAAGAAAAATATAGAAATTTCATGGAAAGACTCTAGAAGTTAAATTATTAGGAATAGCCTTGGTGTGATGTACAAGAGCTATATGTTAAATATAAACCATGTTTGTGAGGGTGCATACTCTTATGCTTTGTGATACAATAAACCTCTCCTGTTAAAATTTATAGATAATTTCTCTGGAAGAGTGTGATTTTATACTGTTTACTAGAAGGCTTTCTAAAATGACCGCCTTCAGAGTAGTGAAGGTTGTCAGTGTGTTTTGGATGGAAAGGACTTCTGATTTGACTTCCATGGCACTGAAGCAGAATACATAGTTTTGGTAGGAAGAGAACATGTCAGAGATGGATTTTTTTTTTTTTAATTAACTTTAGACTTGAATACTGATAGGTGTGCATGTGGGTTGTCCACGTGTAGCGTTTAGTCATCATGTAATTTATATTAATGGACACTTTATGTATTCTTCATTGGACATTAATTTGGGATCACTGGAGTATATGAGTCTAAATTTATGTAAAATAGGTGAAAGTTGCAATGGAAGGGTATCCTGTAATTTTAATGCACATCAGTGGTCATGTTGACATGGGACTGGCAGCTTTTAAGACTATTTGAAAAGTTGCTAAAGTTTCTAAACTTTTCGCTCTGTGTGAAGCTTGTAAATAATCTGGGACCCATCACCCCAAGCGAAGAGTTGCTTTTCTTTAGGATTGTAGTGTACAGTGGAATGGCTACCCTGACGTTTTGGGAAATGCAATGCTGGGATTTCATAAGTATTTACGGCATCCAAAACGTCATAAACACATCGTATGCGAGAGGTGCCTCCGCTGGGAGAGTTGTAGACAACGTAGAGCGTGTTGCACGCCATGAAAGCTGCTTCAGCGTCCTTGCTGTTGCAGGGCGTGTCCCAGCTGTGCTCCACTGCCATGGTTGTGTGGTCCATTTTAGTAATGGCAATGTTTCCTCCCGTCTCTGGTTCTGCATGGATTGCCCAGAGCCCTTGCTCATCAATGGCAAGATCTATTTTTGTCTGTGGAGAAAGCTGATAAGCAGGAATCCTTCCAGCCCCTGGCAGCAGCATTTGGCCAGCTACTTTTCTTCTTTGGATATTGAATTTAATAATCTCATTTAAAGAGCCATATCTATGATAGAAGAGGAAACCCTGATATATGACGTGGCCAGTTCCTTCCCAGGGAAATGGCAACATGACTCTGCGAGCATTTAGCATCTGATTGTTTTCCATGAATGCCATTATATTTGCAAATTCCAAAATAACATTATTTACAGAACCATTTAATAAATAAATCTTGGTATGCTTTTTGCCAGGATCTTTCATCCAAGAGCCATGCTTATCTCCAGTCTTCTTAGCGATCTTTAGGGACTTAATACCTGTAAGCATGTGGTCACAACCTGCAAGGAAACACCCAAAGACAAAAAAGAAACAATAAATATTAGAATATATGTGGATTTTCTAGATTAATTTCTTTGAATTACTTTGTTTCCTTTTAGTTTAACTCCAAGGCCAGGATCAATATAGCAGTAAAGATATGAGCAGCGTGGCTGTGGTAAGTAATGTTGAAGCCAGTTTTATATAATAAATTCCTGTTAAGAAAACTGTATCTTCAGTTACCCATGGTGTGTTGGGCTTTGTTCTGCTAGACCAGTGTTATCCAAAAGGGCTTCTATTTGTGTACCTGAGAGGAGACCAAGAGCACAGTTACTGATTCTGTGGTTATTCTTGTCAGTTCTTTTACAGGGTTATAGTTTTTACTTCAAAGAACTGATTTCTAATTTAGATTAACACACTAAAATAATCAAATTTATTTCTTATTGAAGGCATGCAAATTAAAATCCATTTTCCTCATACGCCACCTGTGTAGTATTTTTGTTTCAGGACTCCTCTCATTCTCAGTTAACCTCTTTTTATGCATTTATATTATAAAGACAAATAGAGACAGATCAGCATAACAGAAAGCCTAAGCACTGGGCTATCTTCCCATTCCCCTTCCCAACACCTGCAGCACAAAGGAACTAGATCACAAAACCAGGAATGTGCATACATTAAGGTGTTCTTTAAGTGAACTGGTATGGTGTCTGTGCTATCAATTCTAGTGCTAGGGGCATGGCTGGTGGGTTTACATAGTTGTTTACCTCACTATAGGGTTAAAATTGGCATCAGCAGAGAGAGAAAGTCATAATTTTGGCTTCATTGCATTTTGCATGCACTCTGCATAGAAGTTTGAGACTAAAAAGCATCAAGCTTGTGAAGACTCGGGCATTTAGGCTCTAAGATCTTATCAAGCACTGTACTTTGCAGCAGAAACTCTATTGCAAAGCATAGTAAGAAGCTTGTTTACCAAAGGCACTCGTAAATTACAAGACACAGTATTTGAAGTTTAAAGAATTGCTTTCAGTGAAGTGCAGCCATTTCAGTAAACAGAACAAACAAAGCTCTAAGGCAGGAAGCTCTGGCAGCAGATGAAATAGAGAAAGCAAAACCAGCCTCCCTATTTGGCCTGATACGAACCTATTGAAGTCAGTGGCAAGATTCCAGTTGCCTGTAGAAAGCAATCTTTATGTCATTTGTGTGTTCTGATACCCTCTAATCAAAGCATTTGGATATTGCTACTACAGCATGGATTTTTTTTTTATTAATTTTTTTTTTCCCAGAAGTCCTCACTCTGGAAGCACCTTCCCTGAACCAGCCACAACAGCTTTCTCAAAACTCACATTTATCGATTAGATGGATTCTATAAACTTAAAGCTGCTGAATACTTAGCTAGCATTAGCAACATCTTCCTCTGCAGGAGAAATAACCATGAGAAGACACTGAAATCTATGGAGTGTCTCTCTTCTTGAAAGAAGATTTTTAACTCTCCTTAGTTTTTATAACACTTGGAGGGAGACTGAGAAACTGAGACATTCACAGTAAACAAAAAGTTTACCAAAGTTTTCCCACATTCTCTGCAGTGTTACCTTCAAAGCACACTGTTTCTTATCACGCCCCAAAACGTGCAGACGATAATTTTGTTTTTCCCACCCAAAGCAAGATGAGGTATCAGGATGTAAAAACAATGATCCTTCTTTATTGTTGTTTTCCAGTCTGTGTGAACTTGAAGCGAAACCAGCAAAAAAGCTGGACCCAAAAAAACACTTTTCTAAGCGGGTTTTGGAGTGACTCAGTGAAAAAAAAATCGCAGATTCTGGTTATGGTATGGTGGCATAGATGCAGAGCTGCTATTTCCTTGAGTTGAGGGTCTTGCTGCTTTTTCTAAGTACTGTAAAATCTACACAGGGATCAGTTTTGCCACTGACTTCAATGGGAAAAGCTTCTGACTAGTGTTGACAGTAAAGTAAAAGTTGAAAGTAAACTTACTAAGAACAATACATGTAATACTACAATAAAGTTAAAAGCTGTAATTTCCAATAAGGGTAAATGGAAAGTAATTTTTCACCCTCTGAGATTCTTAGAAAGATATAATTTTCAAAGCGTTCTAAGCACGGTCAGTTTAAATATCCCCCAGTTTTTTGTCTCTCTACAAAATGCCTGGTGTTGGAAAGTTCTGTATATGTTAAACAGGTATTGACAGTCAAGACCCTCAATTGTGGTGTATGAATAGAGCTTAGAAGCAGAATAGGTGACTGCTTCTGTAACCATCTGCCTTAATACTGTCTGGCTAGAAAAGTTCAAGGAAGAAACTGTAAACTTATTTATAAAATTAAATCAGTCTCATTCTCTGGAAGCTAGGAGAATTTTATAATTGATGATGCTAAAGGTCTTTCACCTGGCTTTTTAAAAAATCAGAGTTTATATTCCTTATTGTTTATTTTTCATTTCTTACTACTATGAAAACAGACTACTTTAAATATGTCTACAATACATAATTTACATCTATAATTCAAAATTTTGAGGTGAAAATACTCATAGAATTATTTTTTTTAAAGTATAAATTGTATATATATTCTTCATGCTAGGTACCTTAACACTTAGTTTTCAAATCAGAACTGAGCTTTGTTTATGGCTAAGGCCAAGTCTTCTACTGATAAAGTACAAGGAGGGGAGAGGGAGGGAAAGAATAACAGAGGAGGAGAAAAAAACCAGATGTGACAGGGGTAGTAAATGAAGTCTGTTTATCAACTCATGAGTTCACTTTTGAGTTTTGAAATTTTGACCCTTGCCCATTCTAAAAAGCAGAGACCACCAATAATTCCTTAGTATAGGTGCAGTGCTCAGAAATACATACCTTCAGAAGATTTTACATCACTTTGTAATAAAAAGCAGCTTCCAAAGGATTAATTTGATAGGCAGCAGGATATCTGCAAAATCAATGTTTGAATTGTACTTTCTTCCCTCCCTCTGCCATACCTTTTTTGCATATACATAGTTTTTGTAAGTCTACTATTTACTCAACCAAAACCCCTTGCAATTTTCTGGGGTATTCCCATAGCTGATGAAAATCTGTTATCCCTCTATCAGCATGCACACATTGGTTTGGGGACTGGCTAGTTCCCATCAAAGTTCTGAAAAGCGAACTGTTCTTACTTGCATTAAGCATGAGCTTAAGTTTCTTTTTTTCTTCTGCCTCTTCAAGTAGCTGCTGTTTCATCAGGTCTTCGTGTACTTCTATACATGCGTTAGAATCTGTGACAGATCCAAAATAGTCAATGTCCCTTTGTGCTCGTTCAATTCTTGTTAGCAAGTTCTGCACTTCACTGTTAACCTCTGCCTTATAAGCGTTCAGTCCCGCCAGGCGTGACAAGACCATCTTGGAAAAGTCTCGGAACTCCTTCACATAATCCAGTATGTCTTGGTTGCATTTTTCCAGCCTCTTCTTGAGTTAGAACACGGGAAGAAAATACATGGATACACGTGGATATTCTGTATACATGATATCATTCATGATTACTTCAAAAAAAAATGCTATTCTCTCTTTTTCCAGTGGTTTTCCGCATCTATTTCAAACCAGTGGCTGTTGCTGGATATCTGTGTGAACAGGACATACGAGACTGGCACAGGCATTCACCTACATTTTTTTGCCTTGGCGTGGTTACTGACAGCCAGATGCTTTGCTTTGCTGCCTAAAGAGGGAAAAGTGTTCTTGTGAGAGCAGTCAGAGGTACTTAATGGTATGTAATCTGGGATGACTTGCGTTCCAGAAACTTTTCAGAATTCCTCCTGTAGGACCACTGGTGAAGCAGTCCCAAAGACTTTTCTGCAGATCATCTATCAACAGGAACATTTCACATAAATATGCCTCTTCTGACCAAGACAGAATCTAGTGGAGCTATTTTTCATCCATTTAAAAGGGAAAATGAAAATACTGATATGCTGTATTTCAGGAAGTCTTGGTTGTCACTGGGAATTTTTTTGGGGGTCAAATAATTTACTATATTTAATGACCAAACCCAAACATATTTCTTTACCCCTAAATTCAAGTTATTAATGTTTTCAAAGGTGAGGAATGTGATTTCTCTGTTGCAATGCAACTTCTGTAAAGATCATAGGTGTCCTGAAAACAGTAGCCTGCCCCTGCTGCCACTTTGGGACAATGAGGAATTTGAGGAAATCTTTGAGCCCAAACACACAATCGTAGTAGGTCTAACTTCTAGATCAGGTATTCTGGTTTGGTACTTCATGCACAGGTTTCAGGTATTTTGGTTTTAAGCTGGCGTTTGACTACAGGATATCTGAATTTCCTGAGTGACTGGTGCAGTCTGCACGTCTTCCATGTAAACTTGGTGGTGGGCATTTGTTTGCTTGCTTTGTGAGCTGTGGCTTTTGTGTGCCCCTCACCCCTGCAATTGTACATGACCATAAATCCACAGGAAGTTTAATTACTTTCTTTAAGAACATTATTTTAATTATTTTCAAGTGCTGTCTTCAGCCTCACCCTTTGTCCTTTTCTTTCTTTGGTGCCACAAGTGGAGTTGCATAATTTTTAGTGGGTGCCAGCAGAATAAAAATTGCCATGTGAAGTTATTCTTACAGTGACTAAGAAAATTGATATCTCAGTCTAAACAATGGGAACAGAATGTCAGGATAATCCTTTGGTTCTGTGCTGTGAAGTTAAGACTAGTGCGAGTTTTATACAAAAAGGGAAATGAGACCAGACAAGTTAGAGCCCCTCTAAAAGTCTGCCAGTGCAGGTCAGGAGCCAAGGACATGTTCATGATTTAAGGTAAATAATATATGATTATAGCACTCCAATACTGAAGAGGTATTTTGCAGTACTGGTAGGTTTTTACTGCAGAAAAAGAAGAAAGAACCAGTACAATTATATAAGTAATTGAAAGGAAGTACTTATTTCCATCTCCCAGCTGTAAGGGGATAATTTAAAGTGAAGATACTAGTGAAGTAGTGAACTAATGACTTCTAGGTTGCATAAATATGTCTTAAACCTACCCGGAAGAGTAGTTTATCTGTACATAGGAAAAATACCTGACAAATTTTTATCTCCTTATTAACACCTGACAGCACTTCTACTGGTGACAGTATGTTTATACCATTCCCTTGTATGGACTGTGACAGTACTACATAAGCATTTGTATTTTTAGCTAAATTCATTGGAGGTGTAAAAAAACCCCCAACATACAAGTGATAACAGAATAAAAATATAACATTATGAAATTATATCTTACAATAAATGATGCGATAAGTAGGAATCATTACAGTTAAAGTTTTAGCTATGACTTTACTTATTTATTTGAAAAAGCTGGCAATCTATCCTCCTGGCATTGCACATCACACAAACTGTTCTGCGTTCACACCCGCAGAGGAGCATTCATACATGCTCAGAGCTCTCTGCAGAAGGATGCAGGCAGCACGTACCTCCAGGGACACGAAGCGCTGGTCCATGTAGCTCATCAGTGCTGCGTCCTGCAGCAGGTACTGCGCCGCTCCCGTGAGGCTTGTGAGGAGGGGAACCAGCAAAAAGCGGACGTGCAAGACTCCCATGGTATCAGAAAAGTGAAGCAAAATAGCAGCGAATTATTTGTGTGTGGGTGTGGAGGGCAGTCCCAAATGCCACCAGTCCAAGATTAAATGAAACGCAACAGTTGTCTGATGCAGCGAAGTGATAAAGTAACTCCAAAAAGTACTGAAAAGTTAAAAGCACTGCGGCTGTAAGTATTGAAAAGACTTAAAATGGCTGTTGCATTTTATCATTAAGAAAATAACGTTGTGAAAGAGGGACTGAATATGTTTGTTTCTAGAAGCCAGATGACTGCTTCTCGGTTTGTGATCCTGTGATCAATCCCAGATGTTCAGTACTGAGTCACAGAAAGCCTGTAGGCCAAATTTTATTAAATACAAATAAAAGTAATTTATTTTTCCTCCTTCCTCCGCCCATGTGCTTTCCTGTGTGACCAACACTGTGCAGTGTGTGCTTGGGGTAAGTCAGCATAGATTCATAGTCAGCAGAGCACGGGTCATCCTTTTACAGGGAGATCTGATGTTAATGTCTGTAGCAATTTCAACAGCCACAGCTGTTGCTGTAAAATGATCTAAAGCAATTGTTTTCAATTCCAGTATTCAGCCTATTTACAGTAGGACTGAAAGCCATAGATAAAATTATTTTTAAAAAATTCCTTTTCCTCTTCTCTTGCCAGTACTTTTCCAGCTAAAAATCAATATTCTTAACACAGTTCTGTGTCAATTTAGTTAAGTCAATGACAGAGCTGTTCTTTTGAAATAATAATTCTACTGAAGATGGCTTAAAAGTGAAGTATAATTGACTTACATGAGTCGATTGTATTTGAGGCAATATTTATTTATTTGATTTCATTATTTCCATGGCTGAACATCTTGCCTGGAAATAACCATGGCTATGCGAATTCTTTATTTGCTAGGAAACCATGTGTTAGGAGGTTAGAAAGCTCCCTTTGTATCCGAAGCCAAATCGGATGCCTCCGTTTCTCAGAATTCTCCACCTCTTCACTTCCCTCCCCTCCGCCCTCCATTTTTCTTTTCCTACAGTTTTTTCTCGCCTCACATTCACAGTGTTTTCGTTTTCTTTCTGACTGCCTTGTGTGCAAGCGTGATTTATGACAGAATTCATTCAAGTGTGTCACAGCAAGCGGGTTTTTACCTCCATGTGCTTGATGTTTGCATGGTGGTTATGTGTGCTTTGCAGACAAATGTCACAGGAGGGCACAGACAGCTATTTTGTGTTTTAGTGTTGCTTCCTCCTCAGAGGTGTACACAATTTGCCAGATCCTATTTACAGGCAAAGTCGGTGGTGCACAGAGAGGCTCACACTTGATTTTCCACTGCAGTGTCATTTCCCTTTACTTCAGAGCTCCTGCCTGGGAGGACAGAAAGCTTACCTGCTTGGATCCTCGCACTGAGAACAGACACCCCAGGAAGTGTGGTGTCTTCCTTGATTATGTCCTGTGGAACATCTTGACATCATACGCTGACTGCTTTTCCACAAAATAATCAGCTGCAACACCACGGAAGAGCAACACACAAAAACAATACCTTTTGTAAGCTCCTAGGTGAACCTGGAATCCTTCAGTGTTCTCTGAGTTTAGTGTGTATATCATGATAATCTAAGGAAATGATCAGGAGATGAAGACCATGGAATTCAATATCTTAATGTCCTCCTTTAGTGGAGGAAGGAATCCTATACATACATATATCATATCAGTTTACCTGCAGTTTGAAACATGCTTGATTTAAGTTATGACTGCAAGGTAATATGAAGTAGCAACTTAACTTAATGGCTTTTAATTTGCTTTTTAATTGCCCTCTCTAGTCTAAGTCTACATCTAAAACAAGGCAAGAGTCTCATTGGAGAATTTTATTAGAGTATGTCAGAGAATATATTAGAGTATGTCATAGACGAACTTGCTGAAAGTTTTTCCTTAGAAAGGGCATTACAGGTTTTGTGGGAATTTTTTATAATTAAAGACTTCACTAGATGAGCAATACCATTTATGAGTTTCAGAGCAACATTATTTCTGCCTGAATCCAGACACCTAAGAAAATAAGCAAAATATTACAAACTTATTACAAACTTATTATCAAGAAAGTTACTGTATAGATATACAATTTCTTTTCTTCATCTTAAGACAGGGAAAATTATTCACAAACCAAAATACCTTAAACTGCTAAACACCCTGTGTAGGCTTAAACATGCTGTATATGGAGTTGGATTTTGTAAAGTTGCTCAATCATTTCTTAGAATTACCAGCAGTTGAAAGACCAGAAACTTCCAAGGATTTCTCTTACTAGGGCATTCCCATGCTTATGAAACCATAATCTCACGGTAAATGGCAATGACTGTTCCATGCCAAATGCACCATTCTGGGAAGGCGTGTTACAGCATCTCGTTAAGAACTAAGGTTGGTTAGAGGTTTTAGTTTCTTGCCTATTTTTTCTTTTCTTTCCTTTTGCTTTATTTGTTATTCCAGTTCTGTTCTACGTAGATATATCCAGAAACATGAGGTTTTTTCCATCTACATATTATGTGTATATATAATGTATAGGTGTACATATATGTATTTGATAATGATCTGAAGTAGGATTTCCTGGCATACCTGGGAAGACAGTGGTCTCAGTGCAGTGTGTTACAAATGAACAGAGCAGAAAGTTTGTTCTTAACTCAAGGAACACTTGTTCTCAAGACCATCATTACCTTGGTTTGGCAGACCTCTCCAACCTCTGAAAGAAAACAGCTGTGTTGATGTGAGAGATCACTGCTCTTGTACTCTCTGTGGGTTAGACGCCATTCTTTTCTTGACAATGCTGCTTCTTTGCTGCACTTATTCCATTTGGTGTGTGTTTTGACCACTGCTAGAAATTTCCAAATGAAAAATAGGCATTTGCAGCTCCTCATCTGTGTTTGTGGTTCTGATTTCAGATGCTGGATGGGGTTTTCTGTGCTTTAAAAGTGATATTGAAATCAGTTCACAGTGGATACTAGATTTGGGTAAAAAAGTACCTTTCTTTAAGATATTGTTTCACTCATATGATTGAATTCTTTGTTTTCTTGGGGTTTTTTTATTTCTTTTTTTTTTTTAAGTCAGCTCCTTTCTGGTATTTCAGTTGGTGAAACTAGAGCAGTGCCACATTAAATCAGTCTCATTGCAGCAATTTATGGCCCTCTGATTCCTGCAAAACATGTTACTGTCAAGGGGAATGTGCGTGAACTGGAAGTTTACTTCTTTACAGAAACTAATTTCTCCATCACACTCAGGATGGAGAGGCCTCATCTATCATGAGAAAGAGCATCAGCCATGGAGACCCTGAGATTGTTGTTCAAGGCACATCCTTGCCTCGTCTGAGATGGACTTCTCTTTGTCACAGGTCTCCAACTCTTCCACATCCCTGCCACAGCTTCGTTGTCCAGGTATTCCTCACTTCTTTGGCTTGCCTCCAGTCCCACTTTGGCTGCTTGCATGCACATCTGAGTTCCTCACAAGAATCACGACATGCAAGTGTTGCCCCACCAGAGCCAAAACACATAAACCCCAGCGTGTCACTGCTGGTTTTGTCCATAGCTGTGACTCTGAGAGATTCCCAGTGTGCTCTCTAAACCTATCTGAGCTTTGGGAACATCCCTGACTCTCAAGATCCCTCACTTTTCTCTTTTGGCTTTTACTGAGCAACGGATGCTGTGCTAATGCTGTGCCCTGTGTTAGTACAACACTAAAAAGAGGTAGGAAGTCCCCACTCCTGTCACCTAGATCCATATATACATCAGATTTTACTTCTGAGGTCCAGACTGGCTTTAAACAGGGTTAATTATGATTTTAACTTTAATTAACCTCTACATGCAAAGCAATAAAAGGAAACATCAGAGTCATAGTCTGATTTAGAGCTTTCTACACAACTGATTTTATACACACCTGCGTTAGAACAGTTGATGCTCAGCCTGATGAGAAGTGATACCCCAGTGCACACGTAGCTTGCAGTTCTGCATCTTATGGACAATAATGAAATGTGTTTAGGAAAAACAAGAGGGAAAGAGATACTCTGAAAGAATGGGATTTTGTTTGTAATTGCAATTATTTTAGTTTACTGTTGCCTGCTTGTGTAGGCTTTGATGCTGGTGAATCAGATGGATGTTTTGTATTACTAATATAGAACGTATCATTGTCTACTTGTGTATGTTCTAATTTTGTTCAGAATTGAACCTATAGAATTTAGGTCCTTGTTAGTACTGGCCACTACTCTAATGCTGAGATCTGTGAGGTTAGAAAAGATCTTTGTCATAGTGGGAAATAAACAATTCCAATTCTGCCTTGTTTTTTGTTTGGTTTTTTTTTTTTTAAACCACTTCCAGGGTTTTATCTTAGAAAGTGATTCACGTTTCTGGAAAAAAGGCAAACATGAAATCCAGTTGAAGGCCTTATGTGGTGTTTAGCTGTAAGAACAGTGCTGTGAGCGACATCAATAAGGCACGAAATGCACTGTGATATAAGGAAGTTCGGCTGAATTTTGGGATTCAGAGGCCTCCACTAGGCGGCTCTCAAGTTCTTAGAATTGAAAGGCAAACTTGACTGAGACACACCGTTTCCAAACGCTCGGAAGGAGAAGGAATGCAGAAGGAAGTATGGGTCAGATGGTACAAAGGGCCAGGCAGACAGGCGAACGGAAAGCTGTTCCTAAGGCAGTCGCTTGCAGGCTTTATCACAGTGCTGCTGCAGGGCCAGGCTCACAAGGGTCCGGGGTCTGCACCTCCCAAAACACTGAACACCGCAGAACCACGGAATGCGCTGAGTTGGAAGGGACCCACAGGGGTCATGCACGTAGGGACCCATAAGGATCATGTCCTGCACAAGCCCATCCCCAAAGGTCACACCAGGTGCCTGAGAGCATCATCCAAACTCTTCTTGAGCTCTGTCAGCCTTGGTGCTGTGCCCACTGCCCTGGGGAGCCTGTTCAGTGCCCAACCACCCTCTGGGGGCAGAAGTGAAGAACCTTTTTCTAATATCCAACCTAAACCTCCCCTGACACATCTTCAGGCCATTCCCTCAGTCCTGTCACTGGTCCCCACAGAGCAGAGATCAGTGCCTGCCCCTCCTCTGCCCCTCACAGGGAAGATGTAACTGCAATGAAGTCTCCCCTCTGTCTCCTCTTCTCCAGCTGAACTGACCAAGCGTCCTCAGCTGCTCCTCACACGGCAACCTGGAACTGGCAAGAGCTCAGGATGTCCAGTACCTGCAGCACAATCTCATCGGGTCTGGCTCTAAAAATGAAACCATAAAGGCAAAATAAATCCATGTTGTATTTGTACAGATTTTCAGATGGAGATAGTTACGTCATGGAATCATAGAATGGTTTGGTTTGGAAGGAACCTTTAAAGGTCATCTAATCCAATCCCCTTGCAATGAGCAGGGATGTCTTCAGCCAGAGCAGGTTGCTCAGAGCCCCATCCAACCTGACCTGGAATATTTCCAGGGATGGGGCATCTACCACCTCTCTGGGCAACCTTCTCCAGTGTTCCATTGCCCTCATTGCAAAAAATTTCTTTCGTGTATCTGGGCTGAGTCTCTCCTCTTTTAGTTTAAAACCATTACTCCTTATCCTATTGCAACAGGCCCTACTAATAAGCCTGTTCCCATCTTTCTTGTAAGCCCTCTTTAAATATTGAAATAATCCACAGAACTTCATCTGGACATGGATCATGAAGTTGTCTGACATAAAAATCAATTTTGAACGGTCTGTTTGTCTGTTTGTTGTCAAACTCAGAATCACATCTTCTGTTCATCATAGACAATTCCCTGTACCTTGAAGCTTTTTTGTATAACCCTAAAATTAACTAACTTTGAATTGCACAATTCAATATAAGCCAATATTAAAATTTTTGCTGCTTTTGGCTTGTTTTCCAGTGTGAGATCTGCTCATGAATACTGTTACTAAAATTTGTTTTGCTTGAATGTTCATGCTCATTAAACCTAGTCACAGGAGTACAGTAGTCAAAATGACACTGTTTTAAATTCAGAGTATTTACAGGAAATGATTATGACTATTGCCCTGCTCAGTTCTATTAAGAATGCTAGTTGCAGTATTCTGGTTATGTTTATTTTTGAAACAGGCATTTTAGGTGTGAGACATGGCTTCTAAAAATCTGAAGAGATATTTTTTAAACTTTAAAAGCCTAGGATGTTATATTTTAAATTGTTTATTTGTGTTGGGTTTGTTTTCTTTTCTCCTTTTGAAGTAGCAGGCACTGACATGATAACGTTTCATTGTATTTCAGTATTATTTCATTTAATGTTGCAGTGAGGAGATGCATTCATAACCTGTGTACTACATGTTGCAAAGAACCAAGAGGGGATCTGTACAAACCTATGAAAGCTGTTCAAACTTACCATGTAACTTTCCCTTTGAGATGACTAAATGCCACTAACTGGTGGAAGGAATGTATTTAGTGATGATGAATAATGCATTTGTTCATAGGTCATTGGCAGATACGAAGAGAGTTTGTACCGGGGTGATGTGCTCTGGGACTACAGCAGTGAATTCAGAACTCTGCAGTTCTGTTGTTTAAAACTAAAACTCTGACCCTGCATGGAATTTCCAAGTGGTTGCTGATGACATGTTCAGAGATTATGGTGATAGTTACGGTACCGGGAGCTTGAGCTGAATAGAATGGAGTTGTGCTAGCAAGTGTCTAATTAAATCTACCCAAGCCCTGCAAGATAGGAAAATGTCTATGAACTGGGGGAAGTAGGACAGAAAAGGCCCTGAAGGGGGATTGTTGAAATTCATTGTGCTGTTTTTTTCATATTACCAATAAAAATGAGTCCTATAAAGAAGGGAGGCCAAGCCTGAACTTGAGAGTCATGCCTAAAAACAAGAAGTACTTTTTTATAAACTCTTAAAGTAAGACTAGAATATGATTAAAGGAGAAATTATCTGTGATTACATTGCTTGCTATTTATATCTGTTATATTAGCCAAATCTTGGTCTGAAGGTACGATTAATGAGACCTGCTGTGTTAGATTTCTACACAGGAATCTTGAGATTTCTCCTTCTGGAAAAAATTGGTTCAGTTTTTACACTGTTCAAGAATACTTCTCTGGATGAATTCAAAATTTACAATTGCATTCAGGAATTGAGCTCAAGAGACATACTCTGATTTTACATGGAGATCCACAGGTATAGATTTCTGTCTCTTTCAAGTCTGGTATGAAAAATAGATTTCATCACTTCAGTCTCCTTTTGTTTCCAGCTTTTATTTCTGCCAACCAATTTATAATCTCAAAATTATCCTCAATGCATGCCAGAGAATCTAAACAAAATAAACTTGGTAATTATAGTGCAAAGCTGGGGAGTATGAGTTAATAAGCATAGAATGAGTATATAACAAGAGAGCATGTTTTTTTTTGAGGCACACTAATCTGAGCATTAGTTCAGAGAAATCTCCTGACAGACAAGCTCCAGGTCAGGATAGCGTGTATCCACTGGACCTGCAGAGCAGTCAGCTGTGCAGCTTTTCAAATTGACACTTTTCCAAGTCCCATCATGTCAAGACACTTTCATGTTTCCATTTAATGTATGCTTTGTATTATGCCGCACCCAATCTCTGAGAGTGAATAAAAAATAAGACATTCACAAAAGACTCCAGATTAGAAAGTGTCTTCCGAACCAACAGAGAGTGAACTCTAAGCGTGACACATATGCAAGAAATGGATTTTGTGGCCTGTATGTTCTCTCTAAGGTTAGAGCTATCACATTTGAAAGTCAGTGTATCAGATGAAGTGGTTCTAGTGCCAGTTTATGATGAATAATAAAGCATATGCACTATGCTGACTGGAAAGGACATAAACACGTTAAGCTGTCATGAATAATAGATAACCATTTCTTTAATTCTTCTTCAGAAGTCAGCCTGTTGTTTAGCAGTGCTCTCATTGTTATACCGAATCCGTTCCTCAAGCTTTGTTGTATCACCAAAATTAATTATCTCCATTCAGGAAAAAGGTCACATATTTCTGTGCGCAGCGTACAACATTCTGCAGTGCTGTATCAAGTGGATTTGATCTGTTCCCTTTGACCTGTCAGGGCTCAGTGCACACTGAATTTGTATGGTTTGAATTGTGAGTTTCTGCTGAAACCTTTCAGTCTTGTCATAAAAATATGCAACTTATAGAGTCCTTTCTTAGGAAAAAAGCAGAACACTTGTCTTAGGAGGAAAGCTGAAAAGGACCAAATCCATGCAGTTGTACAGAATATGTGGTAAAATTTTCCATCTCTCTAGCCCTCAGTTGGCCAGACAATCAGAAACTGTCTCTGATTAAAATAGAAATTCGGTGCCACCATTGTGGCCTTTTACGGGGTTGTAGTTAAAAAAAAGGAAAGGCTGTTCTGCCCTGCAAGCTATCCAACCTGGCTCTGTTTGTTTCTCTGAGTAGATAGGGCATGACTAACTCGTCCATATGTTCAAACATAAAATTCCTGCTGTGATTCTCTGCAACAGAGGACAAGCAGCATCTGTACATAAGAGATATCTTTTCTGCACTTAAATCAGCGTAGTCCTCCAATGGGAAATATTTATTCCTGACACTTGGGACCCAGCACACTACTGCATCTTTTAGGCCTGCTGGTATAATAACAAGATGATATTCCCTTTTCTGCACATGACACATGAATATCACATTCAAATGTTCTACCACAAACTCACTCTGTGCACTTCTGCCTCTGGCAGAAATACGGTACGGTCTCTGCGGAATTGTCATTGTACTGGGCCCACGAACACAGTCGGATTGATTTTGAGAATAGTCCCAGGTAAGCAATCACTGCAGTCATTCTTACATGCACTGCTGCCATGGCAGAGTTAGGCAGAGAATCTGTGCGTGTTAGTGCTAATACATGTGCAGGTGTCATGTATATTCTTTTAGATCCTTTGACAAAATTATCTATGTATGTCTGCCTGAAAGGTGATCTAAAAAGATGTTACTGCCTCACATGGCATATAAGTGACACATCAGATCTGGCCACTACCTTATTTTTGTGACTTTCTTCCTGGCTTTTATTACAATCTAGTTCCTGGTCCTTCAAACTCTGAGGTACATCTGTCATTTACTATTGTCACACCAAATGAAATGGCACAGGATGTAGGAAAAAATCCTATGGCATGTTTCTGCAGAGACTTTACAGAAAGGGACTTCAATCTTTAACTCTGGGCTTCATTCTTTTATTGGAACTTCCTCTTAAGGAAACGCTATAACTTTGTCCATGTTTGACACGTGCCAGCTATTAGAAGGTACAGACAGCTTTGTAACCTGCCTGAATGACATCCTTGTGTCATTGCTAGGTGGATTGTTCTTTGCTTCTAAAGGCCATTACTGCCACACTGCTGAGGATGTGCCATGGCCTGTTAATTATAGATTAGCCTCTCCAACTGCCTTTTCCTGCCTCATGCACATTTTCTGTATGTGTTTCATGCAGGAAACAGGAATCATAATCTTTAGCTGGCTTTTCTCTCTAATTAGCTATTCTTTCTTTTCTTTATTTTTTTTCTTTCATGTAATGACAGTTTTGCAAATAGCTTTCTCTTTCAAAACAAATTAAACAAGTTTGACCCCAGTTTTCTCCATGTGTCTGAAGTACCTATACATACTACACAGACAGGAGATCCCTTGGACTAACCAGAAAGTGATGTTGGTATGGGAATTTTTGCTATACAAACCTGCTGGAAGCTAACAAGCCCTTCCTTCTAGTGCTAAGTACTTCCAAAACCATCTCTGTATAGTAGTTTTGGCTCAAGTATTAGGTGGATAAATGTGATATAGCACAGATGGAGAAATTATAGGAGAAGCTTTAGCTCCTTATTAAACCTTTATGAAACGAATAAACTTGTCCATAGTCTTACAAACAAAGAAAACACTAGGGAGGTAAAAGTGACTCAAAAGAAAGCAATGCAAGAAAACCTGGCAGCCTAGAAAATGCATCTGTAGCCTTGCCATGTAACAGGCCCAAAGCTGCAAACATACTGCTTTTTTGTGGAATAACCAGATGCTGCCACTGGAAAATGTCTCAGTTTGACATCTATGGCCAGATGGTCAAACCTGTGCCCTCTGTATATTGTAATGCATGCAGATAATTCTGCCAAGCGTAGAAAAAGAGGAATGTGATCCAGTGGCTGTCAGCAGTTAAACAGGATTACAGCAAATTCTTGACTATACAGCCATGAGACATCAAGTTGTTAATGATTGCTTATGTTGCATTTGTGACCCAACTGTGAGGTCTAAGCTTTGGCCCAGCAATGGTCCCGACCTTCAGCAGCTGTTTCAGTTTAGGATGGGCAAGGATTTGTCTCAGGAGGGAGGTAAAGGGTGCTGGAGCTCTCCTATCCTGGCCTCTCAATTGCTGCTGGTAATGGATTTCATTGTTTCATTGTCATTCTGCTCCACTGTAGGAAGGGATCACAACCATCCACAAATTAAGGTACCCTGAGTGAAATGGAAATGGAAACAGTTTCTGAGAACACACAGGGGCAGGAGCTAAAAGCCCTACCTCTTAAAACCTATTTATTGCATAGAAACATGGACCTCTGTTGAATTTGTCTTTCTGGCTCTCTCCTGAGTAAATGGTGGGGAAGCCCTTCTGTGCACTGAGCAGATCTTTTGAGGCGAGCTGTGAGTCAGAGCACAAACCTGGTCTCAAATCCAGGCTAAATAAAAATGTGGATAATCACAGTTACATTAAATGGGGATATACACACCTGTTAAAAGCCTTGAACTGGTTGTGACGACTATCAGGGGAGGGTATGACATCAAAAGAGCTCTTGGAGAACACCAGTTGACTACTAAGTGGTAATTACAGATCCTACTACATACTTTGTAGCATGGAAAGTGGCTCCAGCTGGATGCTCTGGTAAAAGTGAACTCAGTAACTTCTTTTGTCTCGAAGTTGCCATTGACTGAAATGAGTTGAAACCCATTTTCCTTTCTCCCTCTAAACATTGCCTGATTTCCTGGCATTGTTAAGCAGTTATGTTTTTCACAGTTGCTGCATTTCAGTCATAAACACGGTAAGTGAAATACACCTTGGATGAAAGATGCCGCAGACCACAGAGTGCTATTATGGGACCTATTTCCATAGTAGTTACTGGGAATGCAATTGTACACTGGAGAGTCTTTTTTACCTACTTAATTACCTAGTTTTTCTGTCTACAACCGGGCTAATAAACTTCAAAAGCCGTGCAAGGATTTTACAATGCTAGTGATACAAACAGAGCATTTGCCTTTATTCTTGCTTCTCCAAAGCTTCACAAGCTGTGCTATCCCAATTACCTTTTTATAACAAGCATCATCCCATGAGAAATTTCCAGTCCTCTGTAATCTAACTGAATATAGGCAAAATGGAAAATAAACATGGAAAAATCAGTTTTCCCAGCAGGACTTTTGCACAGACTAATTCTTAGACAGGAATTTTAATTTACTCCAAAACTCCTAGCGTGATTCCTCCAGGTAGCAAGTGCCAATTTGTGCTCAATGAGAAACAGTTTCCACAACTAAATGGTTAGTATGGTATACTTCCATTCTCTGCAGCAGTATCCTTGATACTGTACAATAGCTGTAAACTGCCCTTCGTTCCAGGTTGTGCCATACGGGTGATGGTTGACTGCAGTAGAGCTGCTTTTGCTCCTATCAGATGGGATTTTCGTAGAGCAGCATTGTGGGTGGGGGCATGTTCTGCAGCCTCATAGCTGAGGTCACAGTCAAGCATGGTATAAGAATGGAATTTTTCTGTTTTAAGCATAGCATTGCAGATTATGGGTGTTAATAGGGGATTAGTGATTAATAAAAAAATGGTTCTATATCATAAATGTGTGTACACAGTGTTTGATCTGAGGTTTGGACAATTCACATGCATGTGGAAAACATGTCACAAAGTGGTTTAATACAGAACCGCACGGAGACAGTTTGTGCTGGATTTGTGCCTTAGGGTAAGCAATCTTTGCATGGAATTATATTTTTAAATAAAGAACTGTCTAAAGTTTGCAAACACTCTCATCTGGCACTTTTTTTCAGTTTTATTTTCCTTTTGGCTTATGTTCAACCTTTTGATGTCTGCAGAGCTCCCCTGCTGTGCTTTCTCCAGTCCTTTAGTCAGAACCAGCTTGAGGAACTTGTGCAAACTTGCATGGGTTTACATCATTCACTGGCTTGGGTATTCACATAACAGGTTCATGAGAATGATGCACCTAGGAATGGTGTGGAAAAGAGTGTTGATGGTTATAAACTATATTATCATGCCAATGCATTAAAGTATATATTTTTTTAATCTGAAAGCAGCAAATTTTATGAATAGTATCCAATGCTGAATGATTTTTCAATAGAATTTTAAAAGCCTCTTTTTGAAATTTATACTCACCTATTTTGGAATGTCCTGATGCTGCACATGTTCTGATTTCCTGTTTCTTCACTTTCATAGCTGTTTGTAATGTTAAGCATATGCTCATAAATAAAAAACCCCCAAACCTCCAGCTCCTCTTGCCTGGAGGAAGTTTATTGTGTTTTTGTAAAAGATTGGTTCAGGGAGTTGAATTCCACTGGACCACACGCACTTGCAGGAGCAGTCATAAATTTTGCAATTGCAAGCATGGTTAAATCTTTTATTTATAAGTTAACGTACCTTTGATCCTGTCAGAAAACAGTGAACAGAATGTACTCCTGGTGCATCTGTCTTAATGTCAGGAATGTCTGCCAGTTTACAATTTTCAAACAGTTTGTTATAATCTCAAACATCAGTCTTGAGCATGAACTCCTGGGTACTAAACTAAATGGAAAACCTGTCTTCCTATAAATAGAAGGCAAACATGTTTTGATAAATTCATTTTAAAAGAACCTTAATTGTATGCAAAATATTGTGGAGAAAATATAAATCGTGAAGGTCTATTTAATTACAACTGGCAAACAGAGAGAGCTGGACAGATTGTGGCTTTTAATTCTCAGCACTGCCTATGGGGGCTAAAGAATCCCAGTTCTCCCAGAACTGATTATTACCCATCTGATGTAGCCGTGCCATCTCTGAGATTTCTGAAATACATTAATTTTACAGTAAAATTAGACCAAAAATATTGAATTTGAACACAGATCTGCATTCTGTGGATTTTAAACCCCGTGTGCTTTGCCTGTGTGCGTGTATGTGCGTGCACACTAAACAACTTAAAGAGTAAGCTTTGTGTGTTTGAAAGCTCATTTGTCTTTTTTTTTCCAGATGCATCACTTGATCTAATAAAAGGTATCAGGTGTCCCAATAAGTGTTGCTTGGCTTATATCCTTAAGCTATTGTAGCTGCAATGACATTAGTTAATTTGCCAGCTTTTGCACGTGTATGGCAGCCACGTTGCAGAGAACTATAAAGTAGGATAGACAGAATTGAGTACATTAGGCAATACACTGCATGTTAGTATTTAGATTATTTTTAGCCTGGCTCCTGTAAAGAATTGGTAGATAGGACAAAGCAGGAAAGCTGGGGAAGCTGCACAGCAGAAGCGATGAGTAGGAAGGCTTTTTGTTTACTTCTTAGCAAACAAATATGCACTTCTGCAATTTTATTTTGCATTCTACACATGAAACAATCAGATTCAAAAAACCTGTCTCTCCATAGCTTTCTGCATTTAGTACTTTTCACATGATTAATTAATAGAATAGGAAATGTTTCTGGAAGGCTTAATCTGAATAATAAATAAGAAGAATAATTTATTACTCACCCTTTGCTAAACACAATTTCAACAATTCCAGTTAAAAGCTACATCCTGCTGCTGTTCAGTGGAGGCTGTATTATAAAGTGTTTTGACAATAAAAATTACCAGCAGGAAATTAAAAAGGCATTCAGTAGCTCCAATTTTATATTGCATACAGTTTATTGTTTTACTAATAGACTTTACAGTGAAATAACATAGACATCTACCTAGATATTAGGCATGATGTCCCTGAAGACAAAGACAGAATGGAATTTAATTATTTGTTTTCATTTATCACAATATTTATACTATTAGTCCATTACTGGCTGCAATGAGGAATACCAAATCTTGTCCAAGATTTTTATATCACATTAATTTAGATGTAGTTAACAGTACTGGATGGCATACAATATCCAGACAGTGAAGGAGTTTGGCAGGAAATGTGCTCAGAGTTTTAGAAATGCAATAAATTTTTGCACTATTTTTCAACTTTTTTTTTTTTAAAATAATATATTATTAGGGAAGATGGATCTATGATGTAGGATTCAGACAGCAGACACAGTCCTGTAACAACCAAACAACAGGGAAAGGACTGTCTTTGCTTTCTCAGGGTTGGATGCCTAATTGCTTTTCTTTCTCATGGCTTTGCTTTGGCTTTGCTGCACGGCCAGTTATTGCTGTGCCATTGTCGTGCCTCCCTCCAGCATGGCCTGTCCTAATTGAGGCGCTGCCCCTCGCTCTGGGCTCTACACCTTCTCTTCAGCCCTGTTGCTGCCTTGCCTCCTTTGAGACACGGACGAGCCAAGCTGGGCTGTCCTACGGGATCTTTCGGCTGCCGGTTGGACCAACTTACTCTTATCGAAATGGTCCCACATAGGAATTTAGATTACTAAATAAATGTACTCCTGCTGTTGAGCCAGAAGGAATAGCCACTTTCTTCTCTTGCTTTTTAAAGCATTACCACAAATCTCCAAACAACTTTCTCTTTTCTTTCGTTGTTCAGGGTACGCCATAGATAAATCGGAGTAGAATATCCATTTGAGGGTAAATCTTGATCATTGTTTACCTCTCAGATGTCCTTCAAAGTAATTTGGATAAAAATAAACACTAGAATTTTCTGTCCTGAGTGCTTCAGACATGATTTCTCACTGACTACTCAAATGGGTATTTTGTCATTTGGCTTCTTCAAGTTAGGAGGATAAAAAATGGGTACTGTCAATTGAAAACACTCTAAATAGCTTAACAGCCATTACCTTAGGCAGTACCTTTTACTCTTCATTTTGTCTTGATTCCAAAATATGACCTTATCTTTATCATCTGTTGACTACTTTTTCAGATTTGCAGCCTCAGAAGACAAAGGTGCCTTCCTGTACCCAGAATAGCTCCCACAAATCTGCCTGAAAGAGTATTTTAGAAATGCATCCCTATAAATCATTAAATATTTGTACCAGGGGGGGCATAAGTAACCACCCATTAAGCGAATGATACTTCTTTTCAGTGTCTGGCCTGGAAAAGATATGAATATATTGATGCTACTAAGTGAAGTACTGATCTTTGGTTTCTCTTCTTTTCACTATTATATGTATGCAAATGAAACCCATTCCTTCAGAAGGTGAATGCATAACAATGTGCTTAAAAGCAGTTAATATGTTATTTTCTCAGAATCTCACATGGTATTTAATAACCACAATAGACTGTTCATAAATGTACTATGTGTCTTGTTTATAGCCAGGCATTTCAAAATATTTTATAACCACTAATTGTGAACAATATGCAATTACAGACAGGGAAGAAATTTTATGTTGGTTTTAATTCATCTTTCTCTGAGTTTGAAAAGTCTTTTATCTTTTCACAAGCATCTGGAGGTATTAGGAGCAAGTTCTAGTGACTGAGATATTTATCAATATTATCCTCATTTTTAATTTGAAACTGAATTCCCAAGACTTGACCCTCAGATCTCATTTTAAAAACCAAAATATAAAATATAAATACCTAATTTAAGGCAATTTGTCAAAGATTCCAGGGTTCAAATAATAAAACAAGATTTTATTATTTTACATTCTTAGATTTTTAGTAATATACTTCCTTGGCAAAAAGAATCAGACAATGGCCTTGTTTGGAAGGGACCTTAATCATCTCGTTCCAACCCCCCTGCCACCAGTAGGGACAACTTCCACTGGACCAGGTTGCTCAGAGCCCTGTCCAAACTGGGCTTGAACGCTTCCAGGGATGGGACAGCCACAACTTCTCTGGGCAACCTGTTCCAGTGCCTCACCACCCTCATAGTAAGGAAATTTTCCCCTAATATTTAGCTAACACCTACTCTCTTTCAGTTTGTGTTCATTCCCCCTTGGCCTTTCACTACACTAAAAAGTCTCTCTCCGTCTTTCCTGTAGGCTCCTTTCAGGTACTGGAAGGCCACAATTAGGTCACCCCAAAGCCTTCTCTTCTCCAGGCTGAACAATCCCAATTCTCACAGCCTTTCCTCATAGGAGAAGTGCTCCATCCCTCCAGTCACCCTGGTGGCCTCCTCTGGACTCACTCCAGCAGGTCCATGTCCTTCCTGTGCTGGGGCCCCAGAGCCGGAGGCAGCACTGCAGGTGGGTTCTTACAGAGTGGAGTAGAAGGGAAGAATCCCCTTCCTCGACCTGCTGGCTCAACTTGACCCTCAAATCCCATTTTAACAACTAGAATATCAAAACTGAATTCCTAATTTAAGGCACTTCATCAACGATGCCAGAGTTCAAATAAACTCACAACATTTTAAAATTTCTAGTAATAAACTTCCTTGGCAGAAAGGCTGAGCATTTAAGGGGCCTTCTGGAAATGCTTTCAAAATTACAGGAATTAGAGCTGCAGTTCAGCGATGGAAACTGCTTTTGAGAGACTGAAAGCGTTCTGGCTGCTGTCTTGAGCTTTCCCATGGTGGGCTGTACTAACTCTTTTTGGACACTGCACAATCCTAGCAATGTTCTATCAGATCCTATGGAATATTGCAGAGGAATTTTCTGAGTGAGTAACTAAGCTGAGCTGAGTAACCCACTACTTACCAACTAGAAATGGCTCTTGTTTGGCTGAAACTCATGCAATGGGCTGAGTCCCAGGTACACCTGCGTGAGAGGGCTGTGACAGATGGGTGGGTGGGATTGCCCTATGTGGGCACACAGGGTCATCCAAATCATCCTCTGCAGAAGCAATGGGGCCTCATATAACAGTGCAGAGGGATTTTCACTGATGTATTGTGACAACTCGGTGTTTTTTCTCTATACAAAAAACTATGGAAGTGGCATGGCTGGCTGAAGAAAAAGAAACCAGGATGGCAGAGATAGAAAATCCTAAAGAGGTTAGGATCAGTCAAGCTTGAAGAATGTGGGTCTGTTGTTTGTTTCGTGTGGTTGCTTGATGGAGCAGTTAGTACAAGCCCTGAAAAGGCAAAATTGAATGTGTGGATATTTTGTCTGATGCCAATTGGATGTTACATCAATTTACATGTGCAACCAAGAACAGGATTGATTGCCTGCATCAAGCACAGAAAGATATTTGTCTGAAAATCAGCAAAAACGGGTACTGTGTGCTGGAACAAGAGGCACAACAGCAGCAGGGTGTGCTGTGTGTACGTTGCCTGCATCGATCCCGGTGCCTCGATGATCTGTATCCTCCATTAGAGGAGTAAGTGATTGCTTCTGTGTATGACCAGATGTTTGACTTGAAGACCATTAATCAAATTTCCCAAGGCAAAAGAAACATTAAACAATTAATTAAGTTATAATACTGGACTTGCAAGAGCATTCTGACTGCACTAATTAATCAAACCAAGTTGGAAGACTTTGTTTAAGGAGCTCTGAAACAGTTTCTGATAACCTGCAGGGAAAGGAGATGTAAACATTGCAGAGGAGATCTGAACTGTTTAGGACACCCATTCTGCACTCACATCCACTGCCAATATGACAGAATTTGAGATTGAAAGTCACAGTGAAATCATGATCTGGAATGAAGAAGTTTTTGTAGAGTCACAAAGGCCTTTGTAATGAGCTGCAGTTGAGTGAGCCAAGGAAACCTGCCTTTTCCTCTGCTGAAACAGAAGGAAAATACTTTGAATTTTGGAGGTGAATCCAGGGCACTGTTTTAATTATTCATTTTGGGGAAGTATGGAGGGAATATACAGTTAGGAAAAGTTATATCAGTGGTTATGCTCATTATTTTTAACATTTAATGCAGCAGTTTCTAAGGTCCATAGGACAAAGGTCTTTTCTTATGGAGACTGTACACTTTCTGATAAAGGAAGTGTTCTTGTGTTACTAACAGAATTTTAAAACTGCAGAAGAGTCTGGAAAAGGTAAACATTAGAGTGGTAGAATGGTAGAACTGTCTTGAAGGACAAGCCTTTCTTGGATTCCTCTGCTGAGTGACCATAAGATTAGAGGCTTTATATGATGGGAATCTGTTCCCACTGTCCTATTTTAAGGATATTACCTCCTAGAGAAAGGAGGCATGTGTCCACTGCAGCACCTTCCTGGGGGTGCTGCAAAGTGTCCGTGGCTGCTTGAGAGCCTGCAGGAGCTTCCCAGTATGGATTGATAATTGAAAGTGACTCAGTGAAGTAGTTATTTGAAAATTGCAGCCTTGGTGATGCAGGAGAACCTTTCATGTGGTGGGCACAGGCAGACTCTTTGAAGGACAGAGTGAAAGGTTCTTCAGGGTGATAGACATGGGATAGCAACATTCATCTGCTACTGGAGTCACTGTTAGCTAAATTTTATTTGGAAGCTTTTCAAACCAGCTCCAGTTCTGGAATTCCTGTTCCTCGATGTGTTGTCTGCAGGGCCTGGACAATAAATTCATGGTAAGCCTCCTATGGTCAGTCACGCAGGAAATAAAGTAATGAGAATTAGAAGATCAGACGATTTGAAGGCTGTATGTAAGAAATGGAACCATTAGGTATGGGAATAAGTAAGAAAACATATCTCTTGACACATTATCAGCTATAGAAAACAAGAAAATTGATGTAATATTGTAAATTTTCAGACTAACAGTTAGTACATAAACGGATGTACTTGGCTACTGGAGCACATTTTGGTTAGTATGTCAAGAGGCTTCCAGAAACTGGCCTGACTGTTGGGATAGGCATTGTGTGCAGAATATGCCTATGTAGAAGGTAGAGAATATGTTCATTAATCAAAAAGATCTGGAGCACTTAAAATTGAAAATGGAGAGCCTACAGTTATTAAAAATTAAGAAGTACAAAGTTTCAATGTCATAGAGGATCTCTGAGAACTGAGGTAGTGAAATGAACGGGATTGTGACAGGCTGAGTGAGATAAGAGGGCAGGAACTGTATTGTGTGGGGTTTATATGATGAATTATGGCTGTCAGCTAGGAAGAAATCTGCTAATCAAGGTGAAACTGATACCAATCACAGCTCACAGGCAAATAGTGGCTGTAACATAATTTCTCCGAAAGAGACAAACATGAGAGTAAAATATCTTACGATGGTTCAGAGGAAGATGCCAAAATAAAAGAACACGACTGAGAGGCTAACTTGGCTATTAGCTTGGGAAAGCTGCCAGATGTATGTTTCCATAGAAACAAAAATGACAGATCTATTGAAATGGTTGCTTCGGGGCCCAGAGTCTTTCCTTACTTCCTACAGAAGGTTCATTGGCAGTGGATGGAACAGACAGGTGCCAAACTCATGAAATCATCATTGGTAACGAAAGCATTAATTGAGATGGAAATCTTGCAGGGGAAGGTATTACAGTGACTGATGCATTTGGAAAAATAAACAAGCAGTCATGGAGTGCTCACCCATCTTTCACAGTCTGTCTTTTTTAACTGTGTTAATTGGTCTAATAAAAGATATTACATCTTCCCACAAACTTTATCTTTCTTCCATTGTTGGGTTATCATGAACCAAACATTACCATTTGGGAAAAAAAAAAGGTGGCTATTTAGTTGTAGCTGTTATAGTTATTTATAGCACTGTCTTTTTTTTTTTTTTCTCAGAAAAAAACCCCCATAAACCTATAAACACATTCTATTCTTCTTCAGAAAAAAAATGTGTCTAGTACTTTGGACAGTGATATTCATGAACCAACTCAGACTGTGACCTGGCTTTAGCAGGGTTGTTAAGAGTTTGTTAGGATAGAACTAAAAAAGCAAACGTAATTTTTTATGCAGAAAGAACTAATGCTACCCTTAGTCTGTTTAATATTTGATGGTTTCAGGTTTCTAGTTTCAAGCAATTTTTCCTCACATAAATCTCAGCATCAATTTGACAATTGCTGTATAAGGCTGATAATCGATAAGGCAGGACAGGGCAGATCATTTTGTGTTCATCATTGTGATTAAATAATGTTTATTTATTTATCATCTAGGTCTGCAATATTTCAAACTTAGAAATACTGTATTGACATGTTTGAGGATGGATTAGAACATATCACCCAGGATATAAAAATCTGAAATGAGAGAGCAGAATATGGTTGGGAAGGTGATTTTAATCACAGCCTCACATACCTGTCTATACAGCTTACTCCAATTAGTACTTAAACATTGATTTTTTTAAAGGTCAAGCATGTAGAATTCCTGTGATGAAGTTAAATCTTAGATAAAATATACTGTATGAAGATACAGTTTTCATTATTTTATACTAAGTTATTTATTTTTTATATATTTTTAATTAAACTCTGTGTCACTGGAATACATTGTCTGTACTCTGGGATATTTATCAGGCTAAATGAGCAACATTGTCATATGCTTAAATAGTTTTATTCTTATTCTTCAGAAATTTATACATTATTATTTGATAAAATAATTAAAAAAACTCCCACAAACCTGTAACAAAGCTTCAATACATACAGTTATTTCTTTGAAGTCCATGGGGTCAAGGTATTATGGATATTAGTATTTATCTTCCTGGGTAACCAGTGAGACTAAAGAAGAGGAGAAAGGAAACAGGGAAAGTCAAATCTAGAGTCACCAAATATTGCAGCAAAACTTTCAGTTACATGATTGGGACCAGAATTTCATGAAAGGTTCTAGAAACATCATCACTATCTGAATATTATGCCTTTTCATACTCTTTCTATGCCAAAACTGCTATAGCACCTTGACACCGTAAGTTTCTGCTTTCTCTTGTCTTTGGTACCCTAAAGATTTACGGAACACACTTGACCTTAAATTCATGTACAGTCAAGTTGAATTAATTAATTTTGCTATAAAAATAGTGAGCTTCTCCTCTTTGTCCTTGCAATATGAAATATTTCTGTATTTCAAATGCACACAGCTAATACAAAATGTAATAAAACCACAAAAAAAATTCTGATGCAAGAAAACATCCCTATTGAGGAAAACGTACAGGTATATATATATATCTTGGACTAACAATGTATAAAATTGGATCACATGTGTAAATATATGCTTTGTTCAGCTTTTGAATAGGGGTAGATTCAGACACATGCATAAGAGTTTTCTTTAGCCAAGACCCAACAGAGAATTAATTAAATTGTGTCTGTAACATACTTTCCATGCTGTTCTTAATTTGTGGGTCCAGTTATTTCCATGACTCGCTGTTAAGACAAGACTCAAGTGCAAACCAACTTTCTCTCTTCTCCGTTTCTTGCTTTCCATAGGAAGGAAACACATCTAAAGATCAGAGGACAGGCGAGGCACACGTGAGCCCAAGTGGCAGGGTGTGTCGAGGAGCATCTCTACCTGTCTTGTGGCTGTATAGGGTGAGGCTGTGCAGGTGTGCACCTAGGAAAATACAGCATCAATTTACTAACCCAGAAATATCTATCTGCGCTGCTACTTTTGTGGAAATGTGAAGGAAATTGTGACTTCAGAAAAGCCCCAATGAAATGCATGGTTGAATACTGAGACGGCCTGGTGGTGAAATTGTTCAGGATAAAGGCTTTTTGTGAATTTCAGCATGAGCGTAAAAAAAAAAAAAATCTGTTTTATGATTAAAGATTGAGACAACCAAGCCAAAATTACTCTACTGCTATCTACTAATCCTCTTTCAGTAAGCCTCTTCCATCCCTCTCCAGATATTTTTATGTTTCTTTTCAGAGCCCTTACTTCAGTATAAATGGAAATGAAATTTAGTAATATGAAGTTTCTTTTCATTCATTTTCTGTGATGACACCATTTACACAATTTATTATTCATCTCTTGTTATTTCTCCTCCCTTCTCAGCTCTGCTAAAGTTGAAGTAAATTAATGCAGTAAATGACACTGAAGTTGCTCTTTACAGTGTGTATTGTGCATGCAGAGACAAGTGTGGAGGGCTCTGGGAGACCGAGTCGGGAACAGCCCCAAGCCCACATTTTCTCTCGAGTCCTTCTCTCAGGCACAACCACATCAGTTAGACCACTACCAGTATATTGACATATCTAGCAAGCCAGCTAATAAATCTTAAATATCTTCCTTTGCCATTAGATGTGAGTTTTGGACCCCATGAGGCATGCATGTTCCTCTCCTGTAGGAGGAAGCAGCTGCAATAGAGAGGAGTCAGTATAAAATCAAAGAATTTACTTGTCATCTCAGTTTGCACACTGGCTTTCTCATGATTTTGGCATACCATTTCATTTTGACCTCTCATCCCCTTTCACAAATCTCTGTGTGCATCACAGTCAGACACTGGAGCAGGAAACACATCAGGGCTTTGGCTGGGAAAGGCATGTGCTTTGTTATGGTAGACCTCGTTAAAGTCTTTGATATGTAGACTTGACAAGGCTGTAAATTATGTCGGCACTAAATGAGGTTTCACTTGGCTTAATCTGTTGGTTCTGTCATTTGGCTCTTTATCATAATGACTTGTAGTTGACTTTTTCATTAGGGCAAGCAGAATTTCTCCCTTTGTTCTCTACTGGAGCAGAGCACTGTGCCTCTGCCATTTAAGGACACAATTTATTGTTTACAGGAAACTTCCCGAGATAAGGAAACTTTGAAGTCACTCCTGATATTCTGTCACTGGAGAAAAAGGAAGCAGTGGCAGCCTATGATTTGTCACAAGACAAGAAATAACCTTTGAATAATTGGTCTCATTACATAGAGGCTTGTTGTTATGGTAATATTATCATCCCAGTTGATGCAGAAAACTGAACAGGGTCATAGAACAGCAATTACGAGACAAGTCAGAGTGAAAGAACTGGGTAAGAAATGGTCTTTCAGGAAGTGATTGCTGGCAGGTTTCCCAGGAAGCTTCTAACCCAGCGATGCCAGATTCACCTAATTCCTTGCTGCAGTCCACAATAATTGCCTGATTACTGAATGAAGATCTGGGGATCGAGACCATTCACTGCATCCTGACTGCACCACACGGAGCCAGGAGACCCTTTTCTCTCCCTGTCCCATTCAGGACAGGCCGACTTTATCCTGCAGGCCCTTTTGCCTCCAGTTATGATACTGAAACCTTTCCAGATCTTCAGTTTGTGGATGAAGCGATTGTACTGTATATATACAGTGTGTAATACATGCATAAAGGTGATTGCAGAAGGGAAGATTTTGGAGCTGGTGATTTAGAAAGCTCAACAGAAACCAGTAAAATGCAAAAATGGTTTCTAAAGAGATGGCGGATTGGGACTGTTAGCATGGAAAAAATCCTTTGCTGCGCTAAGATGAACTTTGCAAAATAATTTTTTTTGCCTTATTTAATGAGCAAAGAGGAAGTTTAATTAAAACAAACAGCAAGATTTAATTGTTGAGAGCAAAATTTAACTGAAAGTTGAATAATATCAGTGGGTTGCTTGGGTGTTTATGAAGGGAAAATTCTCTATCCTTCTACCTGTTATTTACACCATCAACTTTCTTATGTTTAATCTCCAGTCACGGAGATGTTTTATTTCAAGTCATACACAATTTCAGAGTTGTTATTGCAGGCTGCAGTTGGACCACCCTGTTTTCCTGCAATGCCGCACTTTAGGCATCCCAGTTTCTGTGCTTATACTGTGCAGAACCTTTCCTTCACACATAAGAAGAAAGAATAGTGCAGTAACTGGAGTTCTGGACAAAACTGGAGAATGCTGCCACTGACCTCCTCTGAGAATTAGATGAGTCTGGGAGACTTCTGATTAGCTGTATATACAGAATTGTAATATTTGAATAGAGATTTGTAATTTTTTATTTTTTATTTTACTCTGGCCGAGGATCCTGCGTTTAAACATTGCCTTAGTGTAATCTTTATAATGTGTTCATCCTTGAAGCACTGGTGTGAAGTAGAGATGTACTGTTTTTCCATTTTAGAGGCAAAGACAGACTTGAGGGTATGCAGAAAGGTTAATTTTGACTAGAGAAGTTTAACTTCAGCAGTCTCTGGAGGCCTGCAATTTTTGGAAAGAGAGAGGCTTCTCCAGTGGTAATTTCACAGGAAAAGCCTAGCTTAGCTATTCTCCGTCATCTTCTGGAAGGACCCCTCTTTCATTCTTCATTGACTACCATTATTTTTGGATACTGTGAGATGAGAGTAAGAGAACTTTTACGTTTCATAGCACTGTGTTGGGAAAAAAATTATTAAGGTTGCATGGTGCTCAAATATTTTGTTTCAAAAATATTAGATGTTTAGGAGAGCTGCAGGGCCTCTAAAGCATTTGTGTGATGAAGTCACATGAGGAACTTGATCATTTACTGATCATGGTACAGGGTCTCACTGTACAGCATTCAAGTCCCTGGGTGTGGAAAATTGGTGTCTAAGCTGAAATTTGTTGAATGGTCTTGTTTCAGCCCTTTAATGAGCTTTTTGAATCTGCTGTTGCAAGTTGCTATTATAGAAGCAGACCTAAATATTGTGTGATGGTTTGGAGATCTTGTAGGTACTTTTTACAAAGGTAGAAGTGAACGGGCATTTGATCAGTTGTGACAACAGCTCAAGAACCTCAGTGCATTTGTATTAATGCTGAAATACCTTAAAGTGTTCAGCTGGATTCCGCCTTCACAGTCAGCCTTATAGGCAGCCAAAATCAAGAAACAGTAGCCATTCTTTCTTAGGGCAGGCACAAGCAATATTCTCAACTTTTATGGAGGGATAAATGCTACCTAAAATATTTTTCTCACTTTCAGCACACAGGAAATGTTTCTATAGTTTAAAACCAGGGTTAGCTCAACTTTAGAACATCCTTCTTAGGCTATCAGATCCGAGGCTCAAGATCATTAGCACAGCCACCAGAGCCGTTTGCGCTTTGTCTTTGATCCAATTCAATAGACACAATAATTTGCAGTAACAGAATTGGTGCAACAGTTTTGGTGCTCTTAGGTGGCTGTTTCCTCATTTCCTTAAGAAGTACTGCAATAAAACTGTTAGGACTAGCATGTGAGGAAGTGAGGTGGGAGGACTGGTGGGTTGCCATTATCCCCTTTTAAGCCTTCATCATGAGACAGGGTGTTTAAAATGAAATTATTAAGCCACTTGAGTCCAAAACTGACTAAAGGTACTGGCCCCTGTGCTCAAATGTGTATAGAATACCTGGTCTTGGTGTACAAGGAACAGGTTATTTTTCCACAAGGAACTAATTTTTCGGTTTAAGAGCATTCAGGAGATGCTGATTCTAGTGAATTAAGCAGTGCCAGGGAACACTGGTGTTTACCAGAGCATCGCTGTCTGCATTGTCGCACTTTTAAAAAGGCCTCCTGCTCAGTTTTGGCCTGAGCTCACTGTCACACTCCCAAAGAGGAGCCAGGCATGATTCAGGCGTCAGCGCTGGTCAGGAGTCTTCCCAACACGCCATCTGAACGCAGCCTGTTTTGGCAGGGAAGAGACTGGAATAGTGTGACATGAGCCACTCCGTGCCAGGTGGCCTGAGGGCAAACCAATAGGCTTCTGCATATTAACTTCCTAGCAAAGCAAAGACCTACTTAGAGGGGGTTTATTCTCTTTTTCCTTGTAAAATTAATTGTCACGGGATTCAGTTTCAAATTTTCATTTCCAGATGAAAAGTCAAGGCCTTTGGTTTAAAAACGCCCGAGTTAAATGTTTCAGCATTAATACACAGCAGATGTTTGTTGAAATCACTCGAAGATTCTTTTGTGTGCAAATAAAAACCCGTTTTCTCTGAAATTGCTTAGAAAAAGTCCTCAGGTTTTAGTGCTTAAAGCTCTTTCAAAGCTCCCACAGTAGCCAGATAGGATTCATGTGCTCAGCCCCTAACTGGAGGGCTCTATTTAGAGACATGTGGTNGCCTGGAGAAACACAGATATGCAGGCAGGAAGTATAATATCTATCGGTACAAACATGCAATATTTCCCCTTTGATATCAGTGACACTAGTTAGGTAGTTAGAAGTGTGTGTGATCTTTTCCAGTATTCTGAACGTTTAAAAATGTCACTACCTCCTCCCTTTTAAAAAATTTTCTTCTTCATTTCACAACATTGACCTTACCCGTAAGTGTAATAATAGATGTGAGAAAAATTCTAGGTTTTCAAGTATAACAGATATATTATTACTTGCAGTTGAGAGATTGTATACATATTTTGGATTAGGCATTTTGAAACACAATTTACTGTTTTCCTCTTCCTAATTCAACTGTCTGTGAAAAAATTACATTAACTTGAGAAGAGAATACAGTCTTTGTTAATGGATTTACATAATAAGTTTTATTATACTTAATTATTTTAAAACTTTCTTTCTGGTATAAACTGCTGACATTTCTCTATTTCACCAGAGCGTGAGAATGGTAAATATATTAAAACAGACTCGTGCTAAGATATGTGTGTTCCTGAGGTTCCTTAACTCTCTCTTTGTTTCTAAGAAAAATTGCATATTATCCAGAACTCATGGTGAAAACCAGTCGGGGTTACAGGTGCTAATTATAATCTCCACAAATTAAGGTACTTCTGTATTTGCATATAGCTACAATATGCGAGTGCCTGTAACAAACAATCCTTCCTGTTCATAATTTGCCAAAGAAAGAACAAAACTTTTCTGTGATTTTTTCTCTTACATTGATCCTCAGTAAAATGACAAATTCAGGAAGATATTAATGGTCTGATGAAAGACCCAGGCACACTGCAGGGAAGCAGCAAAAGCTGGGCTTCTGAAAGAACACGACAGAAACAGAGGGTGCATCTGGTCAAACCAATGCCTGTGAGGGGGAATGACATTGAAATGACTGGAATTATGCCAATACTGCTTAGGTGGGGTGCACACCGCACAAGGATGGAGTCACTGGAACTGGTACTTGTTGGTAATTGATGATGATAAATCATGACTTGAAGCGCAGCATCAGCACGTACACAAACATGTGCAGACTTCCAGGTTCTGAAATGTGTTCCTGTCTTTGTGAAGTCAGAATAAAAAGTCCATGTCTGCCCAAAAAATGCTATTTTCTGTCAGGCAAGAGTTGGTAGAGAGATGCAATGGGTTAGGTAAGGTGAAACTCCACTAATTTACATATTTTTACAGCAACAACCAGTGAGTCCCTTTGCTCCTAGAATTTTAGGATTTTTAGTGAGCCAGATCCTAGAGTGTGGCAGAACCTCCCTCTCCAGGGAGTGGAGCAGAGTCCTAAATATAGCTCAGACTGGAAAGTATTTGGATGTCACTGGGGTAGGAAATGTTTTATGAGGTCTCCATGTATAAATAAAAGATGAAGGCAATTAGTGCTCACCATAGGATATTTCCTTCTATGTGACCCAAATTTCTTTTTTCTATGGCTTTCAGCAGGAGATGTGTCATCAAATGCCTTTTGAATATCAAACGGTTTGAATGAGCTGCCATAATCAGCTCCATAACTTTTTATAACCATCTTTGTGGAGGAATATTTTCCCTTTGAAATCCATATTGGCTATTCTCTTTCAGGTTATTACTTCAAATATGCTCCGCAACTCTCTTCTAATTAGTGATTCTGGCTTTTTTGTAATCTACATATGAGCAGTGCTATTTTGGTTCCTCCGGGTCGGGGCTGCATGCACGCTATAAACATTGTGGCCTCATCTTTGTGCTTTAGGACTTTCCACACTTTATTTGTGCCAGTGATGTTTTCATGTGAGCGCCACAGCCTCTGAATTCACCCTGGTTTGAATCTTGACCACCAGGTTAACTTAGAGCCTGAGACTTCCATGAAGCTCTTGGTAGTTACATCTGCTCAGTACCTCCAGTGGTCACACTTCATTTCCTTTGAAACTTTTATAACATCAGTGGAGTTTTCAACATTATTAAACAACTTATGTAAATTACTATTTTTACTCCTGTTGGTCATAAAATCACTGGCATCAATATTTTCTTACAGTTGCTTGGAGTCCATGTGCAAGCCCAATGTCTTCTCTAGGAGGCAACAATTTGAATGAACACTGAAGGATAATGAAGGTAAATTGGGGGAGGATGTTCTTACCATTATGCTACTCTGTAGGCAATTAGTTTTAATAGAATTGTTCACTATCACCCTTCCAGAAGTTCTAAATGTCCCTCTAATGGTACTGTGCACGAAGTAAAGGACAATTGTTGGTACCAGAAGGCACACTGACTTCATGGGAAAGAGCCAGTCTTTCCATTCAGTTGCAAAGCTAGCATCTTTCTTTGCAATTTCTCTCTTCCTGATCCAAATTCCCTACTTGAAACAATAATTACCCATTTCTGGTATTGCCACCTCTGAAATCTTAAGTTTTTGTGAGGAAGAAATATAGAGACAAGAGTGCAAGGAAACCTCTTATTAGGGAAGACATAATTTTCTGTGGCTTTATATTACCAAATAATACATTGAAGACAGAAGTAGCAAGCCAAAGCTCAAGCTATAACATGAAAAAAAGAGCAAGATATGAATGCTCAAAATACAAAAATTTTGATATTATTTTTCCAGTTGTGTTGTGTTTACGTGGCAAGGTTTTGGTAGCAGGGGGGCTACAGGTGTGGCTTCTGTGAGAAGCTTCCAGAAGCTTCCCCTGTGCCTGACAGAGCCAATGCCAAATTGCTCTGGGGTGGACTCACCACTGGCAAGGGCTGAGCCCATCAGTGATGGTGGCAGCACCTCCAAGATAACAGATTTAAGAAGTGGGGGAAAACCTGGGCAGCCATAGCCAAAGAGAGGAGTGAGAACGTGTGAGAGGAACAGCCCTGCAGATACCCAGGCCAGTGCAGAAGGAGGAGGGGCAGGAGGTGCTCCAGGTGCCGGAGCTGAGGTTCCCTTGCAGCTCATGGAGGTCCACAGAGAGCAGAGACCCACCTGCTGCCCATGGAGATCCCACACCAGAGCAGGCGGATGCCCAAAGGAGGCGGTGACCCCGTGGGAAGACTGTACGAGAGCAGGCTCTTGGCAGGGTGTGTGGACCCATGAAGAAAGGAGTCACATTGAAGTAGGTTTGCTGGCAGGACTTGTGACCCACGCTGGAGCATTTGGTTCCCAAAGGACTGCACCCTGTGGAAGAGACCCATGCTGGTGCAGTTCAGGAAGAACTTCAGCCCCTGGGAAGGACTCACATTGGAGAAGCTCATGAGCTGTCTCTCATGGGACGGACTCCACTCGGGAACAGGGGAAAAGTGTGAGGAGTCCTCCCACTGAAGACTAAAGAGCAGCAGAGACAGTGTACGATGAATTGATTGTGACCCCCATTCCCTGTTCCCTTGCTCTGCTGTGGGGGAAGAGAGAGAAACTGGGAGTAAAATTGAGCCTGGGAAGAAGGGAGGGATGGGGAGAAGGTGTTTGGTTGTCCAGCTAACCAAAGTTTGCTAACGTGTGGTATGATTTTGCCCTTTTCGGTACCAGGTGAATTTTTAATGCTTCTCAGCCTTATCCTTTCCGGCACTTCAGAAGGTTAGTTTTTGTTTTGCTAACTTCAGTACTTTTATGGTTCTATAAATTAAATTGAAGCTCTGGAGTATTTCCCATGGAGCTCAAACCTTCACTGTGGATACTCTCAAATGCATTAAATATGAGGGCCTGATGCTCAGTACTTCAATACGGTACTCAGTAGTTTATATCCTGAGTGTCTTCTGTCCTTATTAAGGTGACTGAGGGAACATATTTTCCAGTGGGATCATCTTTGTACATCTGAAAGACATATGCACCGTAGTTTAACAACGTCCTCCTGGACAAACCCATTGTATACCGTCAGGGTGGATGGCAAGAAAAAAAAGAAAAACATGTAAAGGAAAATATATGCTATCTCCCCTCTCTTTTCTGCCTATATTCTTAAAATTTTCTTTGTAATGTCAAAATTAAGATGTAGATACTTGATTAAATTACATATGAGTTGGCCAGCTGTAAAAGATAATGTACATGCTTTCAGTCTCCACAGTGAAAGACATTCAAGTGATCTGTTTACTCACAGTCCATTACTGCAATTAACTGAGAACCTGCAATAAATCAGTCTCATCTCCAAAATCTAGCTCAGCTTGATGTTCTTATTTACAAACTGAATACTTACAGAAAAGGTGCACAAATCTCTCGTGTACAAAAATAAGCACAAAATTCACCATACTTTTACGGATAAATTCTGGCAAATTTAAACCCAAATAGTTGTGACGTTGCTACTTTTCTAAAAAACATTTTTTTCACTCTTCAGTGTTTTGCAATTTCAGTTATGAAATTACGTGTATGGTGCTCTCTGAATGGTACGATATTATAGCCCTTGTTTTTGAGGAGATTCTGCGATAATTAAAGCTCAGGCAAACAGGCAGGAGGCACAAAGTCATGATAGGGTGGTGTTGAATAGTTTGATAAGCACCTGTCAAAACAAACCAAAGCTCAGCCATGCTGTTCTAGACTGTGCAGTAAAAGAAAGTTTGAATGAGAGTTTTGAAGGAAAATAATGGAACTAATTTTGCATAAATTGGAAAATACACAGGCACAGTGCTGCTTCAGAGAGAGAACAGATAGCAGACAAGATTACACAGACACTACCCTTTTTCATACTATACAACTTGAACTATCGTGTGCGTGTCACTGTATTCTTACCCAATTATATACAGGAAGAGTAGCTGGGTGCTGCTGAGCCTCTGTGTGGATTTTGGAATGAAATTATTCCATTTCACAGAGGGAAAACCCAGTTTTGCAATATTCTCTGTCTAAGAAACAATCTCCATAGAAGCATTACTCAGTAAGGCTGTGCAATGCAATAGAAAACTGTCATACTGCTTCAGATTTCCAGTAATTGTTGTGCTACAGCAGTGGAACAGCTCAGTGCTCATGTTGTAAATAGTGTAGTCTGATTAATAATCTCAGTAGTTATGATCTTCAAAAATCCCTAAGGCTGACTGAAAATCAAGCAGAAAATAGTTCAACTTGTAGTGTTGAATCAAAGAGGCTTGAACAGGGGAAATAAAAAGACTTTATGTAAGGTAGAATCATCATCAAGTGCGGAGACAGCATTTGTCACAACAGAAAAGTTTGTAAGTGCTGAAGCCTTCACTGTGTTTCACTCATTTACAATCTCTTACATGCTGCTGAGTAAATAACGAATTTTTATTTCATTTTTCATTTTATTGCCATGCACTACATTGTATCTCTTATTCATCATAAAACCTGTTTCTGAGTATTCACTGTATCTTCATGCTTTTAAGAGAAGGTGAGAGATTTGTAGGTTCACACTATTAAACACAGATGAAAAAAATCCAAGTATTTAGCCAGAATAGAAATTAGATCAAGACATGCTTTGTGCTTATTGGGGAAAAAGAAGAGAAATTGGTTTTTCAGACTTTGACTTGCTGAGACAAACTAGTGCATGTTGCAGAAATCAACACTGCATAAGCATGAAGCATGCAGGTTTTAAAGATTGTTTGGAGGTAAAATAAATGGACCTACAAAGTTTCCTTCCACAGTTCCAGTTCTAGACAGAAGCACTTGTAGCTGACTATGAATTTTAATTTTTTGAAAGACTTGATTTTTCAAAAGTAGAACTTGATGTTATATTGAGACAGCTGAGTGAGATTTAGCTCAACTTTGGGGCATCAAGTGTTAACAGTTCCACAATCAGTTGTGGTTTTCTTCACGAAACGACACGTTACTAATTTCATATGATTTATCCAATTTTTCTGTAACATCTTGAGTTATGGTCTTGTACTAGTAATGCTTGCAATTCTATTTTGTTTCATTAGAACACGTTGACAGGTTTTGAGAAAAGGTTTGTTTGGAGTGAAAGGGAAGTTGGTTTTTTTTTGACAAATCATTTGTGAAATACTGTCAAGCACTTACACTTCATACTACCATGGCTGAAGCTGGATTTTGGTGCTAGGGATTCCCACTGGTTTATTTTTTTGTTGTTGTTGTTGTTGTGGTTTGGTTTGGGTTTTTTTGTGTCTTTTTTTGGTTTTGTTTTGTTTTGTCGGGAGTTTTTGTTTGTTTTTGTCTTTGTTTCTGTTTTAAATCAGTGCAAATCATTAAATACCTGTAAGCTTCTGGCTTTTTAAAATAATCTGCAGATTCAAAACTAGTTTCTGTTACCTGTTCTAGGGTCAGATTTCTGTATTGACTCTAATACAGAATTTGCTTTTGCATTTGTTTCTGCTTAAAATAGCTGTGTACAGTGCTGGTGGGTAGTACTTTAAGCATTTGAAGAGATGTTCATAATTATTTTATGTTTATGGTGGTCCTTGGAAAATAACCCACCAGGCTGACCAAAACCTACTTTCAAAGTCCTTTCCCAAACCTACTCTTTCGCTCATGTCTTTATGACCTCCAGTTGTGGAAGTGGATCTCTGGCAGTGTTGAAGGCCAGGTTAGATGGGGCTTTGAATATCCTGGTCTAATGGAAGGTGTCCCTGCCCATGGCAGGGGGGACTGTAACTAGATGATCTTTAAGGTCCCTTCCAACCCAAATCATTCTATGATTCTATGAAATAATCAAACACAAGGAAAGCAAAAGCCACACACACAAGCAAAGCAAAGCAAAGCAAAGCAAAGCAAGGAATTCCTTCCGTTTCCCACGGGCAGGCAGGTGTTCAGCCATCTCCATGAGAAGGCCCCATCACACGTAGCAGTGACTTTGGAAGACAAACCATTATTCCAAGTATCTCCCCTTTCCTTCTCTCCTCTTCCTTCCCGCAGCTTTATATATTGAGCGTGCTGCCATATGGTATGGAATGTCCCTTGGATCAGTTGGGATCAGCTGTCCTGGCCATGTCTCCTCCCATCAGTTCTTGATACAGCTGTGTTTGATTATTTCATAGAAACAAGGAATGATTTGGGTTGGAAGGGACCTTAAAGATCACTTTTACTCTTCTGATTCTCTCCCCATCCCAGTGGTGGGGAGTGAACCAGCAGCTAGTAGGATTATGATGCTTTTCCAGGACAGAACCAGTAAAAACTTCAGCGCTATTTGATAAGCAGAGATCAAGGCAGACTGTAAGATATGGTGCCATGAACTCTTTTATGGTTTTCAGTACTTCCTCAAGAAGTATGAAGAGAATTTCACAGCTTTGATCATCTGTATTCTTATGTACATCCCACTGAGATGTCAGCAGCAAGTTAGAATCGTGAGTCTGAATGGTGTAGCTGAAATGGCATTTGAGATGTTTATTTTGAAGTGCAGCAATTTAGTGTACTTCTGCAAGTTTTCTTCTGCAAGTCTGCAAATGACTTCTATAATTTAATTCCTTTCCCACGTAAACTCCACAATCTCTTTACAAAAGAATTTTTCTGTAAACTTTTAGGAGAACGACTCTACTCCACTTTTAGTGAATCTTAATAAATCAAGTCATAATTCCATCAGGTTTGGGTTTTTTTCCCCCCATCCAATTTACGGCAATTGCAAATTTATATAATTATCTGTATTTACATCACTTAAAACTGTATTAGTGTTAGTGCTGCGTTGCAATCAACCGATTTTGTAGTGTTTTAAATAAAACTCAGCAACAAATGAGAATCCTTGATTTCCCATCTTTGTTCTTTTCATTTTCCCTTCTCATTTGCTTTCTCTGTACGTTGAACTTTGGAAAGCATCATTGCTAACACCATTAAGGGCCGCAGTGCCTTGTTTTTTTGCTTTTTCCACTAGCCAGTGCCAGAATATCTGGGTAGTTGCTGAGGATGTTCTGTGTGTTATATTCATTAATTTTTCTGAGCAATGGGATGTTGGTCTCATTCTGGAAGGTAACGGGTGGTGCAGCTGTATGGAAGCATCATGTGCTAACTGTGCCACTCACAGCCTTCAATGGCTCCAGGAGGGCACAGTTTTGCAGCTTCTCTATCAAAGAAAATTAATTTCTTCCCTGTCAGCAGGGTTGATTCATTAGAAGTCTCTGTGCTAGAGCCTGTTTTCTGTCACCAATTCCAGAGTTCTCTCCCCTTCTTTGTCCCTTTTGTCAAGGGATATCAGAGAACCATAAGACTCATTGAGTACCATGGAAAAAGGAGTCCATGCCTGAGTGCCAGTGTCAGAAGTTCTGATGAACACGTGCAGTTTGGACAGATCTGAATTTCTGCGAGGCAGGATAGTGTGTTTCAGTGGGACTGAGTTACAGGGAAGGGTAAAATGGCTCTGGGCTTCCCGAGGCTCATGATCAGAAAATAGTGGTCAAGGGTTCTTTCTTTGGGTCTGAAGAGTTGGTTCTCATTCTGGAAGCTGCTCTCATTTTGTGTTCCATAGAGCCAAAAAGAATAATTTTGGGGAGTTAGTATATATTGAGAACTCCTACACTGGGTTGTGATTCTGTGTTTTGCCTGCCTAGTTCAATCTGGCACTTCTGGTGGGATGTGAAGCAGAGAAGGTTTCTAACAATCCGGAAGAATCTTTTCCAATGGCTATGAATACAGAATTTCTACCACCTGATTATACTGCTGAACTTGAACTGGTAGATTGAATGTTTTAAATGTTAAAATTAAAACATAATGAGATAAATAAACTGCTATCATATATGTATATGGCAGACATCTTGAGATGTATTACCAATGCACTGCCTTGTCCCATCTGGCATACTCTGTCATTGACTTTTCTCTCTTGCAGCATTTCTAGTATCAACTGCAGCTAATATGCCTTCCCCCACCACTAGATTCCACCGCAGCATTCATTCACCTCTTTCATAAAAATGTGAACAGAAGAAGAGCGCTAAGAATTAGAAATGAAATTAATTGAAATGTCTGTAAATTAAGAAGTTAGAAAGACTCTTAACAACTTTCATCTAAGAGGAAGAAAGAAATGTCTTAAGTTCTGTTCACCTTTGAGTGCACAGGTATAGTTAATGATTTCCTGTTCCAGCTGTTCTCAGCACTGTCATGACGTGTTTTGTGGGTCTTAAGTGTATTTTATAAAACAAGATGGAAAAGGTTATGCAAGTAACAAAAAGGCTGTCAGCTGTAAAAATCTTGGCACAGAAACTCCCAGGGATCTGAGCGTCAGGGGGGCTGTGACAACAGAGTCTGACCAAGTATTTGAGTTAGAAATTCACAGATTTTGGGGGACTAATCAATAGGTTGGAGGCCAAGGTGTTGTCATATCAGCTGTATAAAAGTCAGAGATGAGCAGCTTCACCTCTGAAATTCTTGACGGATGCATCAGACCTCACCGTATTCATATATTCACACCCCTTTCTGTGCATTGATTTTCAGCATGCAAACCAAAACCAGCCATACAGGTTTATATTCAGGAGTTTCATTCAACCCTTTTGACTGCCAAAGATGATGCTATGAAGTAAGTGGGGAGACTGCATTAAAGCTCATATTTGCAATAAACAGAAGAATTGAAATGATTGGAGGCGCCATTCTACTGTTAGTGAGAGCAACAAATGAAAGAGGCCAAAGTTAAAGGGCTCTGTGAAAAATCAATGAGCACATGCCTAGGTGAGATAGAGTCTGCCATGGGCACCAAAAAAAAACACCAAGCAAGCTGCATTTGTGGTAGGGATGTGAGAAAATGTTTTCCGTTTAAGAACTGATAAGTAGAAAGTAATAGAAAATTGCATAACCAGACAATTTTTATAAACTCTTGGTAATTTAGTGATTATTTAGCTTTTTATCCTGTCTGAAGTTTGTTCACTGAAGATCTATTAGAAATGTGTAGTTCACTCTATTTTACTTCTTTAGTGGCCACAACTATTTACCCCATTCTTTATATTCTCAACGATGATGAGTAATTCCCTTGTAAATATGTTCTCGGTAATGAGCTTTAGAGGCAAATTGAGATATCACAGAATAACATTCTGTGATTCTGGATGATGTTCCCAGCATTTTCAGAACCGTTACTTCGTTGTCCTTCCCTGCATAGCTGTGTTGTTATCTGTGCTCTGGTGAGACAAGGAGGAAACCAAAGAACATGTAGATGAAGAGCAAAAACTGCGAAACAAGCTCACAAGCTTCTTCCCATGGGCTTTTCACCTCAAAACCGCTTTTCCAGCTGACTTACCCGGCACTCACCTGCATCTCTGACTGCGGGGCTTTGCATCCTCCGTGTGTCAGTGTGTTTGTTTTCACGTTATCTCATGAGAAAAAGGTGTAGGTTGGCACATTCGATGCCAATCAGTGCAAACTTCACGGTGGCTCGGCAGGAGCCTGTGCAAAGCATGACCAGCGTGGAGGCTGGCATTGCTGACAGGTCATTCTGGCCATATGGGGGAATGAGTGCAAGGGCAGGGCTGCTGCTGCAAACGCTTGAAAACTGAGGAGGTTGGTTTTGTGAGGGACTGGAGGAAAGTAAACAGCGGGATTGCCTCTGCCTCTGTTTGGCTCTGCGCTGCAGAAAACACCTAATTAAATTATGGGACTGCTCAGTCACGCTGGGTTTCTTAGATGCCCTGGAAGAGATTGGTGGCAGATGGCTATTAGAAAAGCTGCTCTTAAAATCAATTAGCTGATCGCTGAAAGTGATAGTAAGAGATTGTAAACCTTTTCTCCAAGGCTGTGGAAGAAAAAGCTTAGGAACAGCTACGTTTGTGCAGGTGTCCATCTGGGCAAAGCTGAGGGAAATTGAATTTGGAATTGGGTACAGGAAACGAGGTCTGGGCTTCAATGTGGTTTCTGAGCATTTTGCAGAAAAGCTAACAAATAATGGCTTTTAGAAACCTTCTTGAGTTGTGATGGAAGGTGACAGCCTTGATTAGGGAGGCATGACAGATGGCCTCTTGGGAGTCTGAGCCTGTGCACCTTCAGAGAATGCTGAGGTTCTTGTTCAACACATGCCTGAGAGGCCCGAGGCGGCTGTAACTGCGACTGCAGACCTGCCCTAGAGCTGGTCTGAGCTCCACCAGAGCTGCAGGAATAGCTGAAGCGAGCCTGTGAATAGCTGAAGCAAGCCTGTGTTATAAAGTAAAGTTTGATACCTGAAATAATGAAGTGGGATCCAATTCCCCTGCATTGCCTGGAATGCTACTTGTACTCAGTGGGAACTCATATTTAGATACTTCAGGGATAAGTGCCCAGATGATTTTGATTCCAAATTTAAAGAATGCTTTATGTAATCACTGGTATTCATAGGTTCTCTGCATATTTTGGAGACTATAAAGATGCTGGGATATTCAGCTTTGCGACTACTATTGAACCTGTTGCCATCAACAGCGATGAGTTTTGGCTTGGTGTTTGTTGCCCCTGTCTAAGTGTGCTAGAAGTGACAATTCTATTAGAATTTCTAAACCTCTGCAAGGAATATGCCTCCAAAATTTTAATTTGCATTTATTGCTGTGTTGTCTCTGTCTGTATATTATCTGCTGCAGATTCCTTTAAAAATATTTTCCTTTTATGTCAGAATGATCTTGGGGAATAAATCTCATAACACGGTTGAGAGTTCTACACAAAACCCTTTCAGAAGCTTTGTATTTGGGAAATCAGTGACTGGAACTTCAATTTTCACCATTTAAACATAACTCCAGTAAACAGCAGCGGCTGTCAGACAGAGAGACCGTGCAAGGCCTGGGAAGGAAGGTTTGCACAGGATCCGTGTGCCTGGAATGTTCAGGTTGGTGTCTTATCTAGGTTAGTTTTATCTTCCTACCAGACAGAGACTTCTGCATCACAAATAAATGTCCACACAGAAAATTTAAACGCAGGGGAGGATTCCTGTAGGATGCTAAACATTTTTGTGCCAGCCGAGCAAACACTTTGTAACAGCAGACTGTACAAGGACCTGCTGGCACTTTTGTGATGGGTTGGATCAGGACCAGTCAGCACCTTCCAGCATCAGTCTTTGTGTTTGCATAGAGCATTCCCGAGCAATTAAAACAACAAAAACATTGATGACAGCCTGCAGCAAATAAATTAAAAATATCCAAAAAGCAGTCACCCTCTACATCTGTTCATATATCCTGTCTTCTAAAAAGTTTCTGGTGCCATTTATGAAAAAGGGATTAGGACAAGAAAACGAAAGCCATGCTCACATGGATGCTACACTCCGCTGCTTATTTTTAATGCTGCAGGTCTGAATCACGGTGGAAAAAACACTTTCATGAAAGCAGTGAGGTACTTTCAGTCTTCTGAGTTTCTGTTCCTTTGAGCCTCTTGCCCTCTATGAAAGAGCTTCCTTAGAAAATGATGCCCATAAAAGGTTGTGAAGTGCTCAGAAACCACTGTAATAAGGACTGAGTACACCCTCTCAAATGTTCCAGATTGAAACCGTACGCAATATAGATACACACAGAAATAGTTTCATACTAATGCAGCAAGTACTGAAGTGTCTAAGTTTTGGCTGACTGAAAACTGCTGTCTGCTCTGAAATTTTCTGTAGTAATTTGTGTTTTATTCACTCAGAGGCTCCTAAGATTTTTCCATGCTCTGAAAAATGAGAGCTTCAGGCTTGTTTCATACATACCTCTGCTTTTTTGTTGTTGAACTTACAGAGGAAAATTTGCTTTTCAAAATCTGGTTGTGAGGAAGCATGTGGTTGAAAACAAAGAGAAATTAATTAAATGGGAAACTTATTTTAAAGATAAGAGAACACGTACCTGACCAAATACGTACTGTAACTAATTAATCCTATATCAGTTGTATAAATAATAATAATGTATGTCAGACTGAGCTAGCCTGGAGGTTCTGTGTTATGCTCTGTGTGTATCCCAAGGGAGCTGGAGAAACCAGCAGAGGTTTCGCATTTCATTAGCACTCGAGACAATTTTGTAGATCTTAGGCCTGCTGGGATAAGAGATTGGCCTCACATGACTTTCTCAAATGAGATGTAGTGTAAACACATTTCTTTGGCAACAGTTTTCAGAATGTTTTCCATGATACTGGATGTTCATGTTCGGATGAGCAGGCAGCTGGCAACTCGTGTATGCATTGAGCAAATGCACTACAAGGCATCATCAGCCCTGCTCTGTACTGATACAGGTCAGGTGTAATAATGGTAATNATGGTAATACTCTGCAGAAAATAGATAGAGATGGTTTTTGGTTTGTTTGTTTCTATCCACCCAGGATGTTATAGGTAGCGTGTCCTGCACTTAGGCAGCTGATGAAATAATTCACTGAATACATGGGCTGAAAATCTAGGTCTAGAATATAGTGTCCTGCTTTTACTCTCTTCTGCTTACTTGTTCATGCAATCAGGAGAACTTTAAACATGTTTCACTGTCCTGTATTAGCGGGATCTGACATGTTAAGAACAGTTGAGCAAGATCAGAAACTCAGGATTAGTTTAGGTGATTTCTCTGATTATTTTATAAATACAGTAATCAAAGATGGCTATTTTCCAGGAGCAACTCATATCAATATTTTATTTTTGTAGCAGGCAGATATACATACAACTTTACTACAGCTGCTGAATGTGCTTGAGCTAAAATCTCTGGTTACCTCTAAGTTTTTCACTCACTCAAAGCCATGACTTGGCAGTTTACTGAGGATGTCCAGTGTTAATGGTATGCAGCACTGAAAAAAGCTAAGATCCTCTTGGTGTCTTTCTTTTACATGTCTGTAACTGTTTTCTTAAAGATGTGTTCTGTAATTAAGAAATATATTTCAAATTCTGCTGGTACGCTTTCTTTGAGTTCCCTATTCCTCAACATTATGAAATTGCTCAGTAGTATTTTAAAGTGATTTTAAGTATCTCCCTCTGTTTTTTAAAGGAAATGCCAATAGAGGAATAATTGAAAATGCATCCTTCTATATAAGAGTACAGCAGATGTTACAACTCTCCTTTAACATTTCTGTCAGTGACATACACTTTGGCTTTGTTGCTCTGCTCCTTCACATATCAATTCCCTACGCTTTCAAGGTTCAGAGGTTGGAATTATGCACTAACAGTGCTCAAGGGGCCCCTGCTAGTCTTTGATTATGATCTTTTCTGGGTCAGATTAATAATTCATACAATATTTCTCTGTGAAAAGGAATATGTTGCCGGTCATTTCCTGTTGTCTTCTTAAGGTTTGTTTCAACTCTCTAATGGGACAGAGGCCAGATATAAGTTCATTTGAGGATTAAACTTCAGAAAAAGGATAATTACTAGGTTATGTGAACGGGCACCAAGTAAAGAGCATTCTTAGCTTGGTTGTGTTTTCCGGATCTTCAGCTATTTGACTGTGGAGCAACTTCTCATGGAAAACGATGGAAGTCCATTATATGAAGACCTTAAAATTCAATAGATTCTGATGGGGAAAAATATCACCGTGGGGAATAAATTTGCTCTGTGAAAGAGCTGTAGATACAAATAAAATTTGCAGCATTTTTAAGGGAAGCAATACATTTCTCATGCATCCTTTATCTGTTTGCTTTAGGCCATTTCATGACTCATAACATCTTGTTCATGTTCTTTGGGATATAAAAGTTATTTTACACAGAATTTATGTGTTTTAGATTTAAAAGATCATATTTGAATTAAAAAGATTTATTGCTTTCCCTAAATTTTTAACAAAGAGAGGAAATCCATTTTCAGGAGAGACTGACTAATGTCATAAGCATGGTTTTAAACTGAACACTTCAGAAGGTGACACCCAGGAATTCTGATTAGTTTTACATTAGCTTGTGGGTGTTTGGTTTCTGGTTTTTCCCCAGTTATTCTGTTTGCCTGTAGTACTTGGGACACAGTGTTGTTTGCTGTGCCTTCTCCTGTTGCCTCCTTTCGAAACAAAAAGAGGCAAAGTGTGACTTGGCAGTCCCATTTGGCTCCTCATTCTTTGAAATGAGTTTGAAGGAGAACTCTGGAAAGGGATGAGGAGAAACTCCTTGTGTAAACATCCTTGGCTTGAGCATTCCTTCCTGCAAAGGAACAGATGAAGAAAAAGGGTTGTCCAGCACGGTTGTCCAGCACAGTTGTCCATGCTGATTATTGAAATCCTTGTCATAAAATGGACTTTCTGTATAACTGTGGAAAAGTTGTCAGTCTTCCCTGCCTGCTTGGCAGAACATGAGGAGAAATCTGTTAATCTGACTTACTCTGTACTAGAAAAATTGGACTATGTATGTTCTTCTTCTCTTCTCACTCATGGCTAGGCTTCATGAATGAAGATTTGGGATGGGCTCTACCCACGCTTGCTGCAAGTGGGCGAATCCTTTGAGCCTGCACAGTGGATTTTTTAGGTGAGGCGCAGCGTGCGCGGAACTGGCCCCACCCTTTAGTCCTAAGGTTCATCTGCCAGGGCCTAGCAAGCTTGGACGGTGGCAACGAAGTCCTCAGGATGTAGGTTTAGTTAGACTGTCCTTCTCTTAGATGGATGGCCTTACAGGGCTAAGCAAGCTCCATCAGCCCGGGTTTGGAGTTAGAGTTGTCCTTCTTGTAGGATGGTTGCCGGGAGGCTGGTGAGCCCATCCTGCCCATGGACACACTTTGTCTGACCCTTCAGCTGAGACCTGACTAGCATGGGAGACCCTACGGGAGGCACAACCACCGCCAGCACAGCTCACAGCCTCATAAGGGCACGCAAGCTTCTCCCCCACGACAAGGGGGTGTCCGTGGAGAAGATTCTTCTCTTAGAACCATGCTAAAAGATGCATGAAAGGAGAAGGCTTCTCCTTCAAAGCAGTCATGATTAGCAGTAATTTAACGTCATGTTAAATCTCAGCATCCAAGTCTGAAATTATCTGGAATGCTTTACATTAAATTGAATCAAATAACTGAAGTATGATTAATATTGCAGTACCAAGATAAAGTCCTGTTGTCTTTTGTTTGAAAAAGAAACGAATGCATAGAAGAGTAATAATGTTAATATTTTCTGCACAGATAACTGTGTTTTTCTTTCACATTCCATCAGCCTGGGGGAGATTAATTTGTAAAATATCAGCAGGGATTACAGCATAAAAAAGACTGGCATAGGGGAGGCATAGAATTCCTGTCTTTTTAAATGCTATGGATATGATTAAATTGCAGATGAAGGACTAAAACTTTTTATTAGAGCAGCATAAAAAGGTAGATCGGGCTAAATTGCTCTTTGAGGCACACATTTCAATAACACTGCACAACCACACTGAGAGAATAGCAATATAACTTGCAAGGAAAGTATTAAGGACAAAGAAATTTGAGTAGAGATTGAAAGGTTTAATCGTATGTATAAGTACTTAATCTGTGGCAAAGCTTGAGACAGCTTAAACTGCATCTGGAAGAAAAGGAAGTAGGCTTTGGGATTATCTGTGTTACGTTTTCTAAAGAGAACTCAGAACTTTTTTTGAAGACTAAACCCAGCAGCACCTGGTTAACATGAGCTGGAATTAAAGGCATCCTTGAGCACAGTCTCCAAAGGACTGGGTTAGGGAGAACTGTCAATGTTTGCTCCAAATACTTTACCCTGTTCTTAAATTCTTACTGTACTGGGAGGGTGAGAAATGACTGTCATGAACTTTTGCCAGCCATTTTTGTACCCTCTGAGTGTTTCTTTGAGTTGGGAGAATCCTTTTGTTCTCAGGCAGGTTTAAGAGCTTTCTGAAGGTGTTAAACTCCAAGGTGTTTAACCCACAGAGCGAAATTTGTCATGTCCTGCTGTTGCTCACTCTCTGGCTGAACAACTTGTGGAAGGAAGGTTCATGTCTGCAATAGGAAAGGAGGCTGTAGATCAAACCTCTAATGATTCACCACAGTGCCTGTTTCCATCTGTCTGTGGCCTGGAAATACCACAGTTTTATGGCTATGACCCATTGTGTCTTTGTTACTTCCTCCAATATCTGTGTATAACTACAATTACAGTCAGTGTGAAGTCCACATACACACTGGAAAAGCACAAAGCTCTCCCCCTACTGTTCTCGGTCCTCTCTTGTGTAAGTATTCTGTGTTTCGCACCAGATGTTGTAATAGTGTTTAGAATATGGCAACATAATTACAATTGAATGGTTTTATTGCAGTCAGTAGATCTTCTGAATAGATTATGACAATGTTTCATATAAAAATGCAGCAGAAACAAAACAAAGTCAAGCCTTTTTATTTCATCTGAAGGAAGATCCGGTATATTATCGAACTAAAGTACCTTGACATCCCATAAAAGAGGTAGCTTAGATTGCAACTTTCTGCAGCACATTTTATTCAAAGCAGAATGTTTCAATAAAATATATAAAAATATTTACTAGAACTGCAATTCTTGTATGTAAAGCAGTATTG